>NJDD01002074.1:39111-76681 GCA_002245505.1 Calephelis nemesis
CCCCCAAAATGTGGGATAAAAATAATAGTTAATACGACTGCACATAAATAATTTAATTCGAGACAACTTAAGTGACGTCCGTAGGCCAATCCCCGATATACGCCATATCGATACCTCCTAAGTATACTGAGTCAACTAACAAATTTAGGTATTTTAGTTATTTTGCGTAATTGTACGTATAAAACCAGGATCCTGACTTTAGTGTTAAAAAAAATTAAAATATCTATAGTCTCCAAAATAATTACACGTATACTAAATCAATTTCAACATCTGTTACAATCGTACATCGTATACTGAGCCAAATAACATCGTACCAATGTTCGCGGGACGCGAGGGGTGGCGCATTGACACAAGTTCATTGTGGCTCAGTATACGATAGTATACGATGAACGATGTCGACTTAAATGATAATACGGATTTGTTGCAGAATATCCTTTCTAACGCTTCTATATTATTTCCGGATGATATTTCTTGCTCCTTACTTTTAGTACCGAATAGTTACAATATAAATCAAAAAGAATATCAATCACCATCAGTCCTAGAAAACGCCCCAGACAATACGCTCATCCAACATAATGATATTGAAGGTGGTTGTGATATTACTCTAGTACCATCGCCATACAGTTCTTTTGCCTCATCACCTATTCATTTTGAGTTAAATGATAGTCCAGTGGTCGCCTCCCCTGCAGCCGATATTAATGACATCACATTTTCACGGCCAGCAACATCAAACCTCGTAAGCAAATTTCGTGAGCTAAAGAAGATAAAAGAAGCCTAAGACAACGTTTTTAAAATAAATGGAAGAATCAGGAGAGGAAATATAATGTTAACAGAGGTTTGAAATATATAAGTAGAAATGGAAGAGTGCACGGTAAGAAGGTTATGAAATATCCTTGTCCCGCAACTTGTCGGAGGAAATGTAGTGAGAAAATAACAGAAAATATTCGGCAACGAAGTTTGATAAGTTTTGGAGTCTTGGAGACCACTCAAGACACTGGGATTTTTGGCCAATTGTATTTTCAAACTCATAGAGGGATACGGTTGCTGAAGGTATCAAAGACTACAGGTTCTGGTCCGACAACTGTAGGGGCCAAAATCGAAACAGAATTGGTTTTTTAATGTATGTGATAGCCAGTTTAAGGTTTAACATAGATATTAGCCATCGTTTTCTTATAGTGGGTGACACTCAAAACGATGGTGATAGTATGCACGCTTTAATTGAAAGGTAGACGAAAAATAAATGCTCTATACGCCAGATCAGTAGTATACAGCCTTCAGATTTACTAAATCCGATGAAAACCCCTACAAAGTCACTGAAGTGTCACAAGATTTGATAAAAGACTTCAAATCACAGCTGAAATGTATAAAAAACTGGACAACTACTGAAGATGGACATAAAATGCCCTGGAATAAGGTAACGGAAATAGCAGTTAAAGCAAAAAACCCATATGGGATATTTTACAAAACTGTAACTAGTTTTATTTAACAAGAAGACGCTTACAAGTGGATCTTTGTAAGACCTTAATAATTTCTTAAGAGTGTCATTTATTTTTTAATAGCTATTTTTATTTTGTTAAACCATTGATATTTGTAGTTATTTAATAAAACTTATAGCTATTTTTTGAGAATTCAAATGGCCTAGACTTTTCATATTGTTGTTGTTTATTTTTATTAATCTAGTTTAACTTAAGAAATGTTTATTACTTATTATTGTCTTGAGGATGTACCTATATTAGATATAATTTAGTTGATCGTTTTTTAAATGATACTTTAATGTAGTTGCTACCTTTATTTTAAATATTTTAATGTTGCTTTGTTTAACTTGTAGCCTTTTAGTAAATCTAATAGTGTTTCTGCTTTTTATATTATTATAGTGCATTCGTTTTTTCTGTAATGATTTTTCCTATTCTCTATTAATCCTATTTTTTGTAAATTTAGCCACCGGCCTATGCATTTACTTGTTGAATATAAGTTAGGATATTCGACAAAATGAATGCTTATAACACAACAGTATTACGAAGATAAATATTAGCTGAATTGGGTACACTCATAATCATCTCTTAAAAAACATTAATACACTGGTAAATCTAACACTCATTATGATGTATGAAATAAAATAAGTCATAAATAAGATTAGGTTAACTATTTTAGACCAGTATACTATGAAGATCCAAATGCTTACATAGCTAACTACTTTCGTAGTATAGTAAGTCAAATGACATAGTTTCAACATTTTATAATTTAGTGGAACCAAAATCCCGAATATAACTAATAATTAGATAATAATTATAAAACTACAATCATATTTCATGAAACATTTTTATAAACCATGGATTTTGATGTACAACGTATACTAATTTAACTGGTAGTTAAACCATTTAAGCAATAGGTGCAGTCAACGTATACTCAGTCATCTACAAAAAAACACATTTTAAAATAAATTTTAGCAAAATCATTTTATACTAACGGAAGAGCTATTAAACCGTATTAAAAAAACATTATGTTTATTTCAAAATAGTTAAATTTCATAAAAATACAAACAGTTTCCCTTCAAATCGCTCTCCTGTAAAATTACTAAAATGTCAGTTGAATTATTATACTTAGGAGGTATCGATATGCAATCTACTTTTTTTTTTTTTAGTTATACAATGCGTTCCATTTTGCGCTTAACAATTTCAGATCCTACAGATTTTTAAAACAACATGTTTCGTTTGATCAAACTTTGATGCCAAGATTAAACTATCAGAGGCTATTTTAAAAGATTTAGACTGGTGGGAGAAAAATATTTATAAAGTTAATAGTCCAATAAAAAATCCAGATTATGTAAAGGAAATATATTCCGACGCGTCACTTACTGGATGGGGTGGATATTGTGATGGTAACCGGGTGAACGGTTCTTGGAAAAATAGTGAGCTCCGATACCACATAAACTATTTAGAACTGCTGTCTATATTTTTAGTACACACAATGTTTTGCTCGTTATAAATCTAAGTGTACCATTTTATTGCGAATAGATAATACAACGGCCGTAAACTATATTAAACATATGGGGTACCCCCCATACAATTCCCACAATTAAACACATTGTCCCGAGATATTTGGCAATGGTGCGAGTCACGTGAATTGTGGTTATTCGCCTCTTATATAAATACTGAATACAATAAAGAGGCTTAGAATAATCACGTAAAATTAATCCAGATTTAGAATGGGAATTATCAGAAAAAGCATTTAATTACTTATATCTTTTTTTTTTGTCTTTTTTATATCGTTGTAATGTTAGGCCAACCTAAATCGATTTATTTGCATCTCACATCAATGCCAAATGTGGTGACTATGTTTAATCGAAGCAGGACCCAGATGCTATTATGTCGATGCAGTCACAATAAATTGGAACAAAAATAAAATATTTTTTTATGACTTCCCGCCATTTTCTTTGTTACTAAATTGTATACAAAAGATTATACAGGACAAAGCTACGGGTATCTTGGTTTTTCCTATGTGGCCGGCACAGCCTTGGTACCCATTGTTAAAAGAACTATTAGTAACGGATATAGTGATATTAGAGCCACGGCCAAATCTAGTTTTGTCACATTTCAGACAAAAACACCCACTACATCGGGCGCTCACCCTGGGAGCAGCCCTGCTCTCCGGGAAGCCTTTTCCCGCTGAATTTGATGATTGCGTCACTATTGCGTAACACCTTACAACAATACGGTACATGCTATAAACTTTGGTGGAAGTATTGCCAAGACAATAACTATGAAATTTTTCAACCGTCTATCATTCATCGTTTTTTTTGACACAGATTTAGGAAACTGGCGCACCCTATGGCACACTTAATAATCACCGTTCAGCCATGTCCCTATTACTTGGAAGCGATCTAGCTTCAAATGAGTACATAAAAAGATTACTAAAAGGGGTTTATAAAATAAGACCATCTTTACCAAAGTATACTAGTTCATGCCTAACTATCAATTAAGCTTAGAAAAGTTGACCAAAAAATTAGTTGTTTTATTAGTTTTATGTACCGCACCTAGGGTGCAGATATTTTCATTGATAAAGTAAGGGAATATCAAAATTAGTACTAACGGTGTTGAAATTGTAATAATTGACATTATAAAAACATCGGGGATAGGACGAGACCAGCCAGTATTACTTTTACGCTATTACAGGGATAACCAGTCAATCTGTGCAGCTACAACGCTCGTTGACTATATGTCTATGACTAAAGACCTAATAATCTCTTAATAGCTGTGAAGCGCCCACACAAGGGTGCGACAGCACAGTCAATAATAAAATAAGTAGATGGATTAAACAAGCGTTGAGGGTGTACGGTGCTCACAGCACCCGACATGCCGCCACGTCCGCAGCCTATAGAGCTGCTTTAAACATTGACAAAATCCGAAAAACAGCTGGCTGAAGTACGTCTCACCAAAAATTGCTAAATTTTATATTACATCTATCAGAGATACGTCCAGTTTTGCAGAATTAGTGTTTTTAAGCAATAATGATTCAGAAGTTTTATGATCTTTTCTAATGTGATTAAATTTCATGTCACGAAGTTTAGTTTCGATGTGACATTTCTAATAAGTAATTAAGTATTCTTATATTATATCTTCCATCTCGTGTTTTATTCGCTACGTGTGCTTTTAAAGACAACGTAACTCATATATTTTACAAAACTTGATCTCTAAACATCTACCAGTTAATTTGTATTGAAAATGAAACTACGAAATATTATTTATGATCAAACGAACTTCTTAAGCGAAGTTCGATCAATATAATATGAGTGGTTTCATTTGAAGATACAAATCACCCAACCCACCCGAACCCTGGTTTTGTAGAAACACGAGAACTTGTTGCTACTCTAAAAAGAATGAGCGTTGACATCTAGTCGAGATAGGGAGGTAACGTAACGATGTTTCATATCGAGTTTGAAAATATCGATATATGGAATAGTCATGTGAATTCTTTATAAAAACGTACGAAGTCGCCTTGTAGGTCAAAGGACTACCAGTTAATTTGTATCTTCAAATGAAACCACTCATATTATATTGATCGAACTTCGCTTAAGAAGTTCGTTTGATCATATATAATATCTAACGTAATAGAACCGTAACAATATTCCGTTCTGGATCAGAAACCTTGCTGTTTAACATTTTGACAGTATCTCAATAAAATAATTACAATTACAATACTGTAAAGTGATAAAAAGTTAAACCTAAACCCATACAAGTCATGGTTGTCAAAATATATGAGGTTATATTAAATAAAGAAGTGATATGAGAGTCACGAGAGATTACTAGAAGATACTCCTCTCATTAGGCATAATTTCAGGCAAACACGTCATTAGGCAAACACGTCAATTTCTCAATAGGATAACCAGAGAAAATTGAAGAAGAGAATATTGTATTATCTATTATTCTTAGCAACTGTACTTAAATAGTAATTAATTTAATTACCCACTTTAACTTGTTGGTAATACCGACTATTATGTGAAAAAATATATATAATATATTAGTGTATAGATATTTTGATTTCGTGTTCAATCTATTCTACCGAATAAATAGTTTTAAAACATCATCAAAACAATTTTATATTGGTCCCGGTATAAAACTCAACCAAAAGTTTGTTTGTTTGCGATTTGCTTAGGTAAACCACACTTACAAATTGTCTTTCCCCGTGTTCCAGAATTTTTAGCAGAATGCAGAATGCTTTGCAGAATCGCCCATTTGCCTTTCTTGCCAGGCAGCTCGTAAAAGGCGAGCATAGGCTTATCATCACTAACACTGTGACGTCTGACTAGGTGGTAGAGTTTCGCAGTGACTCGCCCGGATTGGTTACTTTTGCTCAAGGCCTAACATCCCGGCCTCAGGTTGGAAACGCACCATTAACACCTTTAGTTACCCTTATTACGACTCTAAAAAGTCTTCCCTTCTTAGAGACGGTTAAAAATAAGGTAGTTTTTCAATTCGACTGTAGGTTTTATTTTATTGTTTTTGTATGTTTATTACGCGTTTATTTGGATACTTTCGATTTAATAGTATAATGAAAGCCGTGTGCTTATTTACTGTCTTCTCACAAATAAAATATTAAGAAATATCCGATTGATACACGCAACACAGTAATTTTACCGGTCGACTGCCTTATTCCGATTGTCTTGATTACCTTCTAATGATTTTCAACTCTAAAGATAAACTCTCTGGAAGGATAGCTTCCAAAATGTACACATTTCTTATCCGTTGTCAAAAAACCGAACATATAGATCAAAATACTACCGTAGTAAAAATCGGGGTACTACTACTACTACTCGAAACAGTGGATACAAAGCAGAATATTTGTGTAAAACTTCTATTTTATAAAGGTGCATTTCCAGTGTTGATGACAAAAATAATACAGATTATGCAGGAAGACAGCGGGTTATGTAGTTTATGTTTGGAGTTTATGTAGAAGCGGACTAGCTAGTATTATCGAGGCACTGCATGATAATATCGTCTGTAGGACCAAGATTTATTTTTAAATTTATTACATTTATTACATAGATTTTACCACTACAATAAACCTACCCAAGCAGGTTCGTTACTTTAAAAGTGAATCTGACATGTAAATTTGGTTAGTGTGTAGGAAACGGGGCACTGAGGCGGCCGGACTTAAAAAAAATTTCGTTATTTTTGTCATTTAACTATTTGAGCCGACTTCAACTGATGTGAATACTTATTACTAAGCCAAAATAACTGACCAACCAATCCTTTTTCCCTCGCGCAGTGGAAGTTTTGTACGAATGAATGGTTACTTCCCTGCTGTGGTAATTTGCTTCAAAGGTCCTTGCTTATTAATACTTGATCCATACGCCCGAACCGTGACATACACCACAAATGATTTCCGAATTCACAATTGTTTTGTACGAATCACATGAAAGTTCGCCCAAAGCTATTTAATTATACTAAGCCTTATAAAGATTAAATAAGATTAAATTTTCACACAGCCCTTTTCAGACTCAGCTGTTACCCGTAACAACGCCATGGCGCCAAATTGACAACTATAGTGGCGACACCGATTCGACATTCGACACTGACAGATCCGTTTCGCGAGTTTTAACTGGCAATACTAAACAATAACAGTTACTTAATTTCTGTATTCATTTTGTTATAGTTGGGTCAAATGTAGTATTTTTCCGTAACACCATCGCAAGTGGATTCGAAAATGTCTATACGTCTAAAATAATATTTCTGCTTATTCTTTTTTTTCGTATGATAATCAATTTGTCATTAACATTCATGGTGACTGTCGGCAGCCGCAAGCGAATACGGTGACTTATGTCGTATATTAATAGAATTCAAGAGGTAAACACAACTGATAGCATACGTTTAAAATTAACAGGATCGTTTTTTCCCGTGTTTTTCCGGGCTCCTTTGCAGAATAGACCATCTGTCAGGCAGCTCATAAAAGGAGTGCATTTATAAGAGAGGTGGTAGAGTATTGCAGCGACTCGCTCGGATTGGTGCTACCGTCTTATTTATTCCTGCCGCCACAACGTCAGCACTTGCCATTGATGTGTTCCGGTTCGGTAGCCGGTAAATTTACTTTTGATTGAGACCTAATATCCCGGCTTCAGGTTGAAAATGCACCGTTACTTTATTTTTGTACTTTTCGGCGGCGTAAATTTCTAACCATCAGCCTTCCAATATCATAAAAAAGGACCTTGACTGACAATCGTATCTAAGAAAGGCGAGAGAAGAGACATCTGCCTGAGTCTGTGCCGAAGATTGCAACAAGTGAAAACGATACACGAGTACTTAACTTGTCAACAGACGGCAATCATTTGTTACCAACAGGAGGGGTATCTGCTAAATCGCAATCTTATCAAGCTAGTCTTTTAGTAGCCTATTCTAAACGTAATTGGTATTCAGGGTAATATTTCCAATTGCAGGCTTACATATCTAGCAGAAAATTTTGTATAATATATTTACTTTTAATACAATATAACAGACACTTGATTATAGGCACTTCATAGAAAGCAAAAAATATATTTATGTCACAATAAAATCTTGTCTTCTGTTTAAGACCAGCAATAGAATTAGGTATAAGTTCCGTCAAAGACGTTTCAAATTACCCCAAAAAGATAAAGTAATAGAGTATAATGAGATAATAAAATAGTTCTTATAACCACCTGCAGCCTATATCTTGTTATCAGACCCATTTTATCATAACTTTTTACTGACATTAAATAATTAAAGCAGATGTATGCCAAAAAATCAAATCAATCGTTTTAGAATATATGCAACAAATTTAAGCAATAAAATTCCACCCACATACATAAACTTACTCGGCCATTTCAAGTAAAGTAAACGCGTGTAATTTAAGGGACACTCTATAAAAGCTATTGTTAATTTTATCTATATACTAGCTTCCGGCCGCGACTTCATCCGCATAGAATATAGCCTATAGCCTTCCTCGATAAATGGGCTATCTAACACTGAAATAATTTTTCAAATTAGACCAGTAGTTCCTGAGATTAGCGCGTTCAAACAAACAAACTCTTCAGCTTTATAATATTAGTATAAAGTATTTAGTATAGATTAATACGTGATGCCAAAACTTTGGACCCCTTTTTTCGAAAATTTCGAGGACACAGGAGCATACAATTTGGCACACTTATAGTTTATGTGTAGAAGTGCAGAATGCAAATATTTTTAAATAATAATGCTTATAAAGAACATCAAAGCAATAAATAAAACATTACCCACACTACCATGCACTTTACACACACAAAGATGGCGATTAAAAGATCACAGATGGCGCACTAAAAGTTTGGAAGCAAAGTAGTTGGTCCTGCGAAATGTAGGTGGATTGCTTATCAACAAGATATTAAAATTTGTTATGGTCAAATTTCGACCAATGGGCGACCACTATTACTCTTAGTTTGTATGCTCAAACTGTATCCTTAACAGGTCAAACATGGATAAAGTGGCTAAATAATAATGTGGGTTGCACAAAAATAGGTGGATTGAAAACAATAGAAACATTTAAACATTATCCTTAATTTTATAAGGCTGATTTATGTTTGTTTTTGTTTTTTAAATAGTTTGTAAGTCATCAATTTAATTCATTGTGATGTAATTTTATTTTTAATATTTTAGGTAAACTCAAAACTTGGATAT
Source organism: Calephelis nemesis (assembly GCA_002245505.1). Lineage (NCBI taxonomy): Eukaryota > Metazoa > Arthropoda > Insecta > Lepidoptera > Riodinidae > Calephelis > Calephelis nemesis. The sequence goes on from NJDD01002074.1 coordinate 48,273, forward strand.
GATTATGAATTTGATCCAAGACCGTTAATTGTCAAGTTATATTTATTATTTTTCTTAACAGTGTTAATAGGAGCAGAAATTAAAATTATTACTGCTACTACGCTAGCAGCACAGGAACGTTTCACGTATGAATTTGGGGGTATTTTACTTTTTTTCTATTTTTTGAATTCTTACAGTTTTTAATACAGACTGATGATCTGCATTTGCAAGAAATTTACATTATAGGTATATACAATTATTTAAAAATGCTGATTTTTTAAAAAAAAGTTAGATTAAAAATCATTCTAGTGTAATACTTGAGCAAGAACAATCGACAAGACGCCGTCTTCTGCGCTCATCAATCAATAATTATAGTACATAATCAGTTGCCGAAGCTTGCAGTCGCACGAAACGGTGCCAAGTGATGAGTTGTCTTTTCTTATCATAATGACGAGACCAATACACGCACGCCTTAATGGTGTGCTTACTTCATAAAAATAGGAATATATAAAGAAGTGCAACAATATTTTATAGCGCCTGTAATTGTATAAATACCGTTGGAATTGATAAATAATGAAGCAGCATCTCTTTAACGATATAAAAAAGTTTTAATAGATCTTGAAATTAGGTATGCCCAAAAACCTAATGATATTTTGTCTCAATTAATTTTCGCATGAATTTAAAGTGACGTCTTGACAGTCCTCGTGCGTGCCACGTATTCCATAGTTTGTTTCAAAGTTTAATGGTGATGTGCTATTACATTTTTTTTCTATTTTATGTTAGGCATTCCTAACATAAAATATAAAAAATTCAATTGAATTAAGTTGATATGTCTGTAATTTCTAAAGAACGAAATTTGTTAATTAAAGAAATAAGTTGATATGTCTGTAATTTCTAAAGAACGAAATTTGTTAATTAAAGAAATGTAGGAACTAGTTTAAAAAGCATAGGGTATCAAACAAAAGAACTTGCCAAATCCTTCTCAATTCATCAATTTAGTATTTGATAATGAGGATCTATGGTTTTTTTAACATATATTTATGAATTCGTTATAAGTATACGAATATTTAATGAACATTATAAGACAAAGTAACATAATATATAAACATTATATTATCTGTCAAACTCCAATTTTTTCCTAATTATCTTGGTTTTTAAATTAAAATATGTATATTTTTAATGATTACCTATCCGAAATTTAAGTTTTAAAAGAAATAAATCTGGTTGATTTATAAAAGATTAATAGATCATGTATCGATATTACTACTCTTTTTTGATTGGTCATAGTAATATCAGAAGGGCAGCCATATATTGTTATAATGGCAGTTTTTTTTCGAATGTAGTTCATGTTTACATATATTATAGAGGTCAAGGTCAAGTACATTATTAAGGAATGTGCAGGAATCGTGTCATTTGTGAGCGGTTAGAACCAAAGGTTGGCACGCATCGGTATCTTAGAGAACAGTTCAACCAAAGCAAATGTTCATGTCTTTTAGTTTCTTAAGAAGTGAATAACTTATTTTGGTAAATAATTATGTGCTTATGTACTTTACCTTGTATAATATAACACACGCATTAGAATATATGCTATACGCCGTCTTTTTGAAACCGATACATCAAAATTGAAAAGATTTGTAGTTTAATGATTTTTGTATTTAAGTTAGTATTATTTGTTTAATGTTTTTTTTTTTGCGAAAGGTAAATAAGTGGAATAACTAAAATTATATTGAAAGTTTTATCAATCATCCTAACAAGATCTCCACAATTAATTAACGTAACTTTATATAAAAAAAAAATACTCTTTAAAATATTATATCGTTAAATGAAAACCCTTCTTAATAAACGTGCCTTATTATGAGTGCCAACAAGACATAGCAATTTGCTGATAAGATTTCTGTTAAATCAAAAAATCTGGAGTTCTCATTCAGAATAATGTAAAAAAGTTCTACTTTATCATTGAACATAAAATAAACACTGTAATGCTTGTTTTAAGTTAAAGAAGTGAACTTATGTCTACGTAATTATGTAACGAAAAACAGATAATATTTTATATTTCAGCCGGATTGTTTATAACTGTAATATCAAACATTGTAATTCATGGCACTTATGCGATGACTAGAATGCAACAATCCATACTGTTAGCGATAGTTAACGGATGTATCAAAAATATAAACCGTCACTTGAATAACATTTCAAACATTTTGAGAGGTAAGTTTTACAATATGCATGTTGGTTAATGTTTAAATATAGCCAATACTAGGGTAGTGTAACAAATATATACGCTCTAGTCCAATTATAATGTAGTCACATTACTCATGAAACTGAAAAGATTGTACCTCAGTGTATTATTAATACTCGAGTTAGCTTAATTTAAAAACTTATGATTAATAATTTAAAGTATAATCATTAAAATAGCCAAAACAATTCGATTAATAAAAATTAAAAATATTGCAATAACTACGCCATTCCTTACTATAAACCCTGAAACGTTTCCTTTTCTATTATTTATCATAATAGTGTTGACGGATATTACTAATTGTTTAATTTTTCGATGTATTTATATAGATGTATATCTGTGTGGTATGTATGTGTATGTATATATACGTATTTTTTGTGTTATATTTATTTTTATGTATGTTATATAGAATGACTATGTTAATTAAATACGTATTTTTCATGTAATATTTTGATATAATAATATGCTACCTAAAATTAGGTTAAAGTGTGTTTGCAAATATTTAGTTAATGTAGCATTAACTCCACCTTTTTACATTATAGTGCATGAATTTTAAATAAATAAATTAAAAATAATAAATCTAGATTAAAACAAACCAAACTCTGTGAGCTCTAGAACAGTGCAGAAATCAGTGACCAATCCCAATAATAACAGGATCTAGGAAAAGCATAGAGGCATAAAAAAAATTAGTTTCTACCCTTGCCCATTTTCACAAAAATCTACAATGACAAAGACGAAAGACAGAGAGACCGCGAATTACCAATTTGAATAAAACATTAGAATATAAATTAAATTATATTAATAAATTTTATCGATCTTATGATAAACATTTTATTTTTTAAAATGTCAGGTAATTAAGTGTCGGCGAATTCGTCGATATATCCCTCTCATATTTTTTTAAAAATGTAGGATCTTGGATTTGGCGCTTTACGTATAACGGTACCATGCGCATACGCTTATTATTATTCGCAAACATAATAACGTTACATCCAACATAATAACGACAAGGACGTGTGGATACTTTACTGCGCGATTCCGATCCAGTGGTAGTTTAAAAAAATGTCGACGCGCACAAATACCACTTGTATGGTTCATGTGAATAAAGAATATTCTGATTCTGATTCTGATACTGAATATCGGTTTGATTAGTTCCTTTCCCCATCATAGAGTGTTATTTGTCCCTCGAAAATTGTGCCCTATTCAATACCGGCGTTTTTACCGGACGTAGTCCTGGCTGAGTGTGGTGCTTCAAGTTTAAGTCCAAACGTCTGTTATCATTTGGGTCGTATACGTAACATAAAGAACATTGAAGCTTTTTTTAACCAATACGACAGAATAGTTTTAAACTCTGAGCGATTTTGTACATTAAAATCAAATTATAATTCATGCTTACATGACATTCGGTATTTGGATATGCTTTTATTGGCATGAATATTGGTTAGCTACTATGCCGTTGGCTTAGTGACTAATTTCGTAAAGATTTATAAAGCGACCTAGTATTATTTGATATCATTTTTTCAGAACCTGAAAATTTAGAAACAACCGCCACAATAACTGAAAAGATTCGTCAACTATCTCTGTCATTTCGCAAGACCGTGGATGTATTACAAGAAATAAACAAAACGGAAGGACAAATCTTTTTTACCTTGTATTATAATTACTCCTTTTTTATTATAATCACCATATGGAATTTTAAACGGTCATTTCAAGTCGATTGTAAGTGCTGTATTTTTTAATTACATCTAGCCGACCCGGCACGCTTTGTACTATATAGGACAATGAAATCTTATTATCCATTTTGTTAGTATTATTTGGGTATGTCTATTGAATTTTATGGTAAAAAGTTCCTGTACATTCTGCACGTTTATACTTAAAGTTGTTGTTTCTTTAATTTCTTTAATACAAAAGTTATATTTAAAAAAATACGGGACTCTCCGATGGGATTCCAATGAAAAATACATGTCTACAGAAATTTATATCATTTGGTTCAGTAAATTCAGACTGAATTTGGTTCTGGAAATAGGCAGTCAGACGAAAATTCAAAAAAAAAAACAAAATGTGTTATTATATTGATTTTGTCTGCAGTTTCATAATACTTTTCATGCACAAATGGCTACTACTTCAGTTTTTTTAATTACCTGTTGACTTCGAAAAGTAAAAATGTTTAAATGTTTTATTTATTTTTCAATTTTATTTATTTTAAACATTAACATTTTCTAAATGTATAGTCGCCTCTGTGGTATAGCGGTTCAGTCATAGGAATTGACTGCTTGAGGTCCCGGGTTTGAATCCCGGGTCGGGCAACAAAAAAAAATTGGAGTTTTCTAATTTTCCAATAAAAAAAACGTTGCTCGGGATTGGAAATGTGCCCGGTTGGCGATAGGCTTGCAACCTATCACATTGTGAGACTTAGTGTCTTCGGCTAGTCGTGGGTGCCAGGGTTGTAGCTCAGGCAGAGGCAGACTGAGGCGCGATAGGCTTGCCACCTATCACATTGTGAAACTTAGTGTCTTCGGCTAGTCGTGGGTGCCAGGGTTGTAGCTCAGGCAGAGGCAGACTGAGGCACAGGGTTCGTGGATACGGGCGTGGAGATACTTTTTTTAAATACATAGGTAAATCACAGATGATTTGAATATTTAAAAATAATAATAACAATAATCATTACTTCTTGGTAAACAACATGGCATATCATGTATCTTTTAATGTCATGACGAGGTGCTGCCTCCAGCACGTGAGCTGAGCACCTATGCCGCACTGATTTGCTGACGTGGAAATTAAGAGTTTTTTTGTATAGTCATTAAAATTTGGAATTTTATTCTTTAATTATCTTCACAGACAACTGTAAATATCATTATTTGGTTTGTATTTAATATAGTACAACGTTTCTTTATTTCTAAAAGAGTGTGTATTCTTATGTTTAAATCACTTATTTAAATAAACTTAGATACTGCATAAACTATTAAAATTACACATACTTATGTTTAACAATCACCTTAATCCCTAAATTATATTCCTACATTATTTCTCTATTGAACACTATTTTGCCATTACTACAACCGTCTCCTTACTTACTTCATCTTCTCCAAAGCCTTTCTTTAATGCCATAATCCAAATTTTATGATTGGGAAAATTATGATCTTGACTAGCATTGCCTAGGAACACGACTTCTAACTAATTTGTTTAATCCAAAATCCAACAAAATATTTAAAAAAGGTCCAGAAGCATCAAAGGCAAAATTTTGATTTTCGTATAAGATCTGGTATAACCTTTGATTCAGTCACATATACCTTTGTTTTATCCGATTGCAAAATAACCATATCATTATGTAAGTTTTCCAAGTAACTAAATAAATTAATAAATTTTAAAATACTTAAAATACTTTATCATAAAAAATATTACTACTTGAACTAATCGCACATTCGGTGGAACAAGGGCACAATCGCTGTTTTTACAATTTTACAGGATAGTCATTTTAAAATATTTTTTTGCATTCCATGTTGTCTAGCTCTGTTAATATTGCTCTCAAGTTGTGTTTTTTGTATGACATGAAGTATACAACTAAATTATTTTTTAAGCAAATGGCTTACAAATATTAAATACGTTTAGTTTTTTTTTAATTTTTATAAGATTGGGTTACACTTGCGCCCTTAGCCTTGCGGCAACATGTAAATTATTTTATTATTATGACCATTCATATATATTCATATTTTATTTAAGCTTAAATTAGGATAATTTTCGAATAAAAACAACTTGTTTTTAGCAAAAATATTCCAAAAAACTTAAACGTGGCCAGTAACTTCCAATTTCAGGATGATTTAAGTATAAAAGTAATATAGTGGCATCGACCAATGAGACTATCTCGCGCCAAGAGAGTAATAAAAACACACCAATAAGATGAAGTCACTTTTTCCACTGGTGGTTTTTTGAAGGAATTAAACGAGTGTCTTTGTCTTAAAGTATCTTCACGCCCATATCCCCGCAGAGGTAGGCAGAGGTACAACCAAGGCACCCACGACTAGCCGAAGACACTAAGTCCCACAACGTGATAGGTGGCAAGCCTATCGCCAACCGGGCACATTTCCAATCCCGAACAACATTTTGTAATTAGAAAATTGGAAAAATCCAATTCAAAATCTTTTTGTTGGCCGACCCGGGATTCGAACCCGGGACCCCATGCAGTCAAGTCTAACACCCGGACCGCTAGACCACAGAGGCGATAGTATCTTACCAAATAAAACAATATTTTTTAAGCATTTCTGTATGCTTAACCCATTTTTAAATCTCCGAAATAATTTACCATTTATTATAACAAATGTTCAATTTTATTTAACGTAATTTTAGCATTATGGCAGCAAGTAACTTACGGCTCAATAGAAGCTATATGTTTGATTTATCATTTTGCCTCAATTTTGATCCTGGTTGAACCATGTCACCGAATGAAAAAAGAGGTGAGTAAAATATTTTTTACTTTTAAATAAACTTAATGTTATATAGCTATCTCATCATAACGATTTGTTAAATTTTAGATGTGGTTATAGAACCAAAACCATGTTATGATTTAGACACTCTACCGGAATATATCTCGCAAAAGTGTTTGAAATCTCTTTTCAAATATTTCGCATCAAACATGTTTTGAAAGTAAAGGCTTTTTGAAAATCCTAGAGTTTTATATGTTATCCGCACACGGATTTATTCTTATCTATACTAATTTATATATATTAATTATATAATGCATTTGGTTAGGGAATAATTTTGCACCAATTGCTTTAATTATCAGTATAAAAGTACTAACAATTATGTGATAAAATACAATATTCATTTATTGCACTATCGTACACAAACATGACAACACGAACATTCGCGCAAGCACCCTGCGCCGTCTAAACGAAGCAGCAGGGCGCAGGCACACATCTTCGCCGCACCCTCGAAAGAGAGGAGGATACTTTTTCTACTACGCCGAACCGGCTGCTTACTCTCCATCCATCTTGTCATCCTTTATTATAGTCATCATCCGCTAAAAAAGTTTTCACTTCAAAAATATGTCTCTGCTGAGGATCGAATTCTAGCCTCGAGAATATGCGTCTTGACACTATATTGCGAAATTACACAAAAAGGGTAATGAGAAATCTGTTTTTAGATCGAAAGTACAATAGCACATCTAATCAAAATCATAGATTTAGAAACAGCGAGCGGGTCAATCATTAAAGAGGTGTCATCGTTTCTTGACCAGTTCCTGTTACCAACTTACACCATTACCTTGTTTGGGGTTTGTCCTATCACACGACAACTGTTCATTAACGTAAGTTTTGAAATTTTATTTGGTTTATTTTAAAACACTGCAGTTTGCTTGTTAACGATCTTTATGCTATTTGTATAATTAATTCTATTTGTATATGGTCGATGCAATTTATTTGAAACACTTGTACTTTCCACAATATGTTTTATTATTTTTTATTCTTAAGATTTAGCCAACCGGTTTCGCTACACAAGCATCATCAGGGCTATATAACAACTTGATGATGCTTGTACAGCGAAACCGGTTGGCTAAATCATAGCAAAATTAAAAATAAAATATATTGTGGAAAGTACAAGTGTTTCTAAATAAATTGCATCGAGAATGGAATTCCACCAAGCACCGACGATAAGAAGTATAGAATCTATCTATTTGTATAATATTCAGGTTGTATTTAACACCGTAATGAAAACTTCTGTCGTAGTTTAGATGCATGTCAGACTTCAAAATTCCGTTAACAAAGTATATGCATTAAACCGCGCGTTGCGAGCTGTAAGTGTCGACCTATTACCCTGTTTTATTACATTGGTGTTTTTAGTAATAATGTGTTATTTGTCAGATATTAAATAAAAATCAAGTTGCGTTAGATAGTATTAAAGAAATAATAGTAAAATCAATAAAAAAATTTTTTTTTTTTAAAAACACTGACTTCTTTCGACATATAAGAGACTGGTATATTTGCGAAATCACAATGAACTTTTCATCAAACTAAATGATGATAAAAGGTATGCTCTTCTGCCTTATATAAGAAAAATTGCAATTATGTAGGTAATAATAAAAAAGACGGGTTGCACTCCGGGAGTGCCGGCAGAAGCGAAAACTTGAAAATTAACGTTGTGGATTTTTTTTATATTTTGGAATGGTTAGGGAATGATTTTGTACGAATTGCTTTAATTATCAATTTCATACGTATTATCATTTATGCACAAATATTATTTTCCTATCAACAACCTGCGTTTGGCTTGACAAAAATTCGCTAAGGTAAGACCCTGTGACGGCTAGGAGCTTCGTCAAATTATCTGTAATACGAAGATTGCTCGTTTACACATAAAGCTTATTTTCAAGATGGAACAAATAGAGCAATGTCTGTTGATATAATACGTATCTGCTATGTTTGGAATGTAATGGTATATTGCGACGTATTATCCATTGTGCATCCTATACTCTTCGGAAATATCTAAGCAATACAATAACAGAAAAGAATTTACGTTTTATTTTAGATCTCGCGCCGTCTTATTCGCGCATGCGCAGTACGCCGTCTTACGTTCTGACGATCTGACGCGAGTTTAGAAGTTTTTACCCATTTCAAAATAAGTGCGCAACGCTGCTAAAGAAGTTTTCACTTCAAAAACTTATAATAAAACTTCCATGTCAATCCGAGAACTTCCATTTATCGATTTTTTTATTTATCGATTTAATTTGTCGATTTTTGGAAAGTGGATGTGAATTGTTTCCCTTGGATGTATACGATTTTATAAGATATCGTTTGCGCTGGACCTGGTTTTTTTTGTATCAACTGTGCTTATTCTCCTTTAGCAACTTTTGTGGACTTTGAGTGTTGGAACGAATTTCAAGAGCCACGGTCGTAGACTTTCCGGATATTTATTTTTTATCACAAAACGGTAGTTCATTTGTATATAATGAAAATTAACATCTCAAAAACAATCAGCATCAAAAGTAACTAGTAAATAAACTAATGAGATAGGCTACCCTCGTAACGGGTTGAAACCTCTTGTATTTGACCAGTTTTTCTTTTATTTACGAATGAAATATTTACAATTAAAAAAAAACTATTTTTTTCAGACATGCAGTATTGTGGATACTATGCTCTCGTATGCAGTACAGTTTCATTTAGTTGAGTTTTAATTCGGGAAATAGAGATCCTGTTTGATTTCGATTAATTGGTAAAACTTAAATTAAAAGTAAAGTTCAAAGTTTTACTACCTGAAAAAAGTGCAAAACTATTAATAAACCAAAAACTTTATGTTGAAACGAAATCTATGCAGTTGCAGAAAGAAAACAAATTGTTTATAACTACGCTTATGGTATCCTGTTATTAAAACGAACGCTTTGTATCGCTTGGTATAGGCAGGGTGTTGGGATTGTACGCCTTAACTTAGAGTCGTTTTTAATGTTTATTATATACACCTTGAAATGCACGCCTGTAAAAACTGTTAGTATAATTCATAAATTAGACACTATTTAAAATGTCTAGTTGATATTATTCTGTTCATACTGAAAATATATAAAATACTAGCTGTCCCATCGAACTTTGTCCCGCTAATAAACGGATAACAACTACCCTATCTTTTAAGCTGGGCCAAACTACAGACAGTTGTGAAATTTTATCTAAATCGGTTCAGTAGTTTTGGAGTTTATTGGCAACATATATCGTGACACAAGGTTTTTATATATATAAGATTTTTTATATTTATAAGATTTTATACATACAAGGTTTTTATATGTATATATGTATAAGAATAAGATAAGATATGAACAGCTTGACAAGCATTTATTCATCTTGTTATAACTAAAATAGATACAGTATTAAAACCAAAAGATAAATAAATAAAAACTACTAAACATAGATATTAAATGACGTATACTAGCATTTTTTTACAAACTTTTGTGGGATTAGAATTTTATTAAAATTTGATGTTGTATTGTGTGTTTAGTTAGTAAATAGATAAAATTATCTGAGATTGGTTGTTTAATATTAATTAAGTGTTTAAAAGTAAGTAATTTACTTTTTTTCTTAAAGACGAATTTTGCTCCTAACCTCATGGTTATTACAACTTTAACTGCGTGTAAATAGACACAGTCATATCAATAAAGTGAAATCAAACTTTTTTATTATATCTACAAAAAAATTACATTGATAAAATTCAACATGTGTTTTTCAGAACTAGATAATTTTAAACATCCCGGCCTCAGGTTGGCAACGCACCATTACCACCTTTGGTGTTTCTAGGCGACGTGAATTTCTTACCATCAGGAAATCCGTCTGCTTGTTTGCCTTCCAATCCAGAATGTCCAGAGTCCATAGATCCAGAGTGTGTATTTTTTTGTAAATTTTGGTGCATAATAAAGTGTATTAATTCATTCATTCAAAGTCTGTAGGATGTAGCTATAATCAAAGAGAAATTGCAAATGACTCATCATCATTATAATCACCATCAGCCGGAGTACGTTCACTGCTGTACATAGACCTCCCCCAAAGAGCGCCACAAGTCACGGTCACCAGCCGCTTGTATCCAGCAACTCCCCTCGACTTTGACCAGGTGGGAGATCAGTCCACCGGGTGGGAGGACGTCTAACACTACGTCCTGCGGTGCGGGGCCGCCACTCGAAAACCTTTCTTCCCCGGCAGTTGTCGGTTCTGCGAGCAATGTGGCCTGCCTATTGCCACTTCAACTTGCTAACTCTGAACTATGTCGGTTACTCTTGTTCTCTTGCGGATCACCGAATTACGGATCATATCTCGCAGATAAACACCGAGCATAACTCTCTCCATAGCACGCTGAGCGACTCTGAGCTTATTTAAGAGGCCTACATTTAACGGCCAAGTCTCAGTTCCATATGTCATCACTGGCAACACACACTGGTCGAAGACTTTCAACTTTAGGCTCTGCGGTAATTTGGACAAAACTAAATTTCTTCTAAAACTATAACTAACTAAACTTCTAGAACTAAAACTTCTGCGGTAAATTGGCAAGTGACTATTTTAATGTAAACTTTAATAGCAGAAACATACTAAAAAATATATAAAATTCAATAAGACTATTCGCAAAATGCAAAACTGTTCAAAAATAATAAACTCAATTTAAAAAAATACAGATTTGTAAAAACAAATTATTGTTATAGAGCAGGCAGTTTAATAGTCATTGCTTAGAATCTCAAAGTAAATTAGATAAATATGAGGCTGACACACAAGTATTACATACAGCAGGAAATAATTTGTTTAACAAATTCTATAGGAAACATTTTATCTAAGGATCAAATAGCTGACAAAGAAATTAAAGAGCACATTTTGACAGTAGACAGTTTACTTAATTTATGTAAATATAATAAGGACAGGTTTAATTCCTTGTTAAAAACCAAGCACCTGAATTTTCAAATCCCTCTTTAAGTTTACAACAACCTATACATTCCTAAGAGGCTAGACTACAATGAAATGTATTATAAGCAAAGAGTGTGTCAGTCTCTCAGGTAGGAATGAAAACATTAATAAAAATATTATAATGTACAGTGACGAACTAGGCAGGAACGTAAACCCCATTCTTAATGAGAAGATAGGAACAAATGTATTAAATCAATGTATGTCTGGTGCTTAACATGACTACATAATATTATAGTCCGGTGAAGTTGTGAAAACCTCGCGGTAAGCAACATATTAGGTATTTTAAAAAAAGACTACCTATCAAATAGCCTTCTGCCAAAAACATATAATCCAAATAGTATTCCTATTATTTATATCGGTAGAAGGGAGAAAGCAAATATTTGTATTATCAAAAGCTTTTTTGAAAGACTGTTTGTCCTAAGTGTTAAAACGATTTATTTATTTGCTCTCCATTATAATAAAGCTTTTCACAGGCTGAGAATGATGTCAAGTATAAATATTTTTTTCTGTTGAACGAGTTGTTTAATTTGCTTGTATTGAGTATGGGGTGTCTGCAGCTGGTTGTAATAAGTGTATACAGGCCACCGTGTGCTTTATATGAAGATTTTGAAAAAACAATGTAAGAGTATATAACCTCTTCCATTGTTTCAAATCTTCCATCTTAAGGTTTCAAATTCAAAAAGGAATATTATTATATGTGGAGAATTTAAAATTAATGTATTGGAAATATCTTCTTTATCTTGCAGATTTCTCAATATGTTTAAATCATATAATTTACAAAATTTATGCTTGGAACCCACTAGATTAACGGCCATTTGTGCATAATTGATAACATTTTTACAAATATGCCACCAGTTTGTTGTTTAGTTATAGTCACCAGTTGTTTAGTTATATATTAATTAGATTCTGATCACGGTGGTCACTTAGATTCTTTTTTTTTCAAAATTGTTGTCTGAAAAAATATATTGTTTTTAATTTAAAAAAATATAGTTGATTATAATATTTTCGGGATAATGTTTTAGAAAAACTACTAAATCTACTTTATAACGATGATACTAATAAATTATTTAATTCGTTACTTAAATTAATTGACACCGAGCATAACGAAGTATTCATAGAAAAAATATGTAGAAGTGTGCAACAACCGGTATTTTAATAAGTTAAACACGGTTATTTGATTTATAGAAAAAACATATAACCATAGTATTGAATTTAAAAACTATGTTGAAAAGTATTCAAAATTAAGAGAGTATGTTCTACTTCTCAATCTATGTATTTGAAAAACATTATTAAGAGATCCGATAACAAAATCAAGGCCATGTGGAATATTGTAAATACGAAAACCGTTATTATGTTCTTAAATACTTCCTTCCAACTCTATTCTACGAGTTATTTAACATGTGAAACAATAAATTTGTATAAGTTTTTACAGTTTTTATGGGGTTTTATGTCTATGTTTTTGCTATTTGTATTGCTTTGAATTTTGTGCCTTGAATTGGTTTTATTAATTTGTAAAAATGCAACGTTTTAATATATAATTAGTAGTGTAAGTAGTTAGCATAGCCGGGAAATAAGCTGTTTTTGGTGTGAGATTAAAACATGGAATTTTGTGTGTTTTTCTTTACCCAAACGATGACGTGAAACCTAGGATGTTGTTAGGGCCTAAATTGCGAATGTAATGTATTTATATTACCCATAGCAATAATAATTACGGAAGGGCTTTCCGCTTTTGTTTTATATATTATATCGCAAAGGGACAAGGAGTATAAATATCGGAATTGCAGAAAATGAGCCACCATTTGAATACGGGGCGCAATTGGATGCACAGCCTAGTAATGAATGATTTATTTTAACCTAACTTATGTAAGTATTATACAAATTTATGTTTTCATGGAAATATCAAATAAAGTGTAGTTCCGGTGACAAGGCAAGGAATCTTCCAGAATGTTGCTGGTCATAGTATAAATACAGGAACCAAAATTAGGGGTAGTATTAGCGGTTGGACCTCCAGAGAAGTAACTGAGAAGACTTTTAAGATAGTCAGAAGATCAATCCCGGAGAACCTCTCAGCCTCACTTTCGCCATTGTGATCGTGTAATAGTGTGTTTTATTCCTGAAACTCTCGGCACGGTTTATTTGCGTCGACCCTGTAAAATCAATCCGTTTGATTTATCGAAACGAATGCGAATTTAAATAATTTGAAAATTTATAAATTTTCACTTTGACTTTTGTGTCAATCAGAATATAACGAATATTGAGGTTAAGATATAGATTAAGATTTTTTTTTATTTATTTGTATTTTTTTATTTACAATGACAGAAAACATCACGTGGGAATATTGCATTGTCGCTCCATACGTACATGTCCCCATAAACTCTTGCCACAACAATTTGGCAGAAGATCAGAAAATTTAGAGGCACAATTTCTATTTCTGCTACTACAACTTCTTATGAAATATCCCAGTGTATGAAACAGTTCACCAATAACCTAGCTCCCCCTTCAATTCCTTTTTTTCCCTTCCTTCAACATATGAATTCAGAAATGAATATAGTGCTGAATTACCTAAAGGACTCCTTCCCAGGCTATGACGGCATTTCTTATTCATTTTCAAAGAATGCTGGTAATTACACCAAGGATTATTTTGTCCAACTAATTAATAAAATCTTTGAATCAGGAATGATTCCAAAAGACTGGAAACTCTAAATAAATATCCCCATATTAAAACCTCAAAAGGATCCCTTGCTGCCGGAGTCTTAAAGACTTATTGCCTCGAAACTATCAAAGATCACTAAACACCTAGTAAAAAACCGTCTAGAGTGGTTCAAAGAAAAAACATTTTACCTAATAGCCAGTTTGGTTTTCGGATTTTTTAAATTTATTTAATGGTTTAATATGCTCGGGCAGTTTATTGTAAAAACGTATACATTGGCCCGTGAAAGAATGACTGATTCTGTGGAGAACGAGACTTATGCACAACAAGATTGTTTTTATTCCTCGTGTTTACCGCATGTACTATCACAATTTTTCTTAAACAAATTTATATTTTTTTGGACATATAATCAGTTTTCAAAAAATATTGGGAGGTCACTGTTAGAATGTTTATTTCTTTAAACTTTTCTCTGAGGGAAACTCTTGGGCTTAAGTTATAAATTGCCCATTCAGCCCTCTATTGCAAGACAAATATTGTGTTTATTTCAGTTGAGTTAGGCACCCACGACTAGCCGAAGATACTAAGTCCCACAATGTGATATGTGGCAAACCTATCGCCAACCGGGCACATTTTCAATCCCGAGCAACATTTTTTTCATTAGAAAATTGGAAAAACCCAATTTTTTTTTATTGCCCGACCCCGGATTCGAACCCGGGAACTCATGTAGTCAAGTCCAGCAACTGAACCGCTAGACCACAGAGGCGAGAAGAATGCCATAAAACATGAGGCTGTGAAAACAACTAAAATAAACAATTCTAGCGGTGTCGACATCTGTTAAATGTCTAATTTTCTTAATAGCGTAACTGCTGAGCTCAATCGGATGGCAAGCTTTGCAATGTGGGGGCCCCATTGTAACTTTTTATCTACAGTGATTCCTAAAAATATGGTGGAATCTACTAGTTCCAGTTTGTTCCCATTGGGTTGTAAATTGGTATCTGCCTTAAGGCCTGCCTTACATTAAGCATTGAAAATTTGATGCACTTAGTTTTTTTTATTTAGGAATATATTGTTTACATCGAGCCAGTGAGCAACTTTTGAAATTGCATCGTTCGTTTCGTCATACTTACCAAGTTGTCTTTTCACTTTTAATAATAGTGAAGTAAGGTCGACCTACACCGAGATGATATTAGGATCAAACCAGTTTTATGGCAAATTTAGTATATCAGAAAATATATTAAAAATGGGTTGCCTAAAAAAATTTTGGACATTTTTTTATTTTTTAAAATGTTTTTGATTCATTAAATGGTGCAATAATAAGATTTTATCCCCACTTAAAGTTGGTATAAGACGAAGTTGCAGATGTTGAGTTGCCTGATATTTATCTGGATTGCCAGGCATAAACAGATAATTGTCGATGCTAGTTACTTTCACGGTATCGGATAATTGAATATATATATATGCTATATAGACATATTCTAACAAAATTAAATTATAAAAAAAAAATAAGTTAACCCTTAAATATGTGGGTCTGTTTTTTGTTAAGTTGTGTGCTGGCTGGTATAAATATTTAGTGTATATCCTTTTAGGTTGTCGCCTGCTCCCGTCAGCCCTTCAGCATGAGACCAGGTTGAACGGGAGACAGGTGACAATTCGATAAAAAATGCGGTGAATTAACAAAAAAAAAACAAAATCAAGATCTACAAAAAGAATATATTAAACATATACAGATATTTTTAACGTTATAATTCACCGTTAAAATATAATTATTAAACGACTAATTTCTGACGGGTTATTGTCAAACTCAGGTCCGCTCAGGGCGGGTAGGTAATCTCCCCCCTGAGCCGGTATGCCGTGGGTACGTGGCTATGCAGCGTTAATTTGGGAGATGTGGAGAGAGGTGGCCCTTAACAAATTACTGGCCTTAGATAGGAAAGACCTCCTTGGGGGCCCAGATCCACAGGAACTGGACTCCTACAGGCGCCGCCTGGGCTGCGACCGGGACTCAAGACTCCGAACTCGCCTCGTCCACGTGCAGCGGTCGGTCGACTTCCGGCCGGTATCTTGGACCCGAATTATCGGGTTTGATGCACAGATGCACTATTTAGATAGATTAGGCGTTTTGTTCTTGAATTTCTAACTATCTTCGGACAGGAATACTACGTCTTCAGAGTCCCGCTATTGAGTGAGTCCGCGTCCCTCTGTGGGTTATACTTATACTTTCGTAATGGAAAGTTCTAGAAGCTTCGAGGACAATGAATAATCCGGATATGGTTACGAATACTAGTTCCTCTACTTGCCGCTAGACTGGGACTTTAGCCAAATAGCCAACGAGGTAGTTGGGCTGATCACCCACAGAGGTCGCGACCTACGCTACTATTGATTTTAAATGGTTATTGATCTGGTGATATAATTCCTTTGTTGCGAGGCAGATGTCGCTAAACGATTTATTTAAATTTTTTATTATATTATTTGGTTTTACCCTTATAACAAGTCCCTACTAAGGGGAAATTTTATTATTAATTTAGATATTAATTATTTGGGTAATGTAACGATTTTACTTCGTTACAAGGTAGCTTAATATCTTCGGATAAAGTAAAATACTTACTGTGTGGTGGTCTCGTACCTGACAGTGACTGAAAAATGATTGAAAGCTATATTTTTAAAAGAAGAAGAAGAAAAACAAATTTCATAACTCTATATTTCTCTAAATTAAAATGTAGACAGTTTGCCTATCACTCAAGCACATTATCGACGTCCTTTTGGAGATCCAGAGAATCAGGTAAATTATTGGTGGTTAAATACAACTACTAGTCATCCACAATTAAAGACAGATAGCTTCGCTACCAACAATTAACAAATCATTGATCATAATTTAAAACAGCTGGTCCAAGTATGGGTATTTGACTGTCTAATCGAGTATGAAAGACAGTGGATTTAAATACTGCATATTACCCCACGTATCTCCCAATGAAGTACTTTCCAAAGAATTTTATTAATAAATTAAATTATATTTACGCCCATTTTCTCGAAGGGGTTGGCAGGTGCACAACCAGGGCACCTACAACTAGCCGAAGGCTACGGTATTGTCGGCCACCGTGGTGCGCGGTTCTTTTACGGTTTCGACTTATGTATCTGGCTAGCTGGCTACCATTCGTCGTCTATAGTTTCACTCAAGTTATCACATGTGGACACGCATAGCCTAGGGCCACCACAATTGGAAGGAAAAATTGCGAGCTGCCTTTCACCCGACTTATTGTTTATACGATCCGTAATACGTTTATTTAAAATAACTTTGCAAGAGCTTTTACTCTTAAACAGGTTTCTAAAACTATCTAGCTACCATCGCTTTGAATTTGTGAAGTGAATGGGTGTCCCACGTAAAACTTTTCGAGTGTCTGGAGAGACCCAAGTTTTCTAAGATACATTGAAAAGATGTAAGAGCGATTCAGCTGTGTATTCGGAAATCATCTTTAAAAAATAGGGAGGAATTTGTCAGGTAGAGTAGAAAAAAATGATTTATGCTTCTTGCTGGGATATACTAACTCCTTTTTATTAATATATTCGACTTCTATGTATACTGAGTTATCACACATCCTTGTTGCTTTTCTAAGGTTTGATCGTGTAATGTCAATCTAGGTCTCTCCGGGTACCTTTTCAGTCCATATTTATGATACGTATCAGCTTTCTCAATATTTTATCTGTCAATATTTTCACAAGGCTGAACCAACGATGCATTCCTTTGCCCACTTATGACTCCTTATTTGCCTGCCAGATTAAGTAATATTGCGGAAGCGCATGTCTCCGCAAATGGACACAACTTTTAATCAGAAAACAAAATGGACTAAACATCAAGCAGGGCCGTGTATCAATCAAGTAGCACGCTTCTTCAAATGTTGAGATAAAATAATGTGGAAAAGAGCATGGCTGCATGGGTGACAAAATGGTGAACTGTCTGTTCTACGCAGATGATATTGTGCTTTTGGTCTCTACACCATCTGAGTTGCAAGCATTGGTTATAGTTATAGAAGGTGATTTAAACGAAAGAGTGGCGATTTTTTTATTGCATTAGTGGCTTTAAAGCGAATAAAAGAGTGTATGAAAGAGATGTAGCCAGAATGGATGTAAGAGTTTGATGACTTAGTGATGGATCAAGTAAATGAACTTGTATTGTACTTTTAGTATTAATGGTAGTACACTTTGAAGGAAGAAAAGCATGTGCAGAAAAAAGTGTGAATAGGGCACTGGGTAAGTTATTCCAATGTAAAAAAAAGGAGTTAAACTACTCTATTAACAATACACAAACTGTTATTCATCTATGTTTATTTAATCACCTTCAAACTATGCTCCTTCAGAAACGGTACGGAACGGAATGTGAGAGCTGGAATGAAAGCGAAAATGAATGAATTGATTGATGTAATGGATAAGAGATGCCTGGATTTTAATCTGTGTAACGGAGACTAAGCGAAAGGGTAGTAATTAATACCTTTAACCTCCCCGGTGGCAGGTTGGCACTATGGTACGGTGTATATATAGCAGAGCGATCACGCTAGCGTTGGGGTAGGTACCATTTAATCGTCTTGCTTAGACTCAGGCCTGAAGGATTATGTTCTGGTTGGTCCGAGACTGCTCTCGGTCAGTATAAACTGGGAGGCAACAACAAGGGTTTTTGTGGTAACAGCCTTTACCAGCACCAGCCTCGTACTTGATTCATGACCTGGAAGGTGTTGGGATTTTATGAGGGATGTTCTGGATAATAAAATATAATAAATTAAAGAATGATTATGTGTGGTGACTTGAATGGTTGTGTGGGGACGCGATGGAACAGTTAGAAGGCCGTTTTTGAAACCTACATATATATACATAAAAAAATGTTGGTCGGGATTGGAAACGTGCCCGGTTGGCGATAGGCTTGCCACCTATCACATTATGGGACTTAGTATCTTCAGCTTGTCGTGGGTGCCGTGGTTGTGCCTCTGCCTACCTCTTCGGGGATATGGACGTGAAAATACTTTTTTTTTACATATATATTTTTATGTGGAAAAAAATTTTTCTTTTGTCTAAAACAATGTTTCAGCAAAAGGAAATACTTTCGTATACATGAAAAAAGAATGATCAAAAGTAATCAAAAAAGTAAAAAAAAGCCTTTCTAGACATGAAATTTGCAAGAATATCAACCAAAAAAAATATGAAATTGGAAGAGAAGTTGGCTAACGACTTTAAAATGAACACCAAACTCTTTTGAAGGGAAGTGAAGAGTTTTTTCCAAAACATAAATATTAATTTAAAATATTTTACAATGTATGTTTCGTCTTCAACTTTATTCCCAAATTGGTTGCAATTGTTTTTTAAAAACGTATTGGGCCGTTCACAAATCAAAACACACGCAATTAAATTCATACAAATTATTGCGATATTGGAAACGGAGACACTTGCGGAAAGAGTTCCATATCGGTATCAAAAAAAAAAAAACATATTATTTAAATTTTTCTTTGACTAGTTTAGAAGCCATCCGATAGTATTCTATTTCAAATAAATAAATTTTATATAAAGGAACTTATTCGATATCTTTAAATTTAGAACGAATCTCACCGCCTTTAGAATTTGGTACTAAATTCAAATTTTATTTAATTTCATAAGAACATAGTTAATCTACAACTGAATTACATACCTGAACAACCCCTATACTATTAATTAATAATGTCGTATAATCTAATTAGATTATACGACATATTTTTTTTCTACATCGGTTAATGCCAGAAAAATAATCTATTTCGAATCCCCAAACCCTTACTGTCTGAAAGTTTTTGTTTCTCCATTGGTCATAAAAATTGGCATGTGTTTCATTCATTTAACTTTGAGTTGACTTGCGCCTGCGCTTTACTTCACATGTTTGTGGAATGCCTCTGATCCACTATTCATATCGTAGCTCACTATAGCCCTCACATTGCCGTATTATGTGACGAATCCCTCCGCGACAACTCTCTGCCCTATTAAAGGGTGAACATATAGTCTCTTTTACTTCATTTTTTTTTTCGTGTGTAATATAGGGGAGTTACTAATAACACCCGAGACTTGGGATGCATTTGGATTGGATGCACTTTGCGCGCGCGTCTGTACACCGCGGAAGTCAGGACAACACTAAAAACGCCATACGCGGACGATCAGTGCGGATCGGTATACGCGGAGCGATCCGTACTGACGGCCCGCGTGAAGCTAAAACCAGCCTTAAGGCGTACAATCCCAACCTTGCAACTATACGGAGCGATACAAAGCACTCGTTGTAATAACTGGATACCAACTTAGTTACACCAAATTTATTGCTTTTTGCAAAATGTGCATTGATTTTGTCTTGCATTCCTTTTCACGTAGACTTTGAACTTTCTCATTAATGTGAACTCCATAACTAAATCGAAATCAGACAGGATCGCTATTATTCGAGTTACAACTCAACTAAATGAAACTGTGCTGCATACGTGAGGATAGTATTCACAACACTGTAAGTCTGAAAAAAAAACATAGCTTTTTAATTCTCAAATAAGAATAAAAACTGGTCAAATACAAGAGATTTCAAAGGGTTTCAAATTGAGGCGAGGATAGCCTATATTGTTGTAGTAGCCAATGTCGTTGTTGCTAATATTTTTTTTATGATATTTATTTTCATAAAATATAAATATACTGTTATCTTTTGAAATATTAAATAATGGTCAATAGGCGTGTAATAATGTTTAGTTTTTCTCCGTGTCGGTCCGGGCTCCTTTGCAGAATAATATACCATCTGCCTTCATGCCAGCTAGCTCGTAAAAGGCGAGCCTAGGTTTTCCATTACTACCACCGTGACATCTGACTAGGTGGAAGCGTTTCGCAGCGACTAGCCCTGATTGGCACCACAGCCTCATCTATTCCTGCCACCATAACGTGGACAGCACCTTTATTGTTCACACTACTCTCTAGTTACAATAGTGTAATTACTGTCACAGATACATTTTTAGATGATAATTTAACGTTGGTTTACGGAAAACCAAGATTACTAGACAATGAAGTAAAGTTAAAAAAAATAATTATGTGAAATAAGTGCGATATTAATACAAGTTCAAAATGGAAGTGTTGTGCAAAGAAAAAGACAATTTGAAAATAATAATTTACAAATTAAATGTAACGACAACAACCCTTACAAAATTCCTCAGAAATCTTAAAAAATTGTTAAGGTGTTTGCAAATTTTGCAAATGTCACCATTGTAATGAAATTGGGAAAAGTCCCGATCGATCCCATTTATGCAATTTTTTTAATTCATTATCAAAGGTTTCAAAAATGTTTTTTTTTTATTTTTACGTGAATATGAGAACTACGATAAAATGTCATATGATAAAATCTGTCAGACAAAAATTATAGATAATGCAAAAGTTTTAATGATTTTTTCCATAACATTAACTATTTTTGAGAAAAAAACTATTACAAAATTTTCTTACGCTGTATCATCTGTGTATGTATGTACATGTATCCACACCACCTATAAGGTAGTATAGCTGGCGCGTTTTTTTACTATGGTTTCTCGGGTAGGCCTAATCCACGGTCTATTACAGTAAAACTAAATTATTGTTTGTCTCTGTGGTCTAGTGGTCCGAGTGTTGGACTTGACCGAATGAGGTCCCGGGTTCAATTCTCGGGCTAGGCAACAAAAATTTTGGGTTTTTCCAATTTAAAAAAAAAATGTTTGGGATTGGATATATGCCCGGTTGTCGCTAGGCTTGTGGGACTTAGTGTCTTCGGATAATCGTGGGTGCCCTGGTTGTACCTCAGCCTAACTCTATGCGGATATGAGCGTGAAGATTTTTCACTTTGATGAAAGTTTAGTTTTTTTATTCTTTTCAATCGCTGAACTCTTGTCAGAGTGCTAGTTATCAATCAGGTACTGCACAGGCTTGAGTGATAAGTTCCGTTACACTTGTCTATAAACATAATATTTTATTTAGCATCATGACGATTAAATATTTCTTCTTCTCCTCCTCCATCTTCTTCGCTCTCTCCATTTTCTTCTTCTTCCTCATCTTCTTGAGTTGACCTATATTGTACTAAACAGCGATACATCAGTTGTTTCGTCGTTGATGTAAAAGTTTTCTTCTGTTGGAGATTCGACATTTGAACACGATTGGCCTTGACAAGTGGTAACGCTAGTCAACAAAATAAACTCTACTTTTTTGCATTTGCATCTGGAGTTACACCCTTTTTTGCAGTTGCAATAAATAAAATTAAGGAGGTTTTCTGGTGCAAACGTGTAGATTGGTTCCAATACATTATTAACATGTTTCCAACACCATTGTTCTGGGCCTAGTTGATTACCAAGCTACGCCTGAACCTGGTAATATACACGACTAAAAAATATTGGTGAGCGAAGCCGCGGTTGGAGGAAGGCAAGCTAGCACGTTTTTTTATTCGTGTTTGTTTTGAAAAAAATAAGTAACGTAATTTGTCTATAAAAGTACTTTTTGGAGCGCCAAATCAGACAGCAGAAAGCGAATTCTTTTAGTGATAGAGTTTCTGTTAAAGAGTTGATATCTTCGAAAGCTTGTGCACGTGTAATCTATTTTTAACCCTTCGAAACATTGCTGATGTTATATCACAGTCAGTTATAGCATGTAAAAACAGTATATTTTGATTTTTACATTCAGGATAATCCGATGAACTCGTATTTGAAAATTTTGAACTTTTCCGGGTTTCAATAAATAAATTGCAGTTTCTTTAATGAGCACATCAGCTTGCTAATCAGGAATATGTTCAGCGGATAATTTTTTTTTCACAATTTTAATTAACCGAGACTTTTTATGAATGTTTGACAAAAAATGTTGTTGTCTAGTTGAAACTTTCATAAATTTAATTCTTTTAACATCATGTTTTCAGAATTGAAGATCAATATAATTGTTTACAAGCCCAATATCTTAGGCAGCTTAGTCTTGCTTACTTATTTGATTTTTTTTTATTTTTTCTCAAAAACGGTTAGTTTTATGAAAGAAAGGGTAAGGACAGTATTTTTTGTAGATAATTGCATGATTTACAATTTTTGTCCGACTTGTTTTACAGTTTCGCTGGAAATTTCAAAAAACATATTTTTGCAACCTTGAATAAAAAAATTTGCAGACACGGGATCGATGGGAACTTTTCACAATTTCATAATAATGGTATCTCTCACATTTATGTAAATTTTCAGCTTTTTGGGAATTAATGTAAGGTTATCCATATTTTAGGACAAATTTAGGATAGGATAAATTTTTAGGATAAATTTACCTGATTATAACGGTACAAAGAAAAAAAAATGCTAAAAGGTGTCATCACTGTGACTATGTGTGTGTGTGTGTGACTGTGAAACGATTGTTGCTTTTTTAAACGGATAAAAAATTAACAAAAGACAACAGAGAGGACAAGAACGGTACAGATAGGTGAACCGAACAGCCATCCGTATCGACGGCTCTTTTCAGGCTTTGAATTTATGACCGGCGATTATCAATGCAAAAAAAGACATGTAGATTTAGTTTTTTCATAGATTGAAAGTAATAATAATTCCAAAACACTTCTCGAAAGTTGGCTGGTGATGAAGATATAACCCTGTATATTTTTAAAATCAAATTCATTTCTTTGTATAGAGCCATTGTATACATAATAATTATTAACTATGTCAAAAATTACATCTTTATTAAATCTGGCATGTAGATGTAGTTACATTTTCTGTGACCTCTAGAGTACACCATAGATGCTACTAGTACATCGCTGTCTATAGACCATGACCTCAAGCAACCTCATGTCAATAATTGCAAGACGATCGTATTGACCCCATAAATAACGGTTTTAATCAATATAACTTAAATTATAATTTCTAAAATAAAATAATGTCCTAAACATGTTGCCGTACAAATAGCAAATAGATCATTTACAAGCAAACTCCAATGTTTTATAGGAAACCATAAATTTTAAAACTTACGTTAATAAAAAGTTGTCGTGTGATATGACAAATTCCAAACAAAGTGATGGTATAAGTTGGTAACAGGAACTGGTCAAGAAATGATGACACGTCTTTAATGATGGACCCGCTCGATGTTTCTGAATCCAAGATCTCGATCAGATGTGCTTTTGTACTTTCAATCTGAAAACAAATTTCTTATTAACCTTTTTTGTAAAATCTCGCAATATTTTGACAAAATAAATATTTTCTAGACTAGAATTTGATCTTCAGCAGAGACAAATTTTTATGTTTATTTTGTTATATCATTTGTGTAATAAAAATAGTTTGTGTTGTACGTGATGGCTGTAATGTACTATAGTGATGGATTACACCAAATATTCTGGTTTAACATCTCTTTCTACTTTTAATCTGGCTTGTTAAGCTATTTATTTTTTCCATTGCCTTAAAATATGTTTATTCTAATTTATGTTGTATGCATTAAATTTTCTTTTTGCGTATTAAGAGCATCATCATGCAACATTTTGTTTATTATATCTCCATTACATATGGTTGTCTAGAAGAGATCGCTGTTTTGGCGATAAGCCCGCCTTTGTGTATCACTTAGTTTGTAAGTTTTATTTTTAGTGTAGTTATTTTTATGTATTTTGGTTCACAATAAGGAATTATTCTATTAATTTATCAGAGTCTACTCTTGTACTTGTTACTACCTGAGTAACCGAGTTTTAAGTACATTATTGAAATGGAATTTTTGAACTTGGTTCTACTTTATGAAAACAATACCTTCCTTACGAAAGATTAATACGTTGTATGTTACGGAAACATTATACCTAATACATGATTTTCATTAAATGTAAAGCGAACTTTCATAAGAAGTAAATTGCTTTTCTAGAGTTCCTTTTAATATTAAAAATAAAAAACTTGAAACAAGAAAAATAAACAGTAAAACCTAATTATTTAATAGAAAAATACATCACAAATAATTGTAAACGTAAGAAGGAAAAAGAGAAAGTGATTTGATAAAACCGGTGATAGATAAAAACTGAGGATTTTTTAATTATGTGTTGAGTATTATATGCAAAGTTTTGATAGGAAAGTGAAAAAATTAGTGGTTATGACAAAAAAATATGAGTCTAGGCGAGGGGGGTCCAAATGTAAGAAAAAGAAGGCTATGAATGCGGATTAAGTTACTGCAGAGTAAATGAACCAAGACGTGGTGGGGTTTGTATCTTAATAAATTAAAACTACCAAGATTTCATAACAAAATATGGTACTGACCAAGTGTTTGAATTGAAGAATCTATTACATGCTTTTACTGAAAATAAAATGAAAAACCGACCTTTTTTCATATTTTTACCATTTTGTGAGCAATAGTGTAACAGCTGTTGGCGAACTTTAACCAATATCACTACATAGTATAAAACAAAGTCGCTTTTTCTGTCATGTGTCATGTTGTATGTCCCTATGAACGCTTAAATCTTTAAAACTACGCAACGGATTTTGATGCGGTTTTTTTTAATAGATAGAGTAACTCATGAGGAAGGTTTTTATGTATAATATCATCCATTAAATAGTGGACAAATACTGTTATTTTTGAGGTTTCTAATGTGATGTCGCAAATAATTACATTTTTTCCGCTTACATTGCAAACGCAGGCTGAATCCTACGAGATTTATCAAAATAATGTACTAAGTATTGTACACAATGAAAAGGTCTACAGAAAACTCCGCGATGGTATATGTCTATCTCTTATGGATATCCCACAATAACATTTTTTTGTCATTTACTTTTTACGACAAATAATGACTAATATTCGAAGCGATTTTAACTAATACAGCATTAATCCTTATCCAATTAAATACCTTAAATATATTGTTGATTTAATATAGATCTATTTGGCCTTTTACAGCATCTGATTTAAATCAATATTTTTGAAGATGTACAGATTTAAAAATTGCGGAACGTAGCGTTTACGGCGACGCGGCGCGGCGGCAGCGTGCCTATAAATAGCGCGTCGGAGGCCGCGGATTTCCTTATAGCACATTGAATTCAGCAGCGATCGGACGCGTTATCGGAGTTTTGTAGCGAGGAAAATAACAGTAACAATTTTATAAACAACGTTCACAGTTTTTCTGTAGCGTATTTAGTATATCAGCATTGCACCCGTGCGAAGCCGGGGCGGGTCGCTAGTTAGATAATAAAATGGTGCAAATACTTTCTATAGTCCTCCTAAAAGATCATATATAAGAGTATAGTTAAGAATATATCAGTGTGCGGGTAATGTATAAAAATTAGGACTATCTTAAAATCTTTTGTTTTCAAAAAAAAATTGAAACGCGCATTTAAACATTTTTATTAGATGATATCCCGGTAGAGTATCTATATCATAATATGATTGTGGTTCAATAACTACATATAAAATCCTACAAATCAATTTTATTACAAGACAGCTACATTAAATTTATGTTAAAGTAAACAAACAATTTTACTCACCGTTTTTTTTATTCCGTGACATGGTTCAACCAGAATCAAAATTGAGAGAAAATGATTGATTATAAATAGAGTTTCTAGTGAGCCGTAAGTTATTTGCTGCCATAATGCTGAAAATACATGAATTAATAATACTAAATTTGTATTTTTTATATTTGACCATAATAAATTTTAATACTTTGTTGATAAGAACGCCATCTTAATTTCTCAAGACCAACTACTTTGTTTCCAAACTTTTTTAAGCGCCATCTGTGATTTTTTATCGTTATTATCAATATATTTGTTTGTGCGTGTCTTTAATGCATGATAGTGTGGGTAATGTTTTATTTATTGTTTTAATGTACCTACTTTATAAGCATTATTATTGAATTATATTTGCATTCTGCACTTCTCCTACACATAAACTATAGGTGTGCCAAATTTTATGCTCCTGCGTCCCAACAATTTTTTAATAAGGAGTCCAATGTTTTGGCTTCACGTATTAATATATAGTTATAATATTTGATATAATAAATGCCAAATTCCAAATATCATTAACTTTTTGTTTCGAAAAATAAATTGACTTGTTTACATAGTAATATTATTAATAATAAGAAAAATGAAATAATTTAGTAAATTTAATTACTAGGTGAATTCATATCACATGATTGCTATACAATCCGATTGATCGAAGACCTATTTGACAATCTCATATACCAGGTCTTATACGAATTTCAAAATTTTGCTTTTTATGCATTTCCTCTTTTTTTTTAATTTGTTGCTGGATTTTGCATTAAACAAATTATTTAGTAGTCGTATTCCAAAAAGAAGATCTTAATTTGCCCAATCATAAATTTTTGATTTTGGTAGAAATGGAAAGGGTTTGGAGAAGTTAAAGGAAGTAAGGAGACTGTTGCAGTAATAGCAGAAATAATGTTTAAAACAGAAATAATGTTGAAACCGAACTTAGGTATTAAATTAATTATAAAACTCATATATGTATAATTAATTTTAATAGCATACACAATGTAGAAGTTTTTTAAAATAAAATGGAATATAAAATCTTTTGGAAATAAAGAAATACTTATACTACATTAAATACGAAACAAATATAATTTTGCCCAGCAGTAATGCAGATGGTCTATTCTGCAAAGGAGCTTAGACCAACACGACCAATACTGTGTTAAAGACGTAAATGATTAACGCATTTAAATGACAGATAAAAATATTAATTGTTAATTGGTTAAAATGAATCGGCTGATTTGATTATATTTTTCTATGTATTAAGATTTGTTGGCATATTGGTATAATTACCTAATATATTTTATCGATTATCAGAACCCGGTCATTTATTATTATTTTATTCACTCAAATTTATAGTAATTTAAATTGGGTATCTTAGAGGGGGGGCGCTGCTGTGCCACTGTTGACATCGTAGTCCTATTTAAATCAGCTTTAAAAAATATTTATTGAGTATAATAGTGTAAACAGTTAATAATTATATAAACAGTGCATAAAAACATTCGAATCATATAAAGTTCTACGCCAAAATTCAAAAACACAGTGGAAATAGTGGGAAATGTGATACACCAAAGTGACTCGACAAATTCGTTGAAATCGATCGTCAATTGGAACTTATTCAGTGAAAAACTATATCGTTGCGCGAGTTTTTTTAAAACTGAAATATACAAAAGCATCAAAAAGTGAATATA
>NJDD01002074.1:77801-106625 GCA_002245505.1 Calephelis nemesis
AGAGTGATAAGATGGGCGGGACCACAAGGCACCAGAACGAGAGGTAGACCTAATGCCAGATGGGCTGACGAAATCGTGGCTGCAGCAGGTCGTAGATGGCTTCAATCAGCCAAAGATAGAGAAAAATGGAATGCTTTGGAGGAGGCTTTTACCCTGAGGGGGTCCATACAAATATAAGTTATTTAATATAAGTTATCAATGTTATTTCAATTAATATCTCATTATTTTTGTTTGGAATTTTTATTGATTTTATTACTATTGTATCTATTTAAATCTTATTATATTTTATCTTTTTTACTGCATGTTATGTCACTATTTGTATGGAATTAAATAAAGCTTATTATTATTATTATCTTTACTTAGCGACAAAACAAAAGAGGCCATTTAAATTATAATAGTAAAAAATGGATGCTTTTAAACTCGGTCTTAGTGCAACAAAATATATCAATATCGTTTAATTTGGTAGTAATACTCAAATAAATTAATTTTTGTCTGACTGAGTATTCCTAGAATTTCCCTGATATCAATTTTACCTGAATGTCTTAGAGTATAAGTAAGTTTAAGTATAAAAATGCAGAATACACAGGAACTTTTTACCATAAGATTTAACAAACATACCCAATAATACTAACATAATGAACAATAAAATTTGATTGTCTTTTAAAGTATAAAGCTTGCCGGGTTGGCTAGTCATAATTGAATAAATACAGCACTTACTATCGACTTGAAATGATCGTTTAAAATTCCATATGGTGACTGTAATATAAAAAGAG
Organism: Calephelis nemesis; assembly: GCA_002245505.1. Taxonomy (NCBI): domain Eukaryota; kingdom Metazoa; phylum Arthropoda; class Insecta; order Lepidoptera; family Riodinidae; genus Calephelis; species Calephelis nemesis. Next base: position 78,575 of record NJDD01002074.1, read on the forward strand.
TAATTAAAATACAAGACGAAAAAGATATTTCCATTTGTTTTGTTTATTTCTTGTAATACATCGAGGATCTTGCGAAATGATAGAGACAGTTGGCGAATCTTTTTAGTTATTGTAGCAGTTCTTTCTAAGTTTTCTGGTTCTGAAAAAATAATATTGATTAATGCTATGGTGACCTGCGCTATAATTTTTTTTAAATTAGTCACTAAGATTTTTTTTTAAATAAGAGGAGGCAAAAGAGCAAGGTGATGGACATTGTTTAGGCGAATCAACAAAACAGGTTTTGGGATGGTAAGTGTTTGTATTTCAATATTTTAAAATAACTTTTAATCAAAAGTATAACAAAGATGCGTAGGCGTATGAACGTAACACGGGAAATTAGATCAGCTTATTCATTGAACAAATTATAATATTACATTGACAGTTACTTCTTCTTTCATTTTACGTCTGAAAATTTTACGTCAAACGGTGTGAACATTCTACCAGCGTTGTAAAGCTGTCTGCTTTTCAAAAGGTAAGAGGCAGAGGCGGTTGAGAGCTCCTCCCAACAATCAAAACAATGTATTCTCCTAATGTTGCAGAAATCCACAACGAGCGTCAAAGGGGCAGCCAAAAGTTTAGAGCCCTGTTTGCCTTGAGCATATTTAAATTTACGCGCAAATCCCCACCTCCATAGTACGTGGGGTTACTTAGTATTGCCGGGCTAGAATTCATGGATTCTAAATTAGAAACACCAAGGGGGAATTGGCCTGCACCTCAAATGCAGATGGTACCCCCTTGAGACTAATATTTGGAATTTGGGGGGAGGGAAGTAAGCCTCCAGGACTCACTAGTCAGAGGAAATGCAGCAGCAACGCCGCTACTTCATGCCGGTTTTAAGTAAGAGAGTGGTACGTCCCCAGGTGTGACGACACAATCAGCTGCAATCAGGCAGGCAAACAGAATGGCACTACCACTCGACGTAACGGCATAATAGCTAACTTACCAATATATTTTATACCAATAGGAGCATATCCAAACGCCGAATGTCATATAAGCATGAATTATAATTTGCTTATAATGTTCAAAATTGCGAAGTGTTTAAAAATATTCTGGCGTATTGGTTATATAAAGCTTCCACATACATTACGTTACGTAATAACGTCCTAAATGACAACAGACATTTAGACTTGAACTTGAAGTACCCAGCCAGGTCTGGTCAAACACCGGCATTCCATAGGACACAATTTTCGAGGAACCAGAAACGCTTTAGGATGGGGAAAGGAACTAATGAAATCGGTATTCAGTGCAAAGCTAGTGTAAGGGAGTAGAAGACAGGTTTCAATGGTATCATCGATGTGCGTTGATGAGCTGGTGGGCAATCATGCTATTTCCTATGTCTTCAGCTGCCGCTTATGATGAGTTTTTACTCATTGCGAATTTTTAGGCTGATTTTACACTCAGCCTTTAAATTATATTATTTAGCTTTTAAATTACTTTAAAGTTGGTGGTAGTTGCCTGCCTTCTTTATCATCAGTCGCTGTATTCACCACGTAGATGAATAAGTTGTGTGTTTTTATCTTGGTTTTCTTAATAAAATTTAACAGGAATAAAGTCTGCTGTCTATACGCGAAAACAAATTTCGGGTTACAAATATATTTTGTAACTTGAGGTTTAGCAGCACCACTACACTCATTTAGTACTACGAGTATAATATTACTAACAATATTACATATTACTTTACAACGCCATCCACTGTGATAGTATACTTTAACACATTTGTACACCACTAGTCACTGCTATTTTCTTAAAAAATATAGAATAGAATAACTTTTTATTGTGCACCAAAATACATAAAAAATAATACATATAAAGAATCTTAAAACTAAGGTGGCCTTATCGCCAAAATAGCGAACTCCTTCAGGCAACCTTATGTTAATGAAATATAATCAAAGAAATTTTGTGCGATGGTGCTCTTAATATACAAAAAAAATATAACTGCTACTAATATTACACATGCAATATAAATAGGAATAGAATTATTTTAAAAACAAAAGGAAAAAAATAAACATATTAACTTTAACTGAGTCAGATTGAACGTAGAAAGTGACGTTTAACCATATTTTTAAACATATTGATATTAGGGGCTTTGCTGACTTCTACTGGGAGCGAGTTCCAAAGATTAACTGATAACGAGGTAAAAGATCGGCTGTAATAGTTAGTGTGATGAGAGGGAGAGAGAAAGAGAGAGAGGTTGGAGAGAAAGGTTATCACTAGATCTAAGAAATTATATCTCACTATTGAAAAATTTAAATCTCTCCTTTAAATACGTAGGAGCATATGGGTTAAAGAGAACAAAGTACAGCAATGAGAGAATATGACAATCCCGGCGAAGATGGATAGGTAAACACTTAAGCTTAGCACGAAATCCAGAAACGTGATCATATTTACTTAGCAAAAATATGAACCTGATACAGAGGTTTTGAAGACGCTCAAGTTTATTCACTTGGTCAACAGTAAGATTTATATAGTTAGCGTCAGCATAATCCAAGATCGATAGAAGCAAGGATTCGGCAAGTATAATTTTGGTGGGAAGGGAATGTTAATTTTAAATGTGTCTAAAATAACTGACTCCATAAATTTCATATTATCTCAAGTTTTCTTGGTACTACATCTACGTGAATGAATGTCATCTGCTATTGCTTAAAAACATACGTGATGTAATTTGTTCTTGAGATAAAAAAAGAAACTAATGGCTAATTATTCGGTAATTTGTGTTGTGTAGATATGTCGATCACAATTAAATAGACGAAAGAAATAGTCCGATTCTGATTGTAGGGATTGGGTGACCCCTGGTACTCCACGATCTTCAATTTTTCTTCTTTATCCGACAACTAGCACTTGCTCTGTATACCAGTGTTGCGCTAGATATCGAGCTCTCCACACGATAGGACCATTATCCATCTACAGTAATACCTTAATTTTTTTCGTGTTTATATATCAGGTCAAAACTCGACCTCGATGACCAATATTTATTATAACGGCGAATGACCGTAGTGTGTGGTTTATGTCTTGTGTTGGAGATTTTTTTCCTTTGTCATTTTACTTCACCGTCGGATTTTTCTTAAAATATATTATTTCCCAAGTATTTAGTAATTTCTATTAAAGATAATTTAAACAATTTTTCTTATATCTAAAATATTTGTTACCGCTACTTGATTTACAACCTGTTTTCAAACTTTTATGTATACCTTTCAAGGCGTCACGATGAGACTTTCTTACTTGGTTTTGCTTCGATTCGTAATTAAGGCAATATCAATGTTTTGCTAAAGTTGCCAATGTTCAAACGTAAAATGAAAGAGTAAATAAATAAATATCTCTGGACAATTTACACAAATTGAACCTAACCCCAAAGTAAGCAAACTATATGCTTGTGTTATGGGTGTTAGTCAACGGTATAGAAATACTGAAATATATACCAGGACTAATTTAATAAACACCCAGACCCGGAAATGCAGACATCTAAATGTTCATCACACAAATGCCTGCCCTCGTCGGGAATCGAACTCGAGCCTCACGGTTGGTCGATGTAGTGAGGCGTGTACGCTAGCCACTCGACCAACGAGGGGGTTATAATATTGAGTTAATATGCCATACGTCCTACATTTCTCTAGAGTGAAATACAGAGTGATTTCATTTAAATATTTTAGTGTAGAAATAATGTGAATGCATGCATATAGAATGAAATAGGCTCACTAATTTTTAGCTTAGGTAAATTTTCTCTGATTTTGTTCCTTTTGTTTTTGATTTTTATTAGTTTGATTTAGTATAGAACTGAAATAAGTTTATTTGTACATGGATAACCACTGTATACATGCTTTTTTAAATAGGCATTTAGGAAGTAGCTTTCAGTAATTAGTTGTAAAAGAAGCATATCACAGTTTATTCAAACAGCTACACTAAACTGCATATTAATTTAATAACCTAAAAATATCGCGTTAATTTATTATTGTATATTATAAATACATTAACCACAAATAAATGTAAAACAGAAAAAGAGACAATTAGAATTTGTGTAAAAGTCATAACAATAGTTTAAACTTTCATAGACGCTTTCAAGGTCTTTTGTTTAAAAATTTAAAAAATGTCTTGACTTAGTAATACACTTTTAAGAAGCTATAAATAAAAAGTGTCACAGATATACCAAATTTGTCAATTCGTCCAAATCTATGTAAATATGTTAAACCGTTATATGGTAACTAAATTTATTTTTAAATTTTATCCGACATGCAGTATTTTGTAAAACTTACCTCTCAAAATGTTTAAAATGTTATTCAAGTGACGGTTTATATTTTTGACGGATCCATTAAGTAACGTTAACAACACGGATTGTTGCATTCTAATCATCGCATAAATACCATTTACTATGAAGTTTGATGTCCTAACTACAAACAATTCAGCTGAAAAATAAAGTAAAGTATCTTCACGCCCATATCCCCGTAGGCACATCAGAGGCACAACCAGGGCACCCACGACTAGCCGAAAATACTAAGTCCCACAATATGATAGGTGGCAAGCCTATTGCCAACCGGGCACGTATCCTATCCCGAGCAACTTTTTTTTTATTAGAAAATCGGAAGAACTGAATTTTCTTTATGTTGCCCGACCCAGGATTCGAACGCGGGACCTCATGCAGTCAAGTCTAACAACTGAACTGCTAGACCACAGAGGCGATAAAATAAAATATAACATATTTATGTAGATGTATTTTCGCCTGTTCCCATATTTTAGGTAAAAATAATATTAATGTTCTTTTTTTAAGTTGTATGAATAAGTAAAACCCGCTTAAATTATTCTGCATGAGAAATTTACCTTTTGTGTTTACACAGAAATTTTGTCAGCAAGCAGACACCTATGTATGTCTAGTTAACACTTATCATTAGGTACGTTTACAACACATTATTATACCAACACTGAGAAGCGTTTCCTTTAAATAATATATTTTAAAAGTATTATTTTGAATGAAGAGTTATATTTAACTGTAGAGATCTTGTTAAGACGTTTGATAAAAGTTCCAATTTATTTATTCATTATTTTACTTATTTACCTTACACAAAAAATATTAATCAAGTATTTAAAATAAAAATGATAAAACTACAAATCTTCAATTTTGATATATCTACTTATTATGCAAATGTTCGTAATAAGTTTGAGCATATTGTTAGGTTTGTCCTTTTAGAAATTGTCATGATTACACAATCGTAAGACTTTATAGTTGCCTGACATAAGAACTATTTTGGGACGACATTCGCTTAACTAATCGAATTGCAAACACTGTTAACTAATATACTAGCTTGGAAATCTTCAGTGGTTGCCCAACTTCTATCAAACGCAGTTTTAAAAAACTGTTTTGTTAGATGATATTAAATTTTTATTTAGAATTAAGAACAGTATCAAACTATACCAATTGCTTTTTGTTATTCATTTATTTAGCATGCTGTGTTTACATCTAGAAGAGGTCAGCTTAGAAAGTGTTTATTTCATAAGGATTAATTTTTTATGTGTTATAAAAGTTGTATCTCAGGTTTGTAGACCTAGTAAACAAAAAAAATTCTTTAGGTGACAGGTTCATCATAGTAGTTATACCGCATATTACCATTTCTAAAAGGTACCTGACAATATGCTCAAACTTATTATGAACATTTGCATAATAAGTTTGAGCATTTTCGTTCGGCCATCAGAAGAACCTCTCGACTCTAATCAAATGACTTTATTAAACATAAAACTAAGGAACTTGCAAATTTAATTTATAAGGGCTATGCACCAAAAATTTAATAATGCCATTAAATGTGCTACAAAATATCGAATAAACAAACTGATTGTATTGTCACTTTGTGAAAACGCTCCTCTTTTAGTTTTATGTTTTTAACAATTGTTTATAAGTGGTGTGCCTGGATTTGGGTGTCAGTCGTATCCAATATAGTTTACCAGCGTTTCCATAGTTATCGTTGCCGGAAATTGAACCTAGTTATACAATTTCTGAACATTCTGGGTTGCAATTTCTTTAATACCTGTATTTACAATTGTTATTTACATATTTTTATTGCAAAGTTTTTTCCAATAAGTAAAAACATTTAATCATGCAAAAAAAAAAATTGAGAATTTGCAATAACAATAGTTTTAAGACTGAAATATATTTTGCCACGGCTTCAAATAAAAAGAGCGAACGATATCACAATGTTGTCAAGGAACTAGTTTGGAGTTATTTGGTCACTTCATACTACGAGTTGCCATGTCTGCAGTTTCTGAACTACTATAATCATGTCTTGGAAAAAATACTAAGGAGAAACCCGTTGAAAATATAATACCTACAGAATAAGTAAAAAAATAATGAAATCGGACTACATGTCAATTAATTATTGTCAAATTTATGTTTTGACTTTTACCCCTCAAGCCCACCATAAAGACGTAGCCTATCAGCTTTTAAAACATTTTTTTAATATCTGAACATTCATAAATTAGTTTTAACTCTCTCAAAGTCCGAAATGATTTTTTGATATAACTGAAGAATTTGTAGTATATTATTAATAGTAACGGAGAGATTGAGATGATTGCTTATGACAACTTAATCTGTGGTTTAGATCTGATAAGTCTACCAAACTATTACTACTAAATATATGGCCATGAAATACCTACGAAAAAAACCTGCCATTGCAACAAAATATAATTCTGATATTACTATGGCTGGTAAAACAAGTAGTGTATCGATACCGATACATAATCTATTAATCCTTTATAAATCAACAAAAATTACTTTCAAAAGTTGAAATTCTAATAACTAAACGTTAATAAAAAACATGCTCTTTTATTTTTTAAATTTTTATCAAGAATCTTAAATCATTAGAAAAAAATGTGAGAGTGACAGACGTAAAATATTCCACTAATTCGTTTGAAACGCTATAAAGGGTTAATAAATAAAAAGCATAAATCCTCATAAGAAAATACTAAATGAAATTGTGAACGATTTAATAAATTATTTTGTTTGACTCCCTATATATTACAAATCAGTCCATACATTTCTATAACTCATAAATTTTGTACTTCAGAAATAACAGACATGAACAACTTGATTCCCAATTCTTAAAATTAAACATCGATAAATGTAATAGCACATCACCATTAACTTTGGCATACATGACAAGCACGAGGCCAGATAAGACGAGACTTTACATTCATGCGTAAATGAACATAGTCAAAATATCGTTATCTCTTTTGGCATATGTAATAAAAAAAATATATAAAAGAGATAAAGAGATATTGCATTAGTATATATCGATTCAAACATTGTTGCCCTTCATTTTAAATATCGCTAAATTTTATGTAAAACTAGTTAAATGATGTGTAGTTTTTTATAGAATTGTTTATCACTTACCAAAATGTAATTTTAACACTTAACTAACACATTTTCACTTCACTTTTTGTTCGCATTATTCACAAAGTCACTAACCAACCACACACTCGAAAGAAGCACAACGGATGAATAAGTCATGCCAACTCAACTCGTTCCGAATTTTTTTTTACCATGTTGATATACTTCAAACTTTTTAATACGACGGGTTGTATAGTCTGCTACACACTAAAAATATTGTTTGGATACACGAAGTTTACTTGAACAAACTCGTATTAAGAATGGAGCGCGGCAGACGGAGACTTATTGTGGCTGCGGCGGCGCGGCCATTGAGCGGACTTTTAAAGAGCCATTTAGTGGCTGCGAGCAGTAGACATCTGCATTAACTGGCGAGTCGGCGGCCGCACGGACTTTTTTGTTATTCGTCATATGGGCTTGAGCTTAAAAATCTATCCAATCTTTCAAACTCTTTCCGTGCGGCCGACTCACCAGTTAAGTCCACGGTTTACACGCCTACGAGATTATAGTGAGAAAACTCTGCTACGTGCTATGAACTACACGGTACGAGCTATGGCTGTAGTATTTCCCCGTAACTTGAGTGCAAAATTAGGGCTTATCAATTTAGGGCTGGGCATGTAGGGTTAGAAACTTGGCTCTACACGAGATCTGATTACTTTTTGACAGTGCGAACTATATGGACTCGTATTGGCAACACTTAACATGAAATGTTTTTGTGGGATTTCAATTTCTATAATGCAAGCACATCATTAAGGATAATTCGAAATGCGTATTGGTCTGGTCATTATGAAAAAAAAGACAACTTATCACTACGCGCCGTTTCGGGCGACTATAAGCTTAAAAGATGAGATCTTGTCGATTGTTCTAGGTCAAGTAATACACTAGTGTGATCTTTAATCTAAATTTGAAAATGATTCAGCAATTTTTATTAATTATATTTAAATATTATGAATTCCTTGTAAATGCAAATCAAGAGTCTGTATATTAAAATGCAAAAATTTTAAACATAAAGAATGGTAAAAGTAACATACCCCCTAACTCATACGTGAAACGGTCCTTTACTGCTAACATAGAAACAATAATACTTTTTATTTCTGCTGCTATAAACACTACCAAAAAAAATAATAAAAACGACTTGATAATTAACGGCCTTGGATCAAATTTATAATCATATCCTGTTTTTGAATTTACCTAAAATGTTAAAGTTAAAATTATATAATATTAAATTAAAGTGATGGCTTAGAAAGAAACTTAAAAAAAAACATTTATCTTCCATGTCATATTAGGAATAATGTCCTATATTTTCTATATTGTCCACCCATTTTTTGTGCCACCCACATTGCTATTTTGTCACTTTTTCCATATTTGACCGGTTTACCATATTGTTTTTGCACACAACACAGGGTGAGATTAACAAACGAACAAACTTATAGTTTAAGATTGACAATAGCTTTCACAAAGTTTCCCTTAATTACAAGCGTTTATTCTACTTCCAATGTCCGAGTAAGTGTAAGTGTGGGTGGAATTAGTGAGAAAATTCCAAAACGGTTATGTTGATTTTGTGGCAAACATATACTTTAAATATTGAATGTTACTGAAAACTTATTATAAAATGGTGTTAGTAACAAGATAGAGGTTGCAGGTGTTTATAGGAACTACTGTGTTATCTAATTGTGCTCCATTATGTTATTCTTTTTAGGATAATTTGATACATATTTGACAGAATTTCCAAGTCAGTCGCAATCTTAAACGTATCCTGTTAATCATAATACGATTACCTCTTGAATTCTATTAATATACGACATAAGTCGTTGTATCCGTATTCGGCTGCCGACAGTCACCATGAACATTAATGACAAATTGATCATCATATGAAAAATAGTAAACAGCATAAACAATATTTTAGATGTATAAATATTTTCGAACCCACTTGTAATATTGTTACCGATAATCAAAATATTTGACCCAACTGTAACAAAATAAATACAGAAATTAATACCTGTTACATTTAAAACATCGCAAATTTAGTTAAAAGTTAAGGACATACTTATAGAAATAGGTTTACAAAAGAGGATTAGGGCCTCTTTTACCATCCTCAAGTAAAGTCGCCATTTATTACTTGTTGCTCATAGCTACTCAGCTATTAAAAGTTCTGAGTAATTTGCTGTCACGTGTGTAAATTTAATTTTTAAACAAAACTTCAAACGTATGTTTTACATTTTTTACAGTACTAATTATTTTTGTTCAATTAATTTGTGATACTTTGCCATATAATTTTAAAAAAATATGCACCCTGCGAGAAGAATATGAAAAGCAAATTTCACAATATAGAAACGTGTCGTATTAGCTAGTTTAATAATTAATTGTAAAGATGTGATTGAAATTAAACAAAGCGATGCCACTACATGGAAAAAAGAGTAAGTATGGCACGAAATAGAAAACCAGTTTAATGCTTAATTCAGAGGGCCGTCAAGATCTGGCAAACCCAGGAGTTCTTTGTCCCAATTCATCCGATTGTTTTTCAATGAACTTAACCAAATATATTTTATTAATATTAAGTACTCTTTTTGCAAGATAATTAACTATTAGCAAATAGAAAGTATGCACAATTCATCTGGTAAACAGTTGGGAAAGAGGATATGGTGACTACCTGCTCGTGAAAATAATACGAAACATGGCACTCAAAGTGGAAAGTTAGTTACGGGCCAGAGCCTTTACCATGAGTCGGTATAGATTACGTTTGGTAAGTTACGTGTCGAAATCTATGACACTTTTGGTCTAAAAATGTGTTTCTCTTAGTTATCAACAGAGGGCGCTGTTCAAAGTTTTCACACAAATAATTTACAGAGACGGTAGCGAGTGTAGTCAATTTGACAAGCCGTATACTCATGGTGAGGGCTCAGTTTATGAGGTGGTTAACGTTACTCGGATGTTATGAAATGCGATCAATGATTACTTGTCATATTCGATCGTCACATCGATGAGTAGTTTACGTAGAGCTTTACTTGAAAACGGAGAAAGACGCCTTTAACGTTGTGGAGGAAAGTAAATCAAAAAATATAATAAATTTCAACGACAAGTGGGTGGAGCTTGCAGACGAAATCATCATTCAGTGCATTGATCGTAGCAAGTACGCTTCTATTTACGATACGGCGTGATGTAATCGGCTGTCTTCCTACATAATGTGCATATATTTGTTATCACCGCGTTAAACACACCTTTATTAAATAAAAATTTTATGCGTTTTTCTTACTCTATATCCACAGTTTCCTTAGCAGTAACCGCGCAGTGCAGTTGTTGAATCAAAATGTTCGGTTTTTTTGTCACGGAAGGATAGCTTCCAGAGAGTTAAGCATTGCAGTTGACTATCATTACAACGTAAACGACAGTCAACCGGTAAACTTACTATGTTGCGTGTATCAATCAGATATTTCTTAATATTTTGTATGGAATAAGTCTGTGAACAAGCACACGGTTTTCCTCTTGGTAAAACACAATCATGGCCTATAAATTTAATAAGCGTCAACGATGCCATGTTGGTCTTGTTTGTTGTACCTACATATTACCTGTGCTGATTTTTTACGAGTTATCTGGCACAGCCCATTGAGATTTGATTAAATGTACCTGGATCAACACGGAGAAAATATCTCTAGATACGTCTGCTCGTATCCATTAATTGTCAAAGTCCTACAAATATTTAACATTTTTTATCATTTTTTTTTATTTTGAAATTGTTTTATTTAATTATTAAGGTCTAGACTCGGCTAATAGAATGGGTATTATTGAAATTAAAATATGTATATATTTATGTTCCTGGACAAGTTATACAAACTGAATTAAGCCCCAAAGTAAACAAAGTATATGCTTGAGTAATGGATGTTAGTCAACGATTTACGCGTAAATACATAGAAATACTTAAAGACATACCAGAATAAATTTATTTATTTACGCACTTTTGTGATGAACATTTAGATATCTGTATTCAGAAATTTAAAATATGTTCATCTCAAAAATGCGTGCCTCCGTCTGGAATCGACTAACAATAATTAGGTCATTGCTGGTCAAAGAGTATTTGGTATATTTTGTTGGCAGAGGCTTCTCAGTTTGTATGCGGTATCAATTCCCATTGTCATTTTTATGATTAATTGTATTCATTACTATCCTTACGCTATTTTCGAATGTTACTTTCTTTTAAATTTATACTTTGAGTAATATTCTTCACTTAAATATACCGATATTTTAGAAGTTATTGTCGTTTTATTTAAACTTCAAAGCGAAGGTTTAATACCTTTTTTTATTTCTGAGCCGTCATTTACAAACTAAACCCGTAAATTTCGTACTCACTGATATTCAAAATCAAAATATATTTCTTCTACTTTTATAAATATTGCTTTCGATCGTTTTTCACCACTTACTTTGCCAATGTCAAGTTAATTATTATTGATTCTTATACAATCATTAGTCACTATGTACAAAGTCATGTCAGGTCAGGGTCTTGAGTAAAGCGTTGGCTTCGTTACTCAAGCTCATCTAGTGAGATTTGACGGGAGCGAGGAAATAGACGATACATTCATTTCTTCATGATTATTTCATTTGTGCACTTTCACTGAAGAAAATTAATCTGGTAGTAATTAGATAATTAATTAACCAATTTCACTCAATATAAACACGAAATTCAATAATAATGAACAACATATGACCACCTTCATTCACGATGGCACCAAAACTCCCAAAATATATTTATTCATGTAGATCTATACAAAGATTCTTGTGAGGCGTCTATGTAATTCTATAAACTAACACAGGATCGGAACGCGGCTATACACTGAGAAGATCCGGCGAAGAAACTCAGTGGGTTTGTCTTTTTTTTAAAATAAAATTTACAAAATATATTATATACATAATTAATTATGTATATGTATATAAAACATATGAGGAGTAATTCAAGGAGTAATTCCAAGAATTTCTGTCTTCTAAATATTATGAAATCTTATAATAACCCTTACAACTTAAATTTAACACATTTTTTGCAATTTATTAAATGGTAAGTCTGTATGTCATTGACAGCTTATAAATGTTGTAAGGAAATAAATGGATTAATTTATATTTTACGTACAAATATTCACCCAACGTCTTTTTAACATACATGGACAAAACTGTGAGTAAAATTAAGTTATATTATAGCAAAATATAGACTATAGAATATAGGTACAGATATCACAGTGTAATAGAGACCATAACATCACGTCGAACCTTGGAGTACTTTTGCCCATGTTCATTTATAATTCGATCTGAATGTTAGCGCCATCGAGGGAAAAGTTAAAGCTGTTTTTTATTATTAATAAATTCCGATTACAATTTAAGTGAAATTTGTCAATTTAGGCGTCATTTTAAATATTTTTTTTTTAAATTGACGTGCAAAACATTTGAAATATTTCTGCAGAAATCAATGAATCGAGTATTTCGTCATTGCTGAAAAATCTCACTTAATGAGTTTTAGTAAGAGACTACATATGTACTTAAAAGCCTAGACTGATAATCCGGTAATTGTATGTAAATTTAAACTTTACTATAGGAAGATGCTAACGCGCGTACGAAAAACAAAATGTCCGTGTTATTTAGGTATAAGTACTTTTTTTTCAAGAATTAAAAGATTTCCATTAAAGAATAATATAAAGAAGTCTAAATAAGATAATTAAAAGAATCCAAATATTGCGAAATATACAAAACAAAGACAGATAAAATTCTGTTTCAGATATCCTGATAATTTCCCACTCATACCGGATAATTTTTCAATAAAATGAAATGTATGCATTAGGAAAGTCTTTATATTATAGGGTTACAAGTAACTGATCAGTCAAGTTTTTAGAAAAATATAATAAATGATAATTTCGATCAACAAATACAAAAAAATAAATAAAAAATATAAATAATTGTACCATCCAAATAAGACAGATTGATACAATGTGGACAGAGCACAGGCAGGCAATTTTATTATTTTTTCAGACTATTTAAAAAATAATATTTATTTATTTAAATATTACAATTAGGAAATAATATTTAATATGCATTTAAATTGTTCCTCGTTTAAATCCTGCTTCTTTAAATGTATGTATGCTTCTTTAAATAAATTTATAAGAATTGGAAATCCAAAAAAATCAACACTTTCTTTGGGATGTTTTAAATGCATGTTTATTTATGTAAACATTAGACCTAATTAGGCGCAGTAAAACTGAAAAAATCTACTCCAACTATTTCATTGGGCTGCGTTTTGATATTTCATTTTTCGAAATATAGCAAATGCGTTCTCATAGTTGTTTTTGTGCTATACTTAATAACGGATTGCAGCTGTCACACCTCAGCAATAATGATGTCGTCAAAATAAGTTAAAAAATATTCGCTATTCTTCCTACTAATGTTACAATTTTGCAAGTTTAGAAGAAATAATTGATGAACTTCCACTTCTGAACTACTTAGATAAAACGTTACATAAATTTGGTTTAAACATAAGAATTACATTAAAAAAGTTTGGCTCGTGGGCCGTGAATGCAACCTAATACAACAACTCAAAAGAAAAGAGATCACGATAAAACTGATAAGGAACCACTTCGAAATCATGACCTATCTTTCTTGGTATTTAATAAAATCAATCAAACTCGCTTGGCTATTATTCAATTCAACACAATTCAATTCAGCATTGTATTAATTACGGAATTTAACTTACCAAAAACTAACAATATCAAAGAACTGTACATAGTGTAACAATAGCTATGCAACATAGTAGCTCGAGCAACTCTTCCTCTCTGCTCCAGCGACAGTGGCGCCATACCGAAAATGCGACTTAATCTGAGCACCAACAACAGCGCGCCGTCAACCACACAATAGTCGTACATTTTCGCTTGACAACCACGTCCTTTGTAGTGGTAGTTGGTTTTCTGCTGGAATGCTATTTCATTACAAATTTTCTTTTCACTTGAATTATTTCATAAACATTTATAAAATAAATTAGTATTTAAGCAGGTAAATAAATAATACCGTGATAATTAGTAACGAGGCAGGCTAAGTTGTTTTCATTTAAACACGCTTTTTTAGAAAAGTTTTGCTACCACTCTCGCAAAAATACAGAGCGATTTAGTAGAGAAATCAGTGAATCAACAAGCGAAAGAAATTGTTTTTTACAATATCCAAAAAAAAAACACAAAAACCCAACGGCCCACTGCCAATTGTTTTTTTTTTATTAAAAACACCTAAGTTATTCATAAATCATCTAGGCCAAAAGACAGCCTTGATTTTTCTATAACATTCCAACAGACATAACTTGCATAATTTTATCAAGAATTTTCCTAGAAACTTTTAATGCTAAACTAATCAATCTGATAGTCTGGTATCAAAAACTACAGGCCTTCAGCCTTTGAGTAGTTTACCTGTCCTAAAACATATTTTATTATGAAGCACCCAGAAAAGGCACCAAAAGACAAAACCACAAAACTGTACCTTTTCAACAGGCATCGTATCCCGCAGCCATACATTTAATTGTCTTTGTAGTTTCTTCTAATCGCCCATTCTTTCATAGTAATGTCATAAAATATCATGCTTTTTAGTTGTTTTAGTCCAGCAAAAGCATACTGGACGAATTCCTTATCTCCAAAAAAAAATATTTATCAGTTTTAATACGTAATAATATCAAACTCCCTTAATTATATTTATATTGATGTGGGAATGCGTATAAGTGACTAAGTGGTGAACTGCCTGCTTATGCAAATGATGCAAACACTGGTTACAGTGATGGCCGACGACAAAAATTAAGATAACGGTATTTAAAAGAGATATAGCTGGGTCTAGGGTCTGGGTGTTTATTAAATGTATTCTGGTATTCATTTAAGTATTTCTATGTAATAGTATCGTTGACTAACACCCATAACACAAGCATATAATTTGCTTACTTTGGGGTTAGATTCAATTTGTGTGACTTTCCATAGATATTTATTTATTTATAGCCAGAACGGATAAATGAGTTTCAATCGACGATTGCTGTTAGAATAAGTGAATGAAATTGTATATGGTAGTGCTTTCATCGTTCATCGACATCGTCGAAACTCTTACAATTTTAAAATATACACTTTGTCACGATTCAACTTAATTTCGAAAACATTTTATGAAAAATCACAACAAAACGAGATAGCGTTTTAAAATAAATTAAACGTGTTCGTTGCATGGCCCTACGCCGACTACTGGTTTCATTCTAAGGTGAACTATTAAAATATTAAAATTCTCAAACAATAGTAAAATATTGAGGCGGCCACGAAAAGGCGGAGCTTCGCGTCGCATACGCACGGTATGCCAAGCGAATTTCGCCTACAAGTGTATCAGCGCCAATTTGGCCGATAGTACATCGCGGATGCAAAAAGAAGAATCTGTATTTGGTCGGATATTGAGTGAAAAGAGCGCTGGGTAAGGTTTTTAACTACTGTCTTAGACTTGCTTTGCAAAATTTTATGGTTATTCCAATGTTACTTTATGAATGCAAGGGCTAGGTGTGTCACGAAAAGCAAGAATGTAAAATAAATGTGGCTGACATTAAAACGCAGCAAAAAATCTGTTGTGTTACATTAGTTGACTGCATTCGTGACAGTGCGATCTGAGAAGGAACAGGATTGAAAGAAAGTATTGGTGTAAAAATGAGAAAGGGTATGCTGCTTTGGTTTGGTCATGAGTCATGACAGACGAGATATTGACAAAACAGATACACAATACGAATGTGGATGAATATAGGGGCTAAAGGAGACCTAGATACAAATTTCACGATAAAATCACTCGTTTCAAAGAGTCTCCGGAACGAGCGACGACGTGATTGTATGAAAAGCCTAATGAAAATGAAGAGGCTTGTCAAGTTTAGAAGGATTGTGACGTTCATGTTGGCATTCGATAATCTCTTGTTACCTCGAAAGTGACTTGGCGTGAATATATGCTGTGTCAACAATGTCTATATTTAGCAATTTGTTATTCCGAATGATAAATTCAACTTCAGTCGCTCCTTGCATGCTTCGGTTTGAAAAACAAAATTTTTGTTTACAGTGAAAAGGGCTTTATTTGTGGGAATATCCTATTACCATATGTCGACTCACTATTCGAAAGTAACTTTGATTAGAAGTTAAATAACAACAGAATTAAATATTAATCCACTTAAAACTGTTCACTTGATTACGTTTACCGTTTGTTCGTTGATCAAAAAGTTTTGGTTACAAAGCTTATTTCTTCATAATAATAAGCAGTAATCAAAAAGGCGATGTGACAGCACTATAATTAATAACAGTAACAAATCAATAACCAAGCAATTTCGTTCAACCTTGAATTGGACCCTGACAGATATCGTGCTTCTACAAGTAATCATCAGAGCAACTACAACCCTTGAAACAAATTCCATCAAAACTCATTTATTTCTCTTTCACTTCAGTTGCTTTGGTGTCATTTAGTGATATATTAATTGCTATTTAGTTTTATGGTGCCTTCTTGTACACAGTATCAATAATTTTAGATACGTTTTCATGTGATTTTCAAAGACATTTTTACGTAGAATAATGGAAAATGTGAATCTAATCATGGTTTTGGTAATAATCGAATATTTTTTTTATTATTTATATCTTTACGCCAAGTTATTTACGAGGTAGGCGAGAGCGTAAGTATTAATTAAGATACGTAACAAAACCATTAAATATTCTTACTTTGGGTTGAGATTCAATGTGTGTAACTAGTGTAGACGAATATTTATTTATTGGTTGTTTATTAATACATATGTATCTCTACTAATTTTATAAAAAGGAAATGTTTGATTTTTCGTTTGTTTAAATCGAATCGATTTGGAAACTACTGAACCGGTTTCGAAAATTCCTCCACCCGTAGAATGCTACATTATCCCTGAGTGATAAATGCTTTGTTTCATCAAAATCGGTGCAGTAAAAGCTAAGTTACGGGTGTGAAGCTGCGTTAAACTGCTAAAAGGTGATATTTTGGCTTAGCGTGAAGGTAAATTACTAACCATTGACCAACACATTTAGTTGCATTTTTTTAAATATTGTAGACTCTATTGGAATTCTCTTCTATCTAAAAATCTGTAATTTAATGTAATGTGTCAACGGTTGTGAGTTCAATATTCTCTCACTTCAATTGAAGAGAATAGTGAGTTCTTCAAACGTTGAGCTTATATTTGCAACATTTCGTTTTCAATTAAACAATGCAGTCTTTACGCTAGCCTCTCATCGACCACCTAAACTTGGTGCTTAAGCGGTACAAATTTTAACTTTATGCCTTCACTGACACCAAAATCAGCGGCAAAACCGTTTGTAACTTTACTTTTTTTGTCGAACTCGCTATTTACAAAATTCCTACTACTCTTGCAATATATCATAGTAGCAGTAGTAGTAGATCAAACGCGCTTTACCGCGTGAAGGTATAAATCGACGTAAACATAAAATGAACGCGTTAATATTTAATTTGCTCACCTCTAAATAAAGTGCTTTAATGGCAAAACAAATGAAATACACCATTAACATTTACTACTTTTTGTACCTTATGCGAATGGAAATTAAAAAAGGGTCTGTAAAATCTCAACAAAATTTTTCTTTAAATATCTTCGATGTACAGAACTCACTCTACTTCAATTTTAATAAAAGCATAGAAAGAGCATACCTTCCTTCTACGTACCTTCTAGCTTTGATTCGTTTTGACGAGACTATTAGTTCTAAAATAATAATTTAAAACTCTGACGCGCTCTACTTTTTAAATAATTGATTATATTTATATGCGCGGTAAGTCAAATCAACAACAGTGTTGAATCAATATCATAACAACTTTGTAAACCTTACACTTTAAATGTTATTTCATTATTTTGAAAGAGTGAAAGGAACCAGTGACCAAGACCATTGCTACTTGGTTGAAACGTCGAGCAAGTAAATCAATGTTCACGTTAATAACTAGTATTTGCCCAATGCCTCTGAATGATTCCTTGAGAATTATCTTAAAATAAATCCTTATAAAACAAAATAAATAAAATTTCCATCAGATACTAAACATTTTTTTTAAATAACGTTAACATTGAGAATTGGGTTTTTTCTTTCTTGTTATAAAAATTGATTAAGTATACAACTGGAAATAGCATATTGTGTTCATAAAAACCGATGAATTGAGAAGAGTAAGAAAAACATTTAATTTTCAATTTAAAAAAAATATACGTCTTAAGGCGTGACACCACCAAGCGTACTAGATGAAGCACAACCGCGCACGAACTTGCGAAATCATATTATAAATAGTATGCGCTCCTGACTTCAGTATCTGGTCGACCTTCGTGGAGTGCAGTCAAATTCTCCAGATACTTAATGCTTCGGTTACGAAGAGAGAAACACACGTTGAGTTTTTAGTTGTGTGTGTATTGTTGGTGCTAATAAAACAGTTTAGTAGTGTGTGTTGTTTAAATTAATGCATAGCAATGGTGTGCTATGCCTGTTTTGTCATGCCATAATGCGTTTACATATTTTGGCGGGAAATTGCAAATGAAATGATTTTATTTCGATTAAAGTATGGATTTCCGCAAAGTAACGGCTTCTTCTATAAATAATAGTATCATATTTAATTTATAATATTTAATTTTTTTACTGATTTTATAATATAATATCAGTAAGAAAATCGCCGAGTTTAAATGCTTATATTTAAAAAAAACACATTTCGGATGTTGTAGAAAACTGCATGTGCTCTGTAAACTACAGGTGGAAACTGTTTGCCAAAAATGTCCGAAAATTATGTAGTATATGGCATGATGCTGATGGTGCTGCGCCTAAGTCGCTTGTTCGGGATGGCGCCACTGTCGTTGGAGCAGAGAGGAAGAGTTGCTCGAGCCACCATTTTATCAGGCTACTACACTTTGTACAGCTATGTCATATTATTATTTACTTGTAAGTTGCATTATGTTATAAATTCAATGAATAAGTGCTCGGTTATTGGTGGGTTTTCAAATTTATTTATTTATTTATTTACTCAAAAGGAAACATACAGCTAATAATCTAACTAAACAATAAAATAGGTAACAAGATAAGCCAATTAACAGTTTCCACAAATAAACAGCAATATAGTAAAACAAAACATATCATACAATAAGATAAAGCGATAAGAAAATAATAGACTAAAAGTACTCACTGGCACTTACAAGAGTGAAGTAAAAATAAAATTGCGGGATAAGACAACGCAGACTAATCGTGGATGCTACGGCAATACTTCTATTGCCCTCACTGAAGACACGCATGTGATACGACATCATGTGTGATGATGACTTTGCTGGTTGTTGGTCGTCTTTGAAAACGACCATATCGCAAATCTATTTGCGTTATTGAGATTTTTTCCACTTAACCCATTGCTGAAACTCAGTCAAATGTTCTCTGAAGATTTATTTTCATATTTGATATTTCTTTTCATATTTGGTGACAGCCGAAACGAAAAAGGATACCTATTACAAAAGTGCCTCAATGCCTTTCACAAGCCACCATAATTAAGTAAGGGGGAATAAATTTAAATACTATTACACCGAACTCGTATGCAACTTTAAGCTTTTTGCCTAACTCAATATTCGCCATCACTAAATTCCTATCAATTTCGCAATAGATACGTGGTTTACCACGTCTAGTTAAAAATTGATGGAAACATAAAATGGATGCTTCAGTACTTCATTAGTTCACAATATAAAATTTTGATGACAAAACAAATAAAAATACACCAGTAACCAGTGCTATAAATATTATCTTGCAATTTTGAGTGTAAAAAGTTTAAAATAGAGCTTCTGAAATCAGTCAAATTGTGTTATTTGCGGATGACATATCTATAATTTTTAAAGTGCAAAGAAAATATGACCCAGATTATGACAAAGTAAATAACACGCTTTCACTGGTTCCCAAATGATTCGACGCAAACAATTTAGTTTTTAATGCTAGTACTCCAAAATGTAAGATCTGGTCAAACTAATTCCGCTATAAAATTAAATAATGAGAAATTAGAACTAATTACTGCAACAACTATCCTCGGTCTCACAATAGACTCTAAATTACAGTGGGGTCCCCAAATAACAAACCTGACAAAAAAGCTTAGTTCTGCAGCTTACGCTGTTAGCAAAATCAGACAGCATACGGGCATACAGACTGGGAGACTTGTCTATTGTAGTAATTTTCACAATCAGTGTTTCAGTGTTTGGCCGCGTTTCGATCTGGTGATAGTTTTTAAGTTTTATATAGTTTCGTTACAAGTACCTCATATAAAGTCTAAAGTGAAATAAAATCAGACGTTCTCAAATATTATTCTTAATCAATATTTACTTAAAATGGAGCTGAGGCTGTTCCATGAACTTAAATGTTCAGTCGCAAAACTTAAAACTGTTAAGTCTCTTTGTGCATTTCGACTACTATTTGCAAGTGGCGCCGTGATAATAATTCGAATTGTCAGTACACTTTCTCGATGTCACGGGGTGATAATAATTCGTGCCTTTTTATACATTAGCCACTGCCAGACAGCACAATGTATTTCACACTCAATATTTAGGAAGTATTACATACCGCATTACGATTATGTAGGAATTAAAGAATATGTAATCTCATCACATATAAATCTCTAATAGCTCAGTTTGAATCTATCTTAATATTGATAGAAGAAGTTATTTTTTTGTGGAAATCCATACTTAAATCAAATAAAATTTGGAATATTCCGCCAAAAAAATGATCACGTATTATGGTGTGACGAAACAGGTAAAATAGTGCGTTATGAATAAATTAAACTTTCCGGAAGCCAAAAATCGCAAATATATTCAGCTCCACACAACACATACCGCTAAACTGTTTTATTAAAACCAACAATGCAAACACTACCAAAAACTTAAAATACGTTTCGCTTTGTAACAGAAGCATCATCAAGATAATTCGACTGCAATCTACAAAGGTCGAGCAGAAACTAGCTTCTTTCCCCACATGGAGGCAGGTAAAAGGTAACAGGGCGTTGGCGCCTTTGCCTTTGTGTATTCCACTGGCTGTTGCTGCAGCCAAGGCCTTGGATGTAGGATTACTCCCTGTGGTGCCAAACCCGGTGAGTTGCCCTTGTCCCTTCCCGCCCCCGATCTTCATGCCACCTCCTACGATGTTGCCCTACCCTACCTTACCAGGTTGAAGCCCAGCAGAACCGATAAACGAACGAAGGTTACGGCTTGGCGGTGGGGTGGTGTTGTAGGGTGGGAACTAGCGCACGCGCACGCGACATGCTCTTTTTATAGGATTTCGCGAGTTTGCGCGCGGGTATGCTTTAGAGAATACGCTTGGTGAAGTTATCTTTGTTTTCAAATATAACTTTACCAGAGGTGAATCGGTCAAATTTGTTTATTTGTTCAGCAGTGTAATTTAGTCGTCATTATTACGTTTAATAATTTCTAGTTTTAATCCTACAAGTATGGATTAATTTATAAGTATAAACTTCTGTTATCTTATACCCTGTTTTAAAAAAACACACAAAACACCACCTAGGCGGAGACAAAATAGACAAAGAGTCATGATCTACTACTGCTATTCATACAGTATCAAATTTATACCGTTCCTGTAGATTCACATACACTCATCAGATACACTCATCGAAACCATGTATGCGGTTCCAAATCAGAGACAATTTTGTTGTTAATCCAAGTGGGTTTCCGCTACTTGGTGGAATTACCCTTCCAGCCAGTCGGTTAACAACCATATCAATGAGGAGACAAGACCCAATCCTATATCCGTTTTGTGTTATTTAAGTGTATATTTAAGTGTGTATTTAAATAACTTTGTTTATTTCCGTAAAAACTTGTTATCTGGCTGGCTGTCTCTTTCTTTTCTTGATTATTAACATTATTTTTTACTATTTCTATCCTATTTTTGTTTCATTTTTCTTTTCATAGCATTAATTTAAGATCACTTATGTGTCTTGTGCTAGTTTTCATGGTTTTCAGTCTCCGGTTGTCCAAATTCTGTGACGAACAGAAACTTCACCATGGGAAGCACGTTTACTATATATCAATATTGTTACAGTTATGTCACATGTTGTCAATTTATATAAAGATGAAGAATATGGTTTTGAAAATATTTACACATCAAATGTAACATATCTGGTATTCAAGGTATTTTTCAAGATGATCGGTTTTTCATTATTGGTCATAGTGGTTGTCGGCAGCCGCAACCGCATAAGGCGACTGATGTTGTATACCAGCAGAATTCAAAAGGTGAAACATGTTGTTATTAATGCAACACTTTTCGTACTGTTCGTGAATGTTATTTTCATAAATAGGTAGCTAGAGCACTACAGAGCAGCACGTCTGAATTCCTGTATTAACAAATAAATATTCCTGGATAAGTCAGCCAAATTGAATTTTAATCCAGAATAAGCAAAATATGTGCTTGTGTTATGGGTGTTATTCAAGGATACATAGAAATAATTATCCTCCTTTGTAGAATAGACCATCTGCCTTCCTGTGCCAGGCAGCTCGTAAAAGGCGAGCATAGGCTTGCTGTCACTAACACCGTGACATCTGACTAGGTGGTAGAGTTTTGCAGCGACTCACCCGAATTGGTACCACCGCCTTACCTATTCCTGCCGCCATAACGTGTTCCGGTTCGAAGGGTAAGGTAGCCGTTTAACTTACTTTTGCTCGAGGCCCAACATCAAGGCCTCTGGTTGGCAACGCACCATTACAACCTTTGGTGTCTCTAGGCGGCGGGATTTTCTTACCATCAGGAAATCCATCTGCTTGTTTGCCTTAAAATTTTATAAAAAAAACCCACAACTGCAGATATCTAAACGTTCATCACACAAATGTCTACCCTCGTCTTGAATCGAATCCGAGCCTCGCCGTTAGTCAGTGTAATTAGGGCGTGTACTCTAGCCACTCAATCAACGACATGTATCACTCCTTTCTTTCTTTTTCATATCTGGAGTAAGAGCTTTGTCACTTTCGTTATCTGTACTGGAGCTGACAAACAGTCTATGCCAAAAATACTTGGCATGAGATATCAATGCTCAGGTACCTAGCTGAAAATATGACAACAGACACAAATAGTCTCTTTGAATCAAGACATTCAGATTGTCACGTAAAAACATACTTTTGACTAAACACAACAAACGGTTATATTTGCTAATTACTTTGCTTAATTAGTAACCAAATTAATATTGTTAAATTAGTTACTTAAAATGTTATTAGTAAAAGTTTTGTACAACTTTGCAAGTAATTTTTACAAGTTTTTCCCTATTTTAGGTCAATTCAAAATTAGGATATGATTACAAATTTGATCCAAGGCCAATAACTATTATGTTACTTTTATCATATTTTTTCACAACGTGTTTAATACTAGAGATGAAAAATATTTATGTTGTTTTGGTAGCATCAAACGGAATTTACACGTATGAATATACAGGTAAAAATGCTTTATTACTATAACTAACTTTACTTCAAACCTCAAAATTTGTTTTTTTAGTACACTTAATAGACATGTAAAAATTAAGGTCGATGATAGTATAGTTTAGAAATTACAGAGAAAAAAAATTAAGAATAGTTCTGATTATCTTAGACATTCGTACTATACAGGAACTTTTTATTGTGTATATAGTGGAAGTGACCAGAACTTTTCTGTGTATATTAGAAATATATCGTATGCTGAATCAGCTGATTGCGATCATTTAAAATCGTCATGTCAGTTACAGTTTCAAAGTAATTCATTTCAGACTATTCAAACTAAAATGAGTATGTTCAAACTTGATAGTATAACTTTGGGATTTGAGGAGTTGCTATGGCCATATTTCAGTTCACTTGTTAGTTTGGCTTCATGTCAGAAATTATATTAAATTGTCATCAACGTGTGCATGCAAAATTTCAACTTCATCGGTAAATGAATCAAATTGGAAACCTTTGAAATTTCACCTGGACGAACATACATAATTACGTTGCAAGTTAAATAAGCATTTGTAAACAGGAGAATAAGTTGTTTTTTTATGTTATATGAAGGCAAACAAGCCGACGGATTTCCTGTTGGTAAGAAGTTCAGGCCGCCTAGAGACACCAAAGGTGGTAATGGTGTGTTGCCAACCTGAGGTCGGGATATTAGGCCTCGAGCATAAGTAAGCTACCTTACCCTCCAAACCGGAACACGTCATGACGTTATGGTGGCAGGAATAGGTGAGGCGGTGGTACCAATCCGGGAGAGTCGCTGTCAAACTCTACCACCTAGTCGGATGTCACGGTGTTAGTGATGGTAAGCCTATGCTCGCCTTTTACGAGCTGCCTGGCAAGGAAGGCAGATGGTCTATTCTACAAAGGAGCCCGGACCAACACGGGGAAAAGAAAAGAAATTGTTTCAAGGAATAAAGAAAATGTTAAATTTTACAGTCCAATTGTTAGTACTTACGACATCAAATTTCTGCGAGCATAGTGTTTATGTAATAACTCTAGCACAGCAAATCGTATTAAGTACTTTGATAAATGGATCGATCAAAAATGTAAACCGTCATTTGCAAAAAGTTTTGAACCACTTGCAAGGTAAGTTTTACAAACCACACACTTTCAGATTCACTGAAAATATCTAAAAATATCCTATTGAGTACCATTTCTATAAAAATGTATGCAGGTATTATATACCAAAAAAATATTTTCTGTTTTTGGCATTAAAATTAACATCAACTTACCCGATTTAACAAAATCGAGCTTAAATTATTCAAAATTATCCATTAGTTATCAAAGAAGGAAAAAGTGTAAAGCGGTGTCTTCCTTACTCAAGTTCATTTACTGAGATTTGGTGGGAACGAGGAAAACACGATACACTATTTTCCCCTGATTATTTCATTTGTGCCATTTAAGTTAAAGTGCACACAGTTAAAGCCGTTAATTAAATAAAATTGTCCAAAATACTACCAAAATACGGCGNNNTCGTGGTACTGAAGTTTTTTTTTTAAACTAACGAGATCAGTAATTTTTGCGGTCACGTAGCCGTCGCGGCTGAATTTATTGCTTGCCAACTTATACGATTTTATGAGCGGGAAATGCTGCCGCTGGAACCTCAAACAACCGCGGGCGCTGTGGGTGTAAAATGCGTAGTGAGTTCGTAGCATAAAATGTACAGTTTTTAAAATATTTGATACGCTTGCCAGCCAAATGTTAGGTGTAGTTAAATATTCTTTATATGTGACAAAAATAGATCTGCCAATCCTTAAAGTATTTATATGAAAACGGTGGTCTAATCAGTGAACGAAATAATTCCAAGACAGAGAAGATAATGACCATACATTACGATATTTTAATTGTTAAAAATCTTTTAAAATCAATAAGTGGTTCTCATTCGTGTAACATAATATGGTATCTCGGTAACCTATAATGGATATTTATAATACTAACTTCTAAAAGGATTACTAGCACTGCTTCTAAAAATACTCATATGATAAAGTAAATATCAGACTGAAGCTTGAAGAAGGCTATTTAAACTTTAATATTCCCTATAAAATACCTTACTCACTGTTAGACCTTCTGCTGACTTCGGATGAGAATCCAAAGAACTATAAAGTCTCTGTCGATGCCCCTCTTGGATCATCCGACTACTGCTTAGTCCGGAGTGCAGTGTCCATTGCACCTTGTGTGTGGCTACAACAATCGGGTCGACGTCGAGTTTGGTATTATAGATCAGCAGATTGGGACGTGATGCGAACTTTTTTTTATTCTTACCCATGGAGGCAGATTTGCTTCTCGCAGTTTCATCCAGACATCGTTACTGATGCTGTCACTAATTTGATGCTACACGAATGGAATATTATTTTCCGGTCTCTTCAGCGCCCGTTGTTGACAAATCCCAGCCTTTGTTTAGTCGTCCCTGTAAGACGGCACTTAGCCACAAGCGGAAATGCTACCAGGCCTGGGCCACAGGAGTGAAGTCTTGCGATGAAAACACCAGCTCGATTAAGAAAGAGTATAACTCTGCCTCTAGATTTTTCAAAAGAGCTATTGCCAGGGCAAATTCTAAGGACATTGGCTGAACTAGCACGTTTGCCTTCGGGAACAAGAGCGTTTTGGTCTCTCGCCAAGGCTGTCCAAGGAAATTACGCGAAGCCATCTATACCATTTTTAAACTAATGTTTTTGCAGAGTTCAAGAGGCTGATTTTCTAATTGAGTTGCCCACTCAAATTTGATGTACACTCATATTTGCTGTTCACCGAAAAATCCACTGATACGGTATTACGTAGCATAATGGGTGCTCATCACTGAGGGTGTCTAGTCGGTGGCTGTCGATAAATCACTTTCACACCAATTACATCTCTATGATTTAATGATGTTTATCCGGATAACTTAAAAATCACCAAATTGCCTGTAGATAACTTGAAATTATTGACATTTTATTTTGATGTCTTTATACCATGTTTACACTTTTTTTTATTCATAACATAACCTCTTGGTGTTTCGTTATTGTTTGCATATTAAGCTCTAAATAAGAATAAAAGTCTGTGTTTTGGATATTTCCAAAAAAAGTAAGTATATTTTTAAACGTTTAGCATATACTCACATTGCACTAGAGATTCTTTCAATTCATTGTAGTTGTTTAAACTTGAAAACATTTATCTAGATTCTAGATGTTCAAATACGTATGTGTCGCATAGGATATAACGTTCTTTGAACATTTAATCTAAGAAAGTAACTTTTGTGTAGGTAGGTTAGCGTTATTAACTAATAATTGTCTAAATATGGTTTGCTGGTAAATTAATTTCTGACGAAACCTTTACCTATGTGCGTAGCTGCTTGTACGAAGCACACATAGATAAACGGGTCATCACCAACAAGACTACCTACTGGTAATATAGCGTTGTGCAGTAAATTGTCCGGGTAGGGATCCTACATACTTCCACCAAAATGACAGATGTTACGTTACAGTTTGACTAAATTTGGGCTCCTGGATGCTGGCACCCCTAAGTTTGAATTTTGACATGTTTAATGTCTTAAATAATTGGTCAGTAATTGGTCATAAATGGTAAGTATATTTCCGAATTTGGTCATTCTCGGTTTTTCTTAAAATGGAAAAATAAAATTTCAAGGTCAATATACAACTTTTGGCACCCCTGATCGCACATACCAAAAAAATTTGTATTGCATATAATTGGTCACTAAAAGGTCATAATTGGTCAGTATATTTCACAATTTGGTCAGGCTCTGTTTCATAGATATTCGTAATTTAAATAATTTCAAGGTCACGAAATGGATTTTAGCACCCCTAAGTGCGTATAATGACCCAAAGAATTAATCAAATAATTGGTCATTAAATAGTCTTAATTGGTCAGTATATTTCAGGAACAGGTGAGGTCGCAATTTCTAGATATTGTGATTTAAAAAAGTGTGGGGTAAAATTATAAGGGACATTTAATATTTTTAATAACGTAAAATAGTTACTTTGTTTTCTGTGTTAGTATTATCTATAAATAAAATAATATAACTATAAACAAGAACCAAGATTTTGTTATTGCTTAAATGATTTGATTTTATCAAATTGAATCCTCCTAAATTTTCCCCAAAAAATTAGGGAAATTTTCCAGCAAGTTCCTAGCTTAAATATTAACCAAATACAACTTTTCGATTA
>NJDD01002075.1:4175-49275 GCA_002245505.1 Calephelis nemesis
ATTTCTGACTGACAAGATAATTGTATATTAATTATTTTTTCAACCACTTTGTATTTATATTTTGTTTATGATTTGTTTAACCTATCATATGTAACTAATAAATAAAACATGAAAAATTTCATATAATTTTTGCATACAGTTTTAATTACTCTCAACTTAATAGTTCCGTTTTCACTTCTATCGACAGTCCCACGACTGCTACTGTTTTTTTACTATGATTTCATCATCTGATCCTGATTTGGTGGTATTGAAACAATCTCAGAAGTTCGCTCTTGAAATACGTTACGAAATGCCGGAGAAATCGATTAACATACATTAAATATTGTAGCCGAACATATAACCTCCTCTTTTTTCTAAGAAGGTTAAAATAGGATAATTTTTTAACGAGTTCATTGAAATTTATATACATAATTGGAAATTACAAATTTTAACTTTCACAGCAAGTGTCTAAAACATATTTTGAAATTCAAAAGAACTTATTAAAAAAAACTGCTAAATATTTATACTAATTTTCACTCACATATTCATTTCAATATAATATCTAAAATTTAATTTATCATATTGAAAAAAGCAACAAATAATCTCCTGGCAGTAAGATAAAGAAATGTCACCTATACCCAACCTGAGACTGGCTTGTGATGCTTCTTGTGTGAGGAAGTTTATCAACTACCGCAAAGAGCAAATAAAAAACGACAGTTAAAACTACTGATATTATAGCACTATAAACTGTTAAAACTGTCATTTTATTACCAAGCAAAACTTTACCTAGTAAAATTTAAAATATGATTTAAGAAAGCTTTCTAGCTAGGTCACACCGTAGGAAAGCTCTCGAGCTTTGATGAAGAGGGCGAACTTGACTTTGGTTCGTAAGCGGTTGGAGAAAGTTTTGCCTTGACACATTCGAATGTATTTTTTTGGTTGTATCTATTTCAATAAAATATCCAACACATCTTCACGCCAAGTCCTTGCGGAGTAGGCAGAGTGATTACCAAGTGAACCGATTTCTGCAAACCAGCTTTCACTATATTACTCTTTCCATACGACGCTAGTTTTGGCCATTCTAGACGCCGCCCTCCGATAAAACTCAAGTAATTTGGTGACGGCAGGTCAATCTAACTTATCATCTGTTTCAAATACCTTAAATAAAAGTTGATCTTTATTTACCATACAGTTATAGGCCTTAGTTTTAACAGTTCTTTTTTTTTATGATATTGGAAGGCAGACGGATTTCCTGATGTTAAGAAATTCACGCCGCCGAGAGACACCAAAGGTGGTAATGGTGCGTTGCCAACCTGAGGCCTGGATTTTAGGCCTCGAGCAAAAGTAAGTTTACCGGCTACCTTACCCTCCGAACCGGAACACGTCATGACGTTATGGCGGCAGGAATAGGTAAGGCGGTGGTACCAATCCGGGCGAGTCGCTGCTAAACTTTACCACCTAGTCAGATGTCACGGTGTTAGTGACAGTGAGCCTATGCTCGCTTTTTACGAGCTGCCTGGCGCAGGAAGGCAGATGATCTATTCTACATCGGAGCCCGGACCAACACGGGGAATTAGGAAAATTAAAACTTATTCTACATCAGTTACAACAGATTTCCTTAAAGTAAAAGCTGATTCAATAAAATATACACTACTTATACATTGCCTCTTTTCTTAACTATCTTCTTGGTCTACTTGTTTTTGGCACAAGGATGTGATGACTCCGTCTCCCGCTAAGCTAATTGAACAATCAAGTAATCTAGATTGATGAAATATTTTAGTAAGCAGAGTCTTCTAATAATTTACCCGGTTTGGCAACGCCTTTCTACGTGTTCCTACCATCAATGTTCACAACTATAGCGTTCCGGTAGAAAGTCAAAGTAACCGGTATGACTCCTTAAACAAGAAGTTTACATCTAAGCTTCATTTTGGTAACATTCCTTTCCTATTTGAAATAAGCAATTTAATTTTTTCCAATAGGAAAATCCGTTGGTTTCATTTCTATCTGCACCAATGTAGTGGAAACGGATCTTCATGCCTGGATCCTCGAAAAGCTAAGCAAATATACTTCTAAAGCACCCGCGATAAGCCGAAAGTCTACCCACGACTACCAAGTCTTACAAAGTGACATATCTAGTCACCAAAAAGGCAATTATCCAATCCCAGGGAAAGTTGTTTTTGTTAGAAAATTAAATCAAAATACATTTTGATTGGCACTACTGGGGAATCGAGCCTAGGATATCAAGTAATCAAAACCAACCAACTGGCCTACAAGACCACTAGACTATTACACATAATTAATAAAAGGGCTGAATAGACTTCATTTTAAAACAGACTCAATTGACAAAACGTGCTTTAGAATTTTTATAAACTCCCCAACTCTATTAATATCAATTAAAACTGACAATAAGGGAAGTTTCAAAAGTTTTCTCTACATTGCGCAAGTTTAAACAGTAATGTCTTAATAACTGTAGTTTATCTCAATATGTGGTATCCGCGGTTCGGAGTTGTGGGTGTGTTAATTAAGTAAATTGCTTTATCTGCAGAGACAATGCCATGGGGGGAGTTTTATTAACACGTACCATGATCTCTATCTGCCCATACGGGTGGCCATTCATTTACTTCCCAAACAGAATTGATTTGTTTGATTTTATCTGCTCTAGTTAAGATTGCAATAATTTAATTGTAGTTAATTCGTTTAAATTTTGTTTGTTTAGTTAAAGGGCATGTAGATGTATTTTAAAAGCGGTTGGATTTTTATAGTGAAATATACGTATCTATACCCTGTGTTAGTCCGGGATACTTTGCAGAATAGACCATCTGCCTTCCTGCCAGGCAGCTCGTAAAAGGCAAGCATAGGTTTACCGTCATTAACACCGTGACATCTGACTAGGTGGTAGAGTCTCGCATCGACTCACCCGGATTGGTACTCGTACCAGCGCATTACCTATTCCTTTCGCCGTAATATCAGCGCTTACTTTTGTTGTGTTCCGGTTCGAGGGGTAAGGTAGGCGGTAAACTTACTTTTGCTCGAGGCCTAACATCCAGGCCTAAGGTTGGCAACGCACCATTTCCACCTTTTATGTCTGTGGGCGGCGAGAATTTCTTAACATCAGAAAATCCGTCTGCTTGTTTGCCTCCCAATATCTTACGAAAAAAAAATCTGTATACAAAATATGGGGATCATCGTTTTGTCATCGCTTTGTGCCTGAACTGTTCAGCTATTATTATCAGGTAGTATGAAGTAGTTTGGTAATAATTTAAGCTTAGCAAAGCTGGTAATAACCGACTCCTATTTCATACTCGTATTACGCCATCTAGATACACAAAAATTAAAGATTAAACAGAACACAAAAATAAATGTTCTGATTATGTTTAAATTGATTACACTAACTGTTTTTAATCACAAAAAAAGTCAGTATCTTCACGCCCATATCCCTGAAGAGGTTGGCAGAGACACAACCAGGGTATCCGTGACTAGCCGAAAACTCTAAGTTCCACAATGTAATAGGTGATAAGCCTTTCGCCAACTGGGCAAGTATCCAAACCCGAGCAACGTTTTTTTTAAATTAGAAATTTGGAAAAACCCAATTTTCTTTTTGTTGCCCGACCCGGGAATCGAACCCGGGATCTCATGCAGTCAAGTCCGACAACTGAACTTCTAGACCACAGAGGCGAAAAAGTTGTTATTAAAATCTATTCACAGTTGTCAATTGGTAAAAGAACATACAAAAATATGTAAGACGAATTAAAAACTTTTTGTAGTCCGAAAATAAATAATTTCACTTCTACTCTTTCGTTATCTACCCATGCACTAGTTATTGGGTTATCGTAAGAAACAAGTGTAATTACTCATCTACCTCAAACATGCTTACAACATGACCTCATTGTTGGAGATAAGGGATTAAATATGCCCTTTGAGCTCAGTACACATGTGATACACCAACATCTCTCAGATTTCCAATTAAGTGAGCTATTTCCATTATTCTCTTTTATATTCAATTATATTTTAAAATTACTTATTATTTAGGAAACTGTTTTTGATTGGGGATTGTAAATTACGCAGAGAGACGGTTTTCTGTTCGTATCAAATCTACTTGTATTTGTGGATTACCATCATCGTTTTTTGACATTGGTAGGCAAAGAAGCAGATGGATTTCCTGATGGTGATTCACGACGCCTAGAGACATTAAAAGTTGTGATTGTGTGTTGCCATCTTGCGGCCGGGTTATTAGGCCTCGAGCAAAAGTAGGTTTAACGGCTCCCTTTTCCTCCAAACCGAAATACGTCAACGGCAAGCGCTGACATTATGACGGTAGGAAAAGGTAAGGCGGTGGTATCAATCTGGGCGAGTCGGTGCCAAACTCTACCACCTAGTCAAATAGTAAGCTTATGCTCGCCTTTTACAAGCTAACTGGCAGGAAGACAGATTGTTTATTCTGCCAAGGAGCCCGGACTAACGCGAGAGAATATACATTGCCATCTTTAAGTTAACCACCTATCTTACTCTCCCAAGTCCGAACAGGACCGTTTCAAGTTCTAAACTAAAGCATTGGTGCCATTCCAGGCAAACCATCACCAATCTCTACTGCTTATATAAGTCATGATGTTATTGCCAAATTAACTTATGTTCGACTTTGCAAAGAGTTAGGTAGAAACAATAGCGTATATTTTTCAAATCATAGTCTATGACCGTTTGATCTGTGAAGAGCTGAAAGTTATTAGAATTTCGATGATAGGCAGTAGTTTTTTATGAATACTTCGAGTCATGTCTAGGAATCAGTTAATATATTTTTTTCCTCTTAAAGGTTTTTTCAGGTATACGTAGTACATATGTACTATATTACTGTACTGTATTATGGAATCAATGACAAGCTATTGTAGTTATGCTTCATCATCATCATCATCATCATCATCAGCCGGAAGACGTCCACTGCTAGACATAGGCCTCCCCCAAAGAGCGCCCCAAGTCACGATCACCAGCCGCTTGTAACCTGCGACTCCCCGCGACTTTGACCAGATCATCAGTCCACCGAGTGGGAGGTCGTCCAACACTACGTCCTCTGGTGCGGGGCCGCCACTCGAGAACCTTTCTTCCCCAGCGGTTGTCGGTTCTGCGAGCAATGTGCTTCATCATTTATTCGATATTCAAACTTCAATATAAAACCGAAAGTCTATATGTCTGTCACGGTTTCATGGCTAAAACCGGTTTTGTAACAATTATATCTACATATTCTTAAGGATTTTAAAATATAATTAACTTCAGAGGAGTTTAATGAGGATAAAAATTTGTATGAAAATCTATTCAACGCTTTCGAAGTCTCAAGTTTAACAGGTTATTAACAATTTCATAACTCCTGGTTAATAATAAAAAAATGTTATACAAAAAATAAATAAATGCTTTTCAAATAAGATGTCCATATTCATAGTCCAATAAAATATACTACAATATATCCCAATAATAGTCAAGTTACACAACTTTACACTCTAACAAAGGCGTTATTTTCGTTCACTTTGAGCACGTAAACACCAATCCGTATGCGCCATTCATATTTATGTAGCACTGAATTGCTATCAGCTGTAATGTAATAAACTTCATTAACATAAATTTTCTATAACATTTACATTAGGAATAAATGAATTGCGTCTCAATAGTAACGGCACGGTGGCCTTAAGGAGATTGTTCACTATACCACAGAGTAAAAAAAAAATGTCTTCTCGCCCATATCCCCAAAGAGGTAGGCAGCCACGACTAGACGAAGACACTAAATCCCACAATGTGATAGGTGGCAAGCCTATCGCCAACCGGGCGCATAACCAATCCCGAGCAACCATTATTTTTATTAGAAAATTGGTAAAACCAAATTTTCTTTTGGTTGCCCGACCCGGGATTCGAACCCGGGACCTCATTCAATCAAGTCCAACAACTGAACCGCTAGACCACAGAGACGATACTATAGAGTAAGTTTTAGTAGGATCGGTAGATAATAGATATTCGGATATTGCAAATACATGAATCGCATTTCAATGGTAACGAAATGA
The DNA here is from genome assembly GCA_002245505.1 of Calephelis nemesis. Taxonomy (NCBI): domain Eukaryota; kingdom Metazoa; phylum Arthropoda; class Insecta; order Lepidoptera; family Riodinidae; genus Calephelis; species Calephelis nemesis. The sequence continues at coordinate 10,196 of NJDD01002075.1, forward strand.
TGACTACGAGATAGTTGTCCGATATATCGAGGAGTAATATTTAGTTTGTTTTATAGAATCGGTAGACAAACTACTTTCGGATATTACGCACAAACGAATTACGTTACAATACTAGGCCTCTCTCGGTGGTCTTTGCGTGAGTATTCATTACATGGCTAAGTTTTATGTTAAGTTAACAATCGCAAAAAAATAAAGATTTGATGATTGTTAGATATAGACAATTACCAGAATGATTTGCCATCAACACAATACAAATGATTTATCTTGGGTAACTAAGTTTACCGGCTACCCTACCTCACCAAAACTCTAATAAAGGGTAGTAGGAAAAGGTAAAGCGATGAAAATATTCTGAATAAGTCAGAAGTATTTAATTTTAAACTTTCAAGAATATTTTTTACTATGTACCTGTTTCTTTAATGGCAAAAATTGTATTAATCGACGAATTATATTGGTAATTGGTATGGCACGGTTGATACACTTACTATACAAGTATTGTAATTGCAACTAGCAAAACCATGTATTTTCATTTAGTTTTTACTTCAAAGCGGCTCAACTGAATTTAATGAATCACAGAAATAGAAACGATATTTAAAAACGACATAACTTTAATATATGAGTAAAGCTGCGGGAAATATCTTCATATTTATCTTTATCTTTGTAATTAATAATCGGCTATATACCTAGTCTTGCCATAAATATTGTAATAAAGAAAAAAAATATTTTTTTAACTGCAAATAACATATATTACTTTTACAGTGTGTTAGTTTAATACATAAATATACAACAATTAAAAATATAAAAAGCTTATTCGAAGTGGTCTCCATTGGCTGCAATACAGTCCTTTAAACGTTGAGGCCAGTTATCAATAGAAGCACGCACTCTTTCCATGGGAAAATTCTTCACTGCCAATCGTATAGATTGTTTTAGGGACTCCAAATTATCATGGCGTTTAGAGCAAGCTGTACTCTCTAAAACTGACCATAAATCATAATCCAGCGGATTAAGATCGGCACTAGACGACGGCCAGTCTTCAGCTCTGATGAAGTCCGAAACGTTCGCTTCCAACCAAGACTGCGTGGACCGAGCTTTATGACCCGGCGCCGAGTCTTGCTGGAAGGACCATACTTGGTTATTGAACATGGTGATGTTAAGGGGCTTAACTACCTTCTCAAGAATGGTATCTTGATACACTTGTGCCGATGTTTTGATACCTTTTTCACAAAAATATGGCTCAGTCACTCCTTCATAGCTAACACCCCACCAAACCATCACTGAAGTTGGATAATGTCCACGTTGCACTCTGTCGACTAATTGGGAAGCTTCCTTAGAGCTTTGAGCATAAATACGGTCATTTTGTTTGTTAAAATGTTGCTCAATTGTAAAAATTTTCTCATCCGTAAACAAAATTTTTCTGTGACCTCCCTTTGCGTACCGCTTCAGTAATTGTTTCGATTTTACGACCCTATTCTTCTTTAAATTATCAGTTAAGAAATGACCAGAGCGTCTCTTATAGGCTGCAAGTCCTAAGTCATCTTTTAAAATACGCGACATGGTTCTAGGTGCTATCTTCATTTCCCGAGATAAAATCTTTTGCTTTCGGACAGGATTTCTTCGAATTCTTTCCCTTACTGCTTTGACCACCTTTTTCGTACGAACACTACGTGGACGGCCAGATCTTTTTCTGTCACAAACAGAGGAAGTCTCATTGTACCTATTAATAGCCCGGTACACAAACATTTTACTAAAACCAAGTGTATGGAGAGTTTTAAAAATTGCATTTGGCTCCATACCTACTTTGTGTAATGCAATCACAGCGATTCGGTTCTCTTTATCACCCCACTCCATTTTAATATCGCAAAATATTGTACAATGTATTGGCGCCAAAATGAGAAAACACAATGAACAATCGTATAAAAATGACAGATTCGAAATTCAAATGTAATATTTTTTTATTTTTAAGTGTAACAGTATTTATGGCCAGACTAAGTATATATCGCTTAACTTTAGATTAAGTCACATAGTTTAAAAATAAAAGTATAAAGAGTAAAAAGTGTAAAGCCTAAGCGCATAATTTAAACAGTAGTACTGTACATAAGTGTTTGATAAGCTTACTAAGCATCCTTTTCGGAGTATTGTATATTGTGCGATCTCCTTTACAGTACATTTACACCGTTGTATACAAGTTCAAGTTGAAATTATATTTCACGCCCACATTCCTCGTGGGTATGAAGAAAAGAACAGAACAAAATGACAGTGAGCTGGTCACGACGGCATCCCACTTGAAATAGTTCGCTGCAATTTACCTAATTGTGTTTGAGTACTGTTTTAATAATCTAATTACATACTATGAAATTATAATAATAAATTAAACTGAGTATGTACAGGATGCATTGATACCGACAAATCAATAAAAAAACGATTGAAGGGAAGTGTAGATGTAAAACTGAGAAAGACTATGCTCCATTGTCTTGTGGAAAGAAGATAGGAGAAAAATTGACAAAGCCAATATGTGAATTTGGATAGATGTAGGTAACATGGGAGGGGAGGGAAAACCATCGGTTTTATCGAGGTCCGTTCATGAGTCTCTGAAACCAGCATATATGTATGAAAAGATGCATGTGGAATAAACAAGGCAGGTCTGCAAGGATCATTGGCATTTGGGCACCTACTTCAAAAGGGGTTTGGCGTAAAGTGATGTATGTATGTAAATGAAAATGCTTCACCCGGCTGAAAGTAATAGTTAATTGGTAATTTCATGTCTTCACATATTTTTACTGTATGTCTGTCTGTTCAGGTGAACTTTGGATCTTCCTCTAATTTTCAATAGCTAAGACAAATTCAGAAATCCAAACACTATAAAAAACATTTTTCGAGTTATTAGTATCTAACAAGACCGGATTTCTACTATAAGACTAAAAAATGGGTATACCTTTAATTATACGTATACATTCTCCCGTGTTGTTGGTCTGGGTTCCTTTGAATAATAGACCATCTGCCTTCCTGTGCCAGGCAGCTCGTAAAAGACGAGCATAGGCTTACCGTCACTAACACCTTGACATCCTACTAGTTGGCAGAGTTTCGCAGCGACTCGCCCGGATTGGTACCACCGCCTTACCTATTCCTGCCGCCATAACGTCATGACGTGTTCAGGTTTGAAAGGTAAGATAGCCGGTAAACTTACTTTTGCTCGACGCTTAACATCTCGGCCTCAAGTTATCAACGCACAATTACTACCTTTGGTGTCTCTAGGCGGCGTGAATTTCTTACCATCAGGAAATACGTCAGCTTGTTTGCCTACCAACATCATATAAAAATGTTTTTGAATACAATATTGATATTCAAATATACTTTAAAAAAAATAGACTCAGGCGAAGGTGCATAAAAATTAGTCATAATATATTCTTTAAAAGTTCAAAAATCATATTAAAAATAAGCAAGATACACGAGTCATTATTCCAACCCTCTTTTTGGATGAGTAATCAAAGCAAACATGTTCTTGCATAAATCTTCTTAACAATTTCAGTTGCACCCAGATTTTATTCAAGTGGTAGGTTTATGATTGTACAGCGGTGAATATATTTTAACGATGAGCTTTTTTATTACCGTACTAGCTTTTCTCGCTGCTGCGCTGTTTTTAAGTTATTTATCTCGAAAAATTTGGTGAAGTTGCAAAAAACGCGAGGTTAGTAACACTTGATTAATTTAAAAAATAAATGGTTTAACCTATCGAGACAAAAAGTTGTCACAGTATTAAAAACGTAATAATGTAATTTATTTTAGGTTACTTGTAAGAAAGAAATTAATTAACCCCGTGGTTAATTAATTTCAATTAATTAATTAAATTTGTAACAATGTTACTAACATCATAATAATAGTACGTGAAGCACAAACTTTGAATGAATGATTTTTTTGAAAATTGCCCAGAAGGTTACATTTTATGTATAGGAGAAGTACAGAAGGCTAATATTTTCAATAACCATGTTTGTAAAGTGCAATAAATCATAAAATAAAACATTACACACTAACAAAAACATTGATACCGATAGATCATAGATGGCGCACAAACTATGTTTGGATTGTCTTGGTTTTGTTTGTTTGGTTTGTTTACAAAGTAGTTGGTCTTGATAAATGGAGATGGCGTTCTTATCAAAAAGATAATTAAAAATATAACCTTAATAATGGGTCGAATTTCGACCAATGTTACATCATAACACCAAACCAATGATTTCGACCAAATTTGTTAGTTGAATTTAACAAGGTGGTTGAGTTTAGCAGCGACTCGCCCGGATTGGTACCACCGCCTTACCTATTCCTGCCGCCATAACGTTATGACGTGTTCCGGTTCGGAGGGTAAGGTAGCCGGTAAACTTACTTTTGCTCGAGGTCTAACATCCCGGCAGGTTGGCAACCAACCGTTACCACCTTTAGTGTCTCTAGGCGGCGTGAATTTCTTACCTTAAGGAAATCCGTCTGTTTATTTGCCTTCCAATATCATAAAAAAAACTAAAAGTTCTAGTAGCATTCCTTATCTAAACATAATTTTAATAGTAGATAATGAAACTAAATCTGTCAACGAAATATTTTGGTGTGTAGCATGTCCGGGTCAAAATTTAGGATACCTTTTTCTGCTGAAAAGTCTTTTCCATCACGAACCAGTCGTTTAAAAATAATGCACGATGTTATTTAAATAAGCATCTAAATTGCCTTTATATCTCGTACATAAAACTTAGTCATTGCAGTATAATTACATACTTTTCCTTCGATGTTTTTAATTTCCTTGTTCGAATAATTTTCTTATTTTCACCAAGCGCACTTTGTCTGATGATCTCAAACTTTAGACCAAATTTTGAAGTGAAACTTCTTTAGAATCGTTGTGATTTCAAAACGGGTAGAACGGAAAAACGATAGTTAAGAGACACAAATATATATTCATCTCATTCTTTTGCAGGTAAGAGACACAAATATATCTTCATCTCATTCTTTTGTCGATTTAGATACTGAAGTTTCACTTCTATCGTGTGTGAATCGCACACACAACTTTTTGGTTTTTTAAAGATTGCTTTTTGGATAATATATGGTACACATGGCATTATTATCATGTCGTGAGCTTGTAAAATTATGATCACTTAAACTATTTTATAAAGTTTGCTTCAAGCTCGTTAACAGATAGATAAACCTATAGGACTATTTTGTATATAAGGAGCGTTAGTATATCTCTGAATTTAAACCCTTTTACAGTGATAATAAAAATCAAATTTTTATATTACAACTTGACATTAGGTGCTTTCAAAATTAAGAAAACATTTACGATCTTAAATTTTAGTTTGGGTGCTATAGACGATGCGTTTTCTTGCCTTCGAAAGATCTATGTTCTATTGTCGGTAAACGGATTGTTGTTGCTCCGATAGCCTATTTTAATTAAATAAAATATATATGTAGATATATACTGGTGTCTTAATAGTAAGACACAGCAAGATGATATATTTACCTAAATTCTTAAAACTTCTAAAGTCTCTACAAGGCTTATTAAAACTCAGCCAAGATATTTTCTTATAAATAAATAACAAATCCTGTTAATAATTAACGAGTTTTTAAAAGATAAAAGGAACTTTGTTTGTCCTCGCCTCCGTGGTCGAGCGGTCCGAGTGTTGGACTTGACTGCATGAGGTCTCGGGTTCGAATCCCGGGTCGCCCTACAAAAAGAAAATTGGATTTTTCCATTTTTCTAATAAAAAAAAATGTTGGTCGGGATTGGAAAAGTGCCCGGTTGGCGATAGGCTTGCCACCTATCACATTATGGGACTTAGTATCTTCGGCTAGTCGTGGGTGCCCTGGTTGTGCCTCTGCCTACCTCTTCGGGGATATGGGCGTGAAGATACTTTTTTTTTGTTTGTAGTAATATGTGGTTTCGTATTTCTCTCTGACAATATTTCAAGGCGTACTGTTCATTTATGTTGGGTCAGTATGTTGCATTATGACACAGATCTCTTTCAGAGACTAAAAGGATTATAAAACTAACCATCGTCCAGTTGTCGAAATTCAACCAACACGTCATTATGTTTGATATTCGGAAAGATCATAATATAGAAATAATAAAAAAAAGTATCTTCACGCCCATATCACTGGAGGGGTAGGCAGAATCACCACCAGGACACCCACGACTAGCCGAAGACACTTAGTCCAAAAATGTGATAGGTATCGCCAACCGGGCACATTTCGAAATATTACCTAACCAATTTTTAGTTTGACTTCATAGTTCAACCCCGACCAAAAAGTGATTGTAACATTTTTCAATAATTTGCTGTGGTTCTAATACACCATTTTTTAATTTCTGTATGTAACATATTAAATACTAGCTCTAAGCAATTTTTCTCTTATTTTCTTTTTAAAAAGAGTTTAAGTATGTAATAAATAAAATTATATTATACGTTTAATAAACTATCTATTATTATATCTATTACACCATGATTTTAATTTTGGTTTATTTTAGTTTAATAGATGTATAATGCATCGTTAATATTATTTGTTTCATAGAAAAAATACAGTCTGGATTTTCAGTCACCAATAAGAATTAAACAATTAGTTTTATTAACAAATTCATACGTGTTTCATGCTTTTTCTCGTACTAGAATTAGAACAAAAAACATTCATGACTTTATAATTATTTAAGATCTTGATCTGTTTCTTGCATAAACCTAACATTCTTTTAAAAGGTATCATAACGCCAATATCCTCGAAGAGGTAGGCAGAAGCACAACCAGGGCACTAACGAGTCACGACTAACCTAAGAAACTGAGTCCCATAATGACATAAGTGGCAAGTCTATCGCCAACCGGGGACATATCTAATCCCGGACAACGTTATTGTTTATTATAAAATTGAAAATACACTTTTTCCATTTTTTTTATATATGACTGAATAATACGAATACCTACGCGATACCTTTTTCTGTATCTTAAAGACACAGTGATTTCCATTGTCCTTTTCGTTGTTTTGGTCAATACGACTGAGTTTCCAGTATTTGGTTGTCTACGTTCTCTATGTTTATATAGTATCTATGACGACTGTTTGGTCATCAGCCGAACTAACTGATGCTTAACATTCTTGTCTCAGATTTGGTTAATCCTTTAACATTTTTGGTGTAGTTAGACAACGTATATTTTGCAATATCAGTTTGTTTTCCAAACCCCTGCCGTCATTAATAAGCGCGGATTAAAGTAGGTACTCCAAGGTTCAACCCAGTACCATAGTCTCTATTACGATGTGACACAGACTATAGTATCAACTTAATTTTACTCCTACCTTAGCCCATGTTTATTAATAAGATGGCTCACGTCTTAATAATAAACACGGATTAAAGTACTCCAAGGTTGAACCCGATATTATAGTTTATTAATAGAGACCTATAACGATGTGATACAGACTATAGAACCAACTTAATTTTACTTCTACCTTAGTCCATGATTATTATATAAGACGGCTAATGCCTTTATACAAAAACTCTCTTATAAAGAAATCATATAGTTTGAGAACCACAGTCCCAGGTATCAAAGTGAGCCAATAAAACCGATTGCACTGAATGTAACACAAATCTCCCAGTAATTACGCCAGTCACGGTTGTATAAGTTTTAATTAATCACTAAATTACACACGTACTATTTATGTACGTTTATCGAAAGCCTTGTCGTAGCTTGTCGGATACTGGTTTACGGCGGTCTGTTTCCATTGTCTCTGTAGATTTCTAATCTCTGTGTTGGTAATTTACATCGTGGAAAGGATGTTGTCATAATGACATGGCGCTGGTAGGACTAGTTTATAAATCATTGCAACTAATATTGTAAATACGAAAGTTTATCCGTCTGTTACGCTTTCATGGATAAATCACAGGTTTTGGTGATTTTTACGATATTGGTGAAAGTTTATGTTCAGATACCAAGGTCGCTTCTAGTGGTCAGGTGTTGGAGTTGATTTCACGAGGTCTCGAGTTTGACAGCCACAAGAAAATGTTTAATTTTAATGTTCTAATAAAAATAATATTTAAACTAATGTCGCCAGGGATTGGATTTGTGTGCGGTTGGTGATAGGCTTACTACCTATCATATTAAGGGTGTTAGTGTCTTCGGCTAGTGGTCGTGGGTATCCTGTTGTTCCTTTGCATATATCACGGCACCTCTCCTAGGATATACGGATGTAAAATTACTTTTTAAATAAGTATTCCGGGTAGAGAATAAAAATGGGGATAAAAGTTTGTACTTTTGAAAATCGTAAATACTCCACGTTGACGAAGTAGCGGGTAAGCTGCTAGTTTTTAATTAGTTAAGATTCTTTGTATTACAAATCTATTCCGCTATTTTATGGCAGAAAAAGCAGAGAAAAACTTAGGTACCTACCTGATAATTACTTATCTCCGCTGCTGCAACAGCAACAGCAATAGGTACCAGGAATCTCACAGATTTTTGACTGACTTACTAAGAATTAACTTGTTTCTTGAAAATTTCTGATCCAAGTTTTTGATACTATATTTAAAAGTTGAACTTAGCAGTGGATATTATATCTGACAACTCGACGGAACATTGTCCTTAATATGAAACTAACATTGAGCTTCTGTGGTCTACCAGTCCCCTGTTGGACTTGATTTCAAGAGATTTCAGTTCGGGCAACAAGAGGAAAACAGTTTTTTTTTTAATTTTCTAATAAAACCAACGTTGGCGACGGGTTTTGCAGCCTATCACGTTGTGGACCTAGTGTATTCGACTAGTTTGAGGTGCTGGAGTTTTACCTTCGCCTACCTCTTTAGGGACATGGGTGTCAAGATACTTTTTTTTGGATAGGTAGTCATATAAATACTTACGATCATCATATTAAAAGCAAAAAGTAGTTCATTGTCATGTGGTCTCAAGGTTAGAGTTAGGTGTCAGCAGAATATAGAAGTAGAGTTTTCTAAAATCTTCAATTTGGACTAAAGTTTAATTTTGTAAATTAAATTTATTTGTTACTGCTACATTTTTTGTTGATAGAATTTTATTAATAAAATCTTCAAGTAGGACTAAAGTTTAATTTTGTAAATTAAATTTATTTGTTGCTAAATTTCTTGTTGATAGAATTTTATTAATTAAAAATGGACACATACAATCTTTCATCAAAGGATTCTGAGGTCCAATTCGAATGTGTCGAAGATGCTTACGACTCACGTCAGTGACAGCTTTATTCATAGACATGGCTTTTATTTCGGTCCGTTAAACAAGAAGCTAAGCGCACTCCAGCGCTTCGTTTGCGCAACCGATGTCAGTCTAGATAAGCTCTATGGCCTTCCGTGGTTGGTCTTTAAATGAACATTAATTAACACTTTATTTTCTTAAAGATTAATGCCATGTGTCTCATTAAAAGAGAATATGATATATAATATAATTGGGTATATACTTACATCCCGACCTCAGGTTGGCAACGCACCATTACCACCTTTGGTGTCTCTAGGCGGCATGAATTTCTTACCATCAGGAAAACCGTCTGCTTGTTTGCCTTCTTATAACATAAAAAAAAATCTTACTGTAATTTTTACTTACTTACTGTAATTTTTAACAAGCAAAATTTAGGAATTTTAAGAAATAAACGTTGCCTTTAGATACCAGCCATCTTATAAATAAATAAAGACTAAAGTAAAAGTAAAGTTAAGTTGATGTTAAAGTCTGTATCACAGTGTAATAAAGATAATACCAAGTTGAACTTTGGAGTACTTACTTTAGTCCATGTATATCACTAAGACTGCAAAGGTGTTAATAGTACGATGACAATTAAAAGGTGGGGAGTTAGATTATCAGTTATCATCATACACACTCTCACGACTGAAATACTACAGTGACGAGTACTAACGCTATAAGTTGTAGTATAATTTGAACGCGTCCTTGTAAAACCCCAACAAGTTTTGGTTATGTAGTGACACACGAACGGAAGCAATGTATTTTACGATAATATATTAATTTAATGTAAAACTTATTTATAATTTAAACTTTTAGTTTGTTATTAAGACGTCTTAATATGTGGTCTAATGTATTCATATGAGGCTTATTTGCATATATTTTGTAATTTTTGTAAAAGACTTACTAATTTTATATATTATGTAACAAATGCCATCTCTAATATCTTTGTATGTCTAATATGAATATTTGTCTTTGGACAAACTGCATCAATTTATTTAATAACAAAGTAAACAAATAATACAATCTTGCTATAAGTGTTAATCAATGATAGTTGCTAAAGTATAAATAAATAAATATCTCTGGACAATTTACACAAGTTGAACCTAACCCCAAAGTAAGCAAATTATATGCTTGTGTTATGGGTGTTAGTCAACGATACTAACACATAGAAATACTTAAATAGATACTAGAATAAATTTAATAAACACCCAGACCCGGAAATACAGACATCTAAATGTTCATCACACAAATGCCTGTCCCCGTCGGGAATCGAATCCGAGCCTCGCGGTTGATCGATGTAGTTAGGCGTGTACGCTAGCCACTCGACCAACGAGGCGGTCATATATCTACCTACATAAATTAGAAAAGATATATAATCCGTATAAAACAATTGCATTTGGTCATAACATGAGGCTTGAATCGATGGACCGATTTCGAAAATTACTTCTTGTTGTTTCAGTTATTATTAAAAATAGTTTTTATGAAGAGAAAAACTGGGAAAATGTAGGGAAAAGAGGAAAAACAATAATTTGTTTTTGCCACACAAACTGTTAGTAATTACAAAGTTCGCCAGTTCAGCTAATAATTATAAATGCGCACGTGTATCTGCGTGTTTATCCTCCTTAGGGGGCGTCCAAAAATTACGTGAGATGTTTAAGGGGGGGAAGGGGTCGATTCGAATCTCACCTAATGTTACCTTGGTCTCGGGGGTTTCGACAAATATCACGCAATTTTTTTTGCTTCATTCACAAAAAAAATATGCTATTCTAGTCCATTTCATCCATACTGCACATGCTTAAGATTTAATCTTAAGCGTAATCGTAATACGATGAAGACCATTCACTTATTCCTTCAAAAGAAAATAATTTCATTCATTTTTGCTGTAACAATCCCATACGTTTAAATAAGAAACCCACATTTTGAAAAATCTCACGTGAGATTGGGGAATGGGGGAGGGGGGTTGAAATAAAATCTCACGACACTCACCAGGGGAGGAGGGAGGGTCAGAAAATGTAAAAAAAAAAACACCTCACGTAATTTATGGACGCCCCCTATCAATCGTAACGGAGTGATGTTATGAAATATTTTTGTGTGTTAAGATAGTAAGGAGGCAATACTTTCACATGTTACTTTTTATCACTGGCTAAGCGGGTGTCAGCGGTAAATAATTTTGTTACAGCTAACATATAGACGAATTTATATTAAACTAGTTGTCCCGGCGAACTTCGTACCGCCCGCTCAGTTTGTATGAAAAAAAAATGTTACTACATGTCCGAATAAACGATGCTCTTTCAATATAGTCCTACTAATATCTACTGTGCTATAGTCTATTGCTGTGAATGACATTGACATTCGTTACGCGCGTTTTTTAAAATATGCAAAATTAAATGTATATTTTTCAATATTTCTGAGAGATTTTCTTAATATTTTTTTCCGGAAGAACCTTCTCCTAATAATAACAAATACAACAAAAAAAGAATTAGTGAAATCGGTCCAGCCATTCACGCGTGATGCCGTGACCAAGGAAAACGGGTTTCATTTTTATATATATAGATAAGCAATTAGATCCCAAAAAGCAAATGCTGTGCACCCGTTGGGAGTCGAGCCGGAGCCTCATGACAATCGATGGTGTTAATTGTGTCAGATGGTCTCTCTACTTATAGAACTTTAGTTCGTTTAGCAAAAACATTTATGTATCACTAGCTGTTGCTCGCAGCGTTGCGCGAGTAGTTATAACTATTCTATGTGTTAATCCAAGTTTGACTCTATGTGTGTGCCAAATTTCATGAGAATGAGTTCATCAGTTTTTGCGTGAAGATGTTACAAACAAACATACAAACTTTCGCATTTATAATATCAGTAAGGCTAGCTGTTCCCGTGACTTCGTCCGCATGGAGTTCAACAAAAAAAGTTATTTACTAGCTACCTGCCAATAAAAGTCCAATCACCATCAGCTTAGCCGTTTCAGAGATTAGCCGGAGCAAACAGACACAAAGACAAACCAACGGGAAGTCGGAAAAACAGTCAAAAATTGTAAAAAGTGATTGTTTGGAATGTGTACCTACTTTATATACATTCACTACAACAACACAATAATACTTAAATTTTGTGTATGTGTGTGTTCACACATGTCAAGGTTTATAATTTTTATTTTAATGAGCTCTGAAAGTTTATTTCTAAATAACATAAGTTGGTAGAGTCCTGTACAGAAGTTAGAATAAACAGCGATACGTCCCGCTATAATTAATTTCACCACCGTACTTATTTCTACCAGCGTAGCGTTCGTGTGCGCCTTTGTCGTATTCCGATTAAAGAAACGTCTCATCTACATGTAGGTAGGAACTACAGCTTTATCATATGCGGTGGCTAATGCCATAATAAACGAAATGTAATCTATTCGTTGTTTGCTCAAAAGTAATGAATCGTTAATCGCATTTTGTAAAATGTTCAGAGTTAACTATCAAAAAGGAGCGATCTTCGCTAAATTAGCAATTTTACTAATCGTACAAAATACTACCATCTCTAATCAAAACGACCCGTTTCTTCTTTGCCTATTAAACTAACCTCATAGTGTTTCTTGATTACAGGAACTGGGCATAAATGTGACATTTCTTTGTCATCGGAAAGTATGTTAGCTTATGTTGAATTCTATACTATAAAACAAAATAACATTAAAAGTATGAAAAATCACCACTAAAATGTTAGTAGATGTTAAAAATTCAATTTTGTGATAGAAAAATGAATGTATTTGCATTTTAAAATTTGCACTCGTATCCGGGAACAGCGTTGTCCGCACTCTATCATGAACAGTATTTCGAATTCGCATGTTTAGTCGATAAAAAAATATCGAGAACATTTTATGGAATTAGTAAGGCTGGTGGAATATGGATATGAGAATAAATATAGCAGATTGCAGTTTTATCAATTTACAAATTACAATTTCGATTTTAATACGTCTTTAAAGAGAAAGCATTAATCACGCTATCTTCGATCACATTTATACAAAAAATAAGAATAAGAATTTACTATCAAAAGAAAATACAAAGGTAATTTTATAGCATAGTCTCATAACGATCGCTTATTATTAAGAAAATCTAATAACTCCGAATTATTTAACAAGTTTAATAAGCTTGGAGTTCAGCAACTGATGCTGCCTATTTCAAACACCACGGTGCATAGCACGGCTTTGTGTTGTAAGCGTTGACTAGCGAAAAAGGCAGAACATTCTAGATGGACTGCCTCGTAATAAATGTTTCAGTATTGTATAAAGTAACTTTAAAGTAATACTCTTTTACTTATTTATTTTATGGAATATCAAGAAATTATCGATTTTAAAGAGTTTTTTTTAATATATTATCGGAAGGCAAATAAGCAGACGGATTTCCTGATGTTAAGAAATTCACGCCGCCTAAAGATACCAAAGGTGGTAATGGTACGTTGCCAACCTGAAGCTGGGATGTTAGGCCTCGAGCAAAAGTAAGTTTACTGGCTACCTTACCCTCCGAACCGGAACACGTCATGACGTTATGGCGGCAGGAATAGGTAAGGCGGTGCTACCAATCCGCGCGAGTCGCTGCTTAACTCTACCACCTAGTCAGATGTCACGGTGTTAGTGACGGTGAGCCTATGCTCGCCTTTTACGAGCTGCCTGGCAAGGAAGGCAGATGGTCTATTCTACAAAGGAGCCCGGACCAACACGGGGTAAATAATAACGGGGGTATTAAAGGAATTACTTGGAGTACGCGAATACTAGAAAGCACTATTCGTGATCCCGTTAAAGAGAGTTGAGTATTCATAATTCATATCAGTATTCGAAAACAAAATATACTCATGCTAGGGGGTCCTGACCTAAATTTGGCTTGTCCATTACAAATTCATGTGACATACATAAAACATGTTTGCAATCAATGGCAGCAGTGGACATTAATGATGCAGAAATAATAGTACCAATTATAATCGCAGTTTAGTTTTATTTTAATTATAATTCGAAATCATATCACAATTAATACTGTATCTTCACGCCCATATCCCCGAAGAGGTAGGCAGAGGCACAACCAAGGCACCCACGACTAGCCGAAGACACTAAGTCCCACAATGTGATAGATAGGTGGCAAGCCTATCGCCAACCGGGCACATTTCCAATCCCGACCAAAATTTTTTTTTATTAGAAAATTTAAAAAATACAATTTTCTTTTTGTTGGCCGACCCGGGATTCGAACCCGGGACCTCATGCAGTCAAGTCCAACACCCGGACCGCTAGACCACAGAGGCGATTATTCATACTGTATGGAGATAATAATGTATGTAAAGTTTTGAGTTTGATTTTATGGTTAAGCAATCTGTCGTAGGATACTGAAACTTTTGAACATATATTGAGGTATTGGCAATGCGACCGTGACTACTGTAATAACTTAGGATAGCGCGATTCAGTCATAAAAGATAGATAGATTGCAGTGTAGTAGTTTTTCACGATTTGTACCACTGCCTTACCTATTTCAGCCGCCAGAACATGCTGGAGGGTAGGAAAATCTAGCCTTGCACACGTAGTCTAAAATTCTAGCTACAAGTAATATCTTCGGTGTCCGTAGGCGACGTTTGACTCTTGGTTCCATGATTCCATGTTCGATATTTTCTTATTTAAAAAAATGTCACCTAATGACATGTAAGAACCTAAAGTGTTTGTCACATATTCATAGGTTTTCTGGAACTCCTTCCCATTATAACTATTACAACTTCTATTTATAGAGCAACTTTTGTACTAAAGCGTAAAATTTCTTTAAGTGAAGACTCTTTAAACAACATTATTTTCGGACTTCCTGCGATCACATTTTTTGCTAGAAATTGTCAGAAGCTTATTGTTTAAAATAACGAAATACGTGCCAGAATCGCTACTGTTGTCTTTTGAATTTTTGTTACTTCGGTGGTCTTATTTTCAACTTTGTATTTTAATGTTTCTGTTACCTTAGCCGCAAACCGATGAAAATTTCTCCATCCATGACCAATGAACAAACAATGGCTGGTAGGGCTTTGTACCCAAGCAAAAAGGTAGTTAACAGGAGTTCTATAAAAATCCTTCACAATGAAAGAAACTTCGTGTAAATGTCGGTCGTTCAACGCAAATATGTCCCTATTCGCGACGCTACCCCATAAATTATGGAGATAAATGGTGCTCCAACAATGGTTGAATAAACCAGTGTTTCTTATGATGTAAAAATAAGCATTGTTTGGCTTGTTAAATATCCTCAAATCGAATATTTAACGGGCTTGATAGATACAAAAACTTAAGTGTCTACTTTAATATTCTCTGTAGGAATCTATATTAAAAAGTAATAAATCGTGCAACGTGATATTTAGAGATATAAAAGAGGCAAACAAGTAACTAAAAGTATGATTACCACGTAAAAATAGCATTTTGTCATTAATTTCTGAGTGTTTTTTTTTGTCTTTCAAAATTTGTGAAAAATACCTGTGCGCGTGCCGGGTTTGATGACCAGGTCGTGCAAAAAGAAATGTAGGAAATGTGTATTTTCATTTTCTAATAAAAATAACTTTGGTGATTAGAGATAGGCTTGCCACCTATCATATTGAGGGAGTTAGTGTCTTCGGCTAGTCGTGGGTGCCGTGGTTGTGCCTTTGCCAACCTTTTCGTCGATATGGGCGTGAAGATATTATAAAAATAAAGATAATTTAGGTGCTTGTAATATTCTTTTACCTTATAATTTTTCATTACCTGGCCTTTGTAGTTGGCCTTTGTTTCTTTACTGGCTGGTATTTAAATAAAAAAATTGTTTCGTTTTTTGACCGCCTCGTTGGCCGAGTGGCTAGCGTACCTACCCGTCGCCTAACTACCCCGACTAACGGCGAGGCTCGAGTTCGATTCCCGACGGGGGCAGGCATTTGTGTGATGAACATTTAAATGTCTGCATTTCCGGGTCTGGGTGTTTATTAAATTTACTCTAGTATCTATTTAAGTATTTATATGTATTAGTATCGCTGACTGATACCCATAACACAAGCATATAGTTTGCTTACTATGGAGTTAGGTTCAATATGTGTGACTTGTCCAGGGATATTTATTTAAACTTATTACATACTTTTTATAAAAATAGAACTAAAAATGTTCTTTTTACATTCTGGTTCTAGATTTGAATTCAGAAACTTGATAAATTTAAAGAGCGATATAGTTTGGTCTTGAATCTTAATCCCTAAAAATGATCTAAAATGAAGTGAAGGAAAATTAAGAAAGAATTGCTATCTAGTGTGTGCTGCTCGGAGGTAGACCCTACGATCCTACACCGGCGGCAGCTGTCCCGCCAGGTTGCGGCCATCTTTCCAGCTTCTCACTTCCGGTTGCTGCTTTTGGTTGCTGAGGGAAGGTGCCATCTCTACTACGTACTGTATTCAATTGTATTTTAATTTTTGCATATATTAACAAATAAATGATGTAATTTATAAAATTATGCATGTTTCCACAGTTATAGCATAAACAATAAAATAAATATTTTTTATTATTTATGAACACGTTGAAAAATGTTTGCCTTTTGTTTTTCATTTCCCAAAATTATAACTTAATTATATAGCAGCTTAATTTAATTCACTTAAAAATCATATATTAATTAACTAAAAATAAAATAGCATTTTCCACTTTTTAATATAAGAGTTATCACCTCTATGGTCTAGCGGTCCGGGTGTTGGACTTGACTGCCTGAGGTCCCGGGTTCGAATCCCAGATCGGCCAAAAAATAAAAAATAAATGTTGGTCGGGATTGGAGATGTGCCCGGTTGGCGATAGGCTTGCTACCTATCACATTGTGGGACTTAGTGTCTTCGGCTAGTCGTGGGTGCCCTGGTTGTGCCTCTCTCTCTCTTTTTTTTTAATATAAGAGTTCAGCGGACAAGCAAACGTTTCTCTTGATGGTAAGAGATAGCCGTAGCCTATTGACATCATAGATGATATAGGTGCTGGGACGTTAGACCTATTATGTAAGTGGATAGGCTACACTACCATCCATACGTCTTGTTGGTCATTACTTGTTTAACCTGTACTCACCTTTTACGAGCTGCCAAACCAAATTGCAGATAGTTTATTCTATTTAGTGGATCTAGACTAGCACGGTGAAACTACCACTGTTGTTGGTCCGGGCTCTTTTGCAGAAAAGACCATCTGCGTTTCTTGCCAGGCAGCTCGTAAAAGGCGAGCATAGGCTTATCATCACTAACACGTGACATCTGACTAGGTGGTAGAGTTTCGCAGCGACTTGCCCGGATTGGTACCACCGCCTTACCTATTCCTGCCGCCATATCGTCATGATGTGTTCCGGTTCGGAGGGTAAGGTAGCCGGTAAACTTACTTTTGCTCGAGGCCTAACATCCTGACCTCAGGTTGGCAACGCACCATTACCATCTTTGGTGTCTCTAGGCGGCGTGAATTTTTTACCACCAGGAAATCCGTCTGTTTGTTTGCCTTCCTATAACAATTAAAAAAAGAGAGGTATGATGATTTTGGTTGATTGATTGAATACGAGTAATTACATGATTATCCGTCACACATTGACCCACATTGCAAATATATTATTAGTAAAAAATAATAAATAAATATCCCTTGACAAATTATAGAAATTGAATCTAACCCCAAAGTTAGCAAATTATATATTTGTGTTATGGGTTGTAGTCAACAATACTGGTTGGCTAAAGAGTAAAAGGTTGGCTAAAGAGTAATAGAAATAGAAATATTTTTATTTATTACATGTTACATTTTCAATTAAAAATAGGCATTATCCATTTAAGTTAGTAACACTTGTGCTAGGATAATGCTGCTCTTCAAAAAACTCTTATCTAACGTGTTAGGTACTTATGTTGAACAATTCCACGAAACTCAGTAATAAAAAAGTCTAAACTCTAGTATATTTTTTTAATATTTAGTAGCACAGGTATAAAAGATAACAAAATACATTATTTTGAGTGATAAAAGTAACGAAACGTATTAAACAAAGTGTATAGTGGGTAAGTACAAGTGTTCACTACAAAAAAACGGTGTATATAACCCAAGTAACTTATATAGTAACAAACAAAATAATTTATAAGTTGCATCTCCTTACCACTTCAGAATGAAGAGGCTTAATACTAACACGTTTAACAACATGGTAAGTACTAATATTTTCTGTAAAATAAAGCTTGAATAAGAATACAATAAAAGAAACCGAGACCCATAATCTATAAACCGCAAATAAACACACAAAGCACAACCATAATACGGTGGTTAAAAATAAGTATTCACTTTGTCGGTAACATCACACTACTTTTACTTTGAAGTGGTATCCATTTATAACCAACCCTTCCTGAAGCAAAGCTGTAGATAAGAGTCTATTTCATGCATTTTTGTGGGATACTTTATTCCTTTTTTGTGTTCTAGAATCGCGGTTTTTTTCCTTTTATTCAGGAAGTAGTCGTTTTAATTGAGAAGATAAACACTCTTCCTTGTTGGTATTGCTCCACAGAGTAGAATATACTATTTGACTCGTTGGTTGAGTGACATCCTACATCCATCCACATTCGTATTGTATATCTGCTTTGTCAATCTTTCATCTGTCATTCTTTCCACATGACCGAACCAGCGAAGCATGCCCTTTCGCATTTTAACACCAACACTTTCTTTCAATCCGACTCTTTCTCGGATCTCACTGTTACGAATGCGGTCAGCGAGCGTTACACTTAACTTGTCCAGGAATATTACTGTTATTATTATTATTTGCCTGCCAGTTTACCAGCTTGTAAGATACTAGCATAGGCTATTTAACTCATTACTAATAAAACAACTGCGAAGAATGTGATGACAGACAGTGAAGTAAAACTTGCCCGGTTAGGGATCTCTGCCTGATCCATTCCTGTCACCATAATGACTACTTTTTTGGGCAGTGCTATTCTTATCTGGAGGGTAGAGTAGCCGAAAGACTTGCACATTTTGCCTAAAACCTCTACCGATGAGAAACTTTTCTAGAAAATAAGAGATTTGTTGCCTACCTGTTAGGATATTAAGCTTTGTGCAACCTTTTCTGATCTTAAATCAGTTACCCTGATTCAAGTGTAACTATAGTAAGTACCGAGAGTACTTACTTTGGAGGCAGGTTTTTTTTTGTATGACTAATTTGTTGATTTAATCTCGCGATTTTGTGCAATTTCACCGAGCTTTGTGGACCGAGCAGAGTGCTCAGCCCGAGACATCATTATTTAAATGCATGGGGCTGTTACCTACAACGCCAGCACCAAGGGTTGTCTCCCGGGAGACCGTACCTCGACTTGGTGCTGCGTTCTGGTTACTGGGTGGACTTGATGGAGGAATAGTGGCGGCATAAAATAGCGTACCTGCAAAATGAGTCCATCGTCACCAATTCTGGATCTGATGATGAAATCAATGAGATGATGGAGGCAGGAATAAATAATACCACAATAGGTATAGATTTTGACTGGTAGTAAATTTTTAAATCAGCTGTATTATAAACGCATATCTTATTTATATTCAGAAAAGTAACAGAAAATAAAGTAAGTACATATATCTATGTTATAATGTAGTTTATCTAATTTTGACCACTTTACGAAAAAGGAAGAGTATTGCTTTTCGTACATGTCATAAATAATAACCAAAAAAATCAAGTATTTTTGGTTTTTGGTTGTTCTGACAAGAACTTTTTGAATAATACCTAGTCGTCAGTCACAAGTCATCAGTAAATCATGTCAGGCTCTTGGGTAAAGCGGTGGCTTCATCACTAAAGCTCATATAATGAGATTTGACGGCAACGAGGAAATACACGATACGCTAGTTTCTTCATGATTATTTTATTTGTGCACTTTCACTGAATAGAACTGTACAAAATGCCACCAAAATTGACTAATTTCACTCAATATCAACACGAAATTTAATAGTTATGAAAAAATTTCGATCATATTCTCTCGAAGACGCCAAAACCCCTTATGCTCTTACATCTACTAGCTACCTGACATGGAAACAGATAGTCAATTCTACACGGGGTTAAAATATTTATTTGTAAATATTTACGCTACCAAAGACAGGAAATATAAACCACGTATTTGTGCGAATCCATACAATCATTATTCATATTGTATGTAGCAAACCTTATCAACATGCCGTCTGATACCAACTTACGAGAAGGCGGTCCCTTAGATATCGGGTAACGATTTCCAGTAACCAGTTACGAAACCAAGTAACTAACTAGTCCATATCAGGAAAAGTTGTTCCTATTTATGGGGCCATTACATAAGATAATATTTTATTATTGCCAACATTTGCTTTTGTTTGCATGATGTAGTTTTTGAATTATGAAACAGAACACAAAGGTTGTATTATTTTCTTGTTTATGTTGCTTCTGGAGAAGTTATTTAAATCCATTATTGAAATCCATTAAACATCTGTTTTTGTTAATTTTATTTTCATGATACGACAAGGCTTACAAGCAGACGGATTTCCTGATGGTAAGAAATTCACGCTACCTAGAGACACCAACGTTGATAATGATGCGTTGCCAACCTGAGGCTTCGAGCAAAAATAAGTATACCCCATAAACCGGAACACGTTAACGTCATGCACTGACTTGTGGCAGCAGGAATAGAAAAGGTTGGCACCATCGCCTTCAAGTCGTTGCGAAACTCTACCACCTAGACAGACATCACAGTGCTAGTGATGGTAAGCCTATGCTCACATTTTAGGAGCTGCCTGGCACGAAGGCGGATAGTCTATTATGATGCAAAGGAGCCCGGACCAACACGGGGAGAAGCTATAAACTATTTTAAAAAGTAATATTAACAAATTTGTCAGTCGATTTTTTAACTCTTGAAATAGGTAGACTAATTACATTATTAATAAATGACCTCAAACTTTAAAAAAAACTGACTTTAGTTGAAATATTATGTGTTTGACTAAAAATATACGTATTATTTATCAATTGTAAATCAAAAACCACATGTTGGATCTTGATCGAAATTAAATGAGCTCTCCAACCGACTGAAAAACTGGAAAGGATCTTCATTAGTCTTTATATTCTTATTATATTTTTTTGAAAGTTTTTAGTTGCGGACTATAAGCTCTTCAAATTAATATTTCTGTTTTTTGATAGTAGAAGTATAAACTGTATATCTAAAAACGGACATCGATTATAAATTGGTATGGATCTAAGGCCTTCTTAATAAACAAATCCATAAAAAGGATTTTTTTAATATTTGAATTTTTTTTTAAATTTGAAATTACTATAATTTATAATTAGGTACTATAAAATATTTTATTTAAAATATAAATCATCGTGTATTATTTACATTTTTAAATAACGTCGTGACCACGGTCTGTGAAACTAGGCCGAAATATGAGTATTCCGTAAATTTTAAAGAAAGAAAAAATTTCGCTCCAGACAGAGTTTGAACCTACAACCTTTCGTCTCAAGACGACGAATGCTCTAACCATATGAGCAGCTGAGAATTGAAATCCCATGGCGAAATTCTTAAAAAAAATAAGAAAGGAATTCTTATCCGTTTAAATAATTAGAAATGTTGTAAAAATACTTTGGAAAATAACTTTGTTAATGTTACAAACTCAATTCACTTTGAAACTTTTTCCAAAACAAGTGCAACCCTTACCTCTCAATTTATTTGTAGCATGCTTTATGGGACAGGCCAAAAACATTGCACCCCAACATTATGTCCGGCCCCTAGTTCAGCAAATTGTATTAAGCAATTTAAGGCACAATCTTAGCAATGACATTATTGCAGTGGAATCTCATCCACAATTACGACTTTTGTGGAATTGTATGATTACATGGAGCTACGAAAAATTTATTACTTTTGGATGGGTGACTCATGTGTACAGAAATGCCTTGATATATACACGTTACTGAGGTTTCGAATATAAATATTGATTTACGTATGAAGATAAGTTCAACAAATTGTATTAAACATTTTTAATACATATCAAAGAATATCTATAATTTTGGGGTAGTACTTTTGGGTAGGAAAATTAGGACATTTTACATAATCTAGTAATCTGCCCCTTAGTCCAAATTCAACCATAGTAAATTGTAATATCTTTTTGATAAGAACGCTATCTTCATTTTTTAAGATCAACTACTTAGTTTCCAAACGTTTAGTACGCCATCTGTGATCTTTTATAGTTATCATCAATATATTTGTTTGTGTGTCTCAAATGCATGGTAGTGTGGGTAATGTTTTATTTATTGATTTAATGTACTATAAAAGTTTTGTTATTGAAAAATAGTAGCGTTCTGCACTTCTTCTACACAGTACAAGTGTGTTAATATACATATATTTACTTGTTTAGAAATACAAAAACTTCTTAACACTTAGGTATCTAGGTTTACAATTAACATAATTATTAAAATAGTTTTGTTCCTTATATAAACGTAGACACACCCTTTCTCAGATTAAGACGTTTTACATGCTCAAATAAAGCATATCGTGTGATAACTACGTCTCTATATTTGCATTATGTCTATTAATAAATAAATCTTGTTAATAACTATCTATTGTGCAAGTAATTTTGTATAAACATACATACTACAACATAAAAAAATTGTGTGTGTACTTATGTACACGCGTTAGAAGTTATAATTCTTCGGCGTAATAAGATAAAAATATTTTTAAAAATTTTATCTTTTGTCTTATTTTACATTTGTAGACAAAATGACACTAACCAATGAAAAAAGGTATTTAATACATTAAAAGTTTTATTATACTGCATTATTTAGTTAAACAAAGTTTATTTAATATTTAATAAAAACTAAAATGTTATCTATATGTCGGTTTTTCGTGACGGTGTGCGCGCGCATCGTAAAAATTTACCCTCATCTAATTTCCTAACGCGCCAAAAGAAGTATAACTTCAAAAATACAGATATTAATATTCTTCTCACATATGCTTGCAATCATCGGTAATCGAACCCAAGTACCGTCAGTGATCGATCTAGCTAGGCGTGTACTCTTTAACCTATGATCAACAACAACGAGATGGGTAACGAATAGCACGTATTTCTAAAATGTCTATGTTATAAGAAAATCGTGTTATTTACATTATTAATAACTCATGAACGGCTGAACCGATTTCAGCAAAAATTGATGGGGAGGTAGCATAGACTCAGAATACGACCATAGGATAGGACTTTTTATCGTGTTCGACTTCGAGGAAACTAGGGAGACAACATTTAAATTTTTTTTCATGCAAATTGGTGGAACAAAGTTCGCCGGAACAGCTAGTTGTTACATAATACATGTGCGCCAAAAAAATTTTGTAGCATGTTGTTGCCACCCCCCTTTAGAAAATTATTTTAAAATTTAAAATAGCCATTTTTAAACCACGACGGATGTTTGCGCTTGTGTGTGTGAGACTGGATGTTCTTACATTTCTTTTAAATTTTAGAATTATTTAGTTTATTTTGTAAATATTATAATGATAATATTTTAACTTTGTAATTGGATTATAATTTTGATGACATACATATTATCAGAAATATTCCTGTACTGTTTATAATTATTACGAAATAATTTTTAACAAAAGAACAAAAACGCATAATTTTTCTTAAAAAATAACACGTGAAATTAGCATTCTCAACAATTCTTGTATTTTATTCTCAAAATGAAATTCCCCTCATTTTTCTATTTGCTGGTTTAAAGTTAGCACTAAAAATTTAAAAACCATTACATACGAATACAATTTCCGTACAAATTAGTTAATTGTATTCTAAATAAAAATATAGTAATGTCTTTTCCCTTTGTTATTTGTATTTCCGCTTTGAACCCTCTAAAAGATTTCGCACACGCATCGCATCCGACCCTCTGCACTCCCCTGGAAATTTAGGGGCTGCAATCATTCCCTTTGATTCCTCTTCCATCTTGTTCAATTAGAAGGCGTCTCTTACAAATGCCTGTACCATGAAATGGCTTCAAGTCACTTCAAAGAGCTCTGTTACTAATTACATTTCTCTTAATTTTGCGGAACAACATTTTTATCTTTTTATGTTCATTCAAATGTTTTACAGGATCTCTTATGTGAAGAGTGGGCAAAAATGATAAACGACGATTTAATTTTTTTAACTCGTGTTTCACCTGAATCTGCTTATGTAGATTTTTTTGAAATCCCTTTTCAAATTATTGATGGAGTTGTGGGATTGTTCACTCTTTGTTGTTAGTATTTGTTTGTTTGTTGTCTTTGTTGTTAGCGTTTATATAAAATTTAATTATAAATACATATATCTATCCAAGCTAACAATTATAACAGTATATTAATCTATTATAATAGCCCTGACAACGCTGTTACAAGTCTATCTATATAGTCACCTATAGTGTCTATAGGTGATGGTTGTCTCTTGCCATCAGGATACCCATATGCTTTTTCATTGACCTATCAAATAAAACAAGAAAAAAGTGAAACTGACAAAGTGAAAAACTTTTATTTAATTGATGTGAATTCAAAAAACTTTTTGAAGTAGTATTTTTTAGATTAGTACCTATATGTTGTTATCCAATATTACTTTGACTTTATAAGACTACTGGTTTAAATAGATTTAGAATAAGACTGTCGGTTAGTATTATCTATGCCTCCACGAGGTGCCATAGCAAAATGTTGTCGGATACGACAGCACTCCATAATTATTGAAAAAGTTAAAAAGTGTTACAATCAAGTTAACAATTATTATTTTTCTAATGTTGCTCGGGGTGCACTGTGTAGTATAAACCGTGTGCCTTCCTGAATACAGTTCTTAAGAGACAAGCATAGGTTAAATAAGTCATCACCAGCAAAACTGTTATTGGTAGAACACTGTTCAACAACCAGCTCACGTAAGGATCGCCCTGCTGACCCATTCTTTCCACCAAATTCATAGTGTTTAGTATGTATTATCATTTTGCGGTCCGGAATGTCCGGCAGATTTAGGAACGAACATCTTATCCACAGAACAGCAACTTACCTATGATATTATCTATGGTGTCTTTAGGCCTCTGTAGTCTTTTACCAATGTGCTTTTTTCGCTGCTGAGTAGAATTTTGTCTTTAAAAAATATTGGTTTGCAACATTTTCTATTCGGAAGAAATAATAAAAATTTGTCGCTTTAATTTTTGATGCTTTTATCCTAACATTTCCTGATTTTAGGACGCGACATTATCTCACGAGCGTACTGAATTGGGTACACGTTACATTTACGGTGTAACTTCTGACACTGTGAACTTGCTCTAAGTTTCCAAAAATGAAAGTTTTACATAAACTTTTCCTTAAAATTTTAGAAATAGTTTAGTTAATAATTTAATAATTTGTCGCTTCTGTGGTCGAGCGGTCCGGGTGTTAGATTTGACTGCATGAGGGGGTTCGAATCCCGGGTCGGCCAACAAAAAGAAAATTGGATTTTTTCAATTTTCTAATAAAAAAAAATGTTGGTCGGGATTGGAAACGTGCCCGGTTGGCGATAGGCTTGCCACCTATCACGTTATGGGACTTAGTATCTTCGGCTAGTCGTGGGTGCCCTGGTTGTGCCTCTGCCTACCTCTTCGGGGATATGGGCGTGAAGATACTTTTTTTTAAATAATTTAGTGCCCGATTGGTGGGAGGTAGCCACTTCGTGGGACTGAGAGTATTTTCGAATATTCGTACGAAGCCTGCTTGTACTACTTTTTCCCGTGTTGGTCCGGGCTCATTTGCAGAATAGACTATCTGCCTTTCAGCCAGGCAGCTCGTAAAAGGCGAGCATAGGCTTACCGTCACTAACACCGTGACATCCTACTAGGTGGTAGAGTTTCGCAGCGACTCACCCGGGTTGGTACCACCGCCTTACCTATTCCTGCCGCCATAACGTCATGACGTGTTTCGGTTTGGAGGGTAAGGTAGCCGGTAAACTTACTTTTGCTCGAGGCCTAAAATACCAGCCTCAGGTTGGCAACGCACCATTATCACCTTTGGTGTCTCTAGGCGACGGGAATTTCTAACCATCAGGAAATCCGTCTGCTTGTTTGCCTTCCAATGTCATCAAAAAAAAACTAATAAATAATACTAATAATCAATTTACATTTTACCTTACCTTTGTTACAATTCTTAAGATCAAAGTTTGCTTGCTTTTCAAGTGTGGTGTGTAGTTTCTTTGAACGTTATTTATTCAGTGGTAGTGGTAGCATAGCTGGTAGACAAGCATACATGCTATACGTATAAGATCCTTTCTGTAAGAAGCGCATCCGTTACGTGTACGGTATTCGATAAAAAAAAAAATCAATTGGATTTTACTATCAGCACCTACTAATTCAAAGAAGAACTGTTCACAAAAGTAAAGCCATAAAACTTATAGAACGTGAATTTTACAATATATTTGGCTTAAGTCTACATTTTATAACCATAAAACTTATAGAACGTAAGTTTTACTATATATTTGGCTTAAGTCTACATTTTATAACCATAAAACTTATAGAACGTAAATTTTACTACATATTTGGCTTAAGTCTACATTTTATAACCATAAAACTTATAGAACGTAAATTTTACTATATATTTGGCTTAAGTCTACATTTTATAACCATAAAACTTATAGAACGTAAATTTTACTATATATTTGGCTTAAGTCTACAATTTATAAGAAAGAATGCAATGCGTCCACTCAACTTTGTTCCGGACTAATGAGACGACGTCATCCATTGCGCAAGAGCATTTGCAACGACAGCGAACGCCGGCGCACATTCGCCACGCCCTCGGAACGAATTACATCCGAACACAGAGAACAAATGACTGTGATTTTTCATAAAGAATTAAACAATGTTTAAAATAAATAGATGAAATATGACATTGCATCATCCTTTCACATTTTTAAACCCTCCATGAATTAGGATATTGTAACCCATGTCTATAAAAAGCAAATAAAGTAGAAGATAAACAAGCTGGATTTTCTGGTGATGATTATGATGACGATGATATAAATAACAGCCAACTATATTATTCAGCATCATCAGCCGGAGGAAGTCCACTGCTGGACATAGGTCTTTTTTTATAACATTGGATGGCAAACAAGCAGACGGATTTCCTGATGGTAAGAAATTTCCACCGCCTAGGGACACCAAAGATGGTAATGGTGCGTTGCCAACCAGAGGCCGGGATGTTAGGCCTCGAGCAAAAGTAAGTTAACCGGCTACCTTACCCTCCGAACCGGAACACGTCATGACGTTATGGCGGTAGGAATAGGAAAGGCGGTGGTACCAATCCGGGTGAGTCGTTGCGAAACTCTACCACCTAGTAGGATGTCACGGTGTTAGTGACGGTAAGCCTATGCTCGCCTTTTACGAGCTGCCTGGCCCAGGAAGGCAGATGGTCTTTTCTACAAAGGAGCCCGGACCAGCCCGTGGAAAAATACACGGGAAGGCTTGAATATTAAAGTTCTTGTGTAAGTTAATCGGATAGCCTTTAAAGTGAACATGAGCAACGGTATGGTTACAACCATAGCGTTTTTAGGAAGGCAATAGGAATACGTAATGCAGTAATAACAATTTAATTTTATATTAAAATCACTAATTTGAGATGGTCACGAGGCTAGCTACGTATACTCTACGTGTATCTGTTAAAAAACTATATGTCGCTTAAGCCCAATCCCGAGTTAGCAGCACACCATTATTTTCCTTTGTGTCTTGAGTGTGAAACATAAGACCTATCTACATTTTTGTCTACAAATTATTTATGTTAAGTTTTTTACGTAAATAAAGATTGCGTAAGTCGTTGACATATATTACAAGAATTTCCAGCTTTTTAATTATTAACACTACGCAATTTAAATTACTACTCATTTTCATAAATATTTAGAACCTTTCAAAAGCTGTTTCTGTTATCATCCGTTAGAACATTAGTCAAAAGATAGCAAAATTCTTTTGCATAGCTGAATACTAAATACACTGCAATATATTAAGTTATGTCATATGGCATATTTCTCTAATCTGGCATTTTTTAATTAAGCAACAGCTTGGGTAATCAGAATTGGTATAAGTTCACACGCACAAAAATATGTCCTTTTCATTTAATACTAGCTGTGCCCGCGACGTCATTCGCAAATATTTGCAGTTAACGATAACAAGTAGGTATAAATTTTAACAAACAGACAAATTTACCTATTTAATATTATTCGTATGGTTATACTGGTTATTCCAAACTTTTTGATCCGTGTGCTGGGCAAAATATACCATAACATTAAATAGCATATTTGATGAATATTATTTATTTTATATTTTTAACACAACCACCATAACAAGAATATACTTAAAGTTTTTTTTTACTGTTATTATTATTTAAATGGCTAAAGACTTAAATTAGGTCCAGTAAGGTATTTTCATGGAGTTAAAGAATGAATACGCATTCTAGCTCTGTTGAGACTCCTTAAATCCTTTTTTCATTTTAAGGTGAGTTTTCATTTTAATATTTTCCACTACATTTTTGCAAAATGAGACTGCAAAAATACCAATTCCAATTTCATTGCTACGTTATTAAAGTTAACAAAAAAAATTACATTGTTAAAAGTAATTCAAAAACTATCCAAAAAATGTTTTGGTAAAATGTATAATAAACCACCTATGAATACTGCCCCATCTTCTAAAAAAAACGTCAAAATCCTTTCATTAGTGAGCAAGTAATCGCGTAACAAACAAACAAATTAATAACTTTTTGCACACGATTAACAAGATAAAAAGCAATTATTTAAAAAATCGTTACATAAATAATAGGAACTGATAACATCTAAATAGGTAAAGGATATCTATTAAGATATTTTATTTTCACACTTTATAAGAATTATTACCTTACACCAGCAGGTCCCCTAGACCAAATCAATTTAAAATGCAAATACAAACATCTGTTTATCAGTCCTCCGTGGTATAGAGACGTTAACTTACTTAAACTTAATTACTGTATCGAGTGGGCGAATTATTGGTCCGTGGTAGGCTTTCGTGATAGAGATTTTAGTTTCTTATTTTTCAAAACATAATTTACGTAGTAAAAGTAAGTAATTTTAATTAGTATCTAAGTAACTTGATCAGGAACTTGTAGTCACAGTCTACAACGTTGTTTTATTGTTCATCCTGAGGACTATAACAATATCGATGTGACTTTTAGCAAAAACATAAAACATATTTTTTTAAATATTTAAAAAAATATAAATGTTATCTCTTACTTAAATATCTTTTTAACTTAAACAAGGAGGACTTACAGTGCGCATAATAAATAATTTTAGTCCATAACAAAATATATTCATTATTTCATACATTCAATACACTTACCGTCTTATATAAACATGGACTAAAGTACGCCAAGGCTCAACGTAGTATTATAGTCTGTGTTACAACGGAACTCCTACCATAGTTTATGTTTATTAATAACACGGTTTTTAATAATCACTTAAATTCGATTTTTGACTATTTTTAGAAATTAAATAATTTGCGGGCTCTTATATTTATTATAATGTTACATCAAGTGTGATGTAATTTCCCAATAGTTTTGTTTAGAACTAGGAATATATATTTGGGAAAGATATTTATGCTAAATGAAAATAAAATTCTAAAGAATTAATGTATAACTGTAAAGGCATATAGGTGCGAAAGATGACATTAATTTTTAATTAACATTATATAGTTACATCTCGAATGTTGTTGCACGAAAGGACAAACCTACCTTTAGGGAAAGCCAATCTAAACCGATGACAGAATTACGAGTTGTTCGAGTTGAAACCGGTATTAATTAATTAGATGAATTGATAAGAAAGAAATACCTGAAGCCTAATAGCTTAGTCCACGATCCTGATACCTAACTAGATAAATACAGGTTCGGAAGATATTTTGTTTACCGTTTACAATTTTAATAGGATTGGAACTGACGTCAGATGTGGTACATGACGAAGTTGGTGGAAGTGTATCAGTCAATTGTGTCAGTTAATGGATGATGTAGGGATCTTGTTCCTCTTGTTAATCTTAACCAACCAACCCACCTTATGACATGCAACACGACAATGACGAAAGTTCAGTTTATGGATACAGGAATGAAGCGGATACGTTGCAGCTATTCTACTCTACATACCTATATTTTTTTGGATTACTTGTGTCGCCTCTGTGACCTAGCGGTTCAGTTGTTAGACTTGACTGCATGAGGTCCTGGGTTCGAATACCGGGTCGGGTAACAAAAGAAAATTGGCTTTTGCCAATTTTCCAATAAAAAAAATGTTGCTCGGGATAGGATATGTGCCCGGTTAGCGATAGGCTTGCCACCTATCACATTATGGGACTTAGTATCTTCGGATAGTCGTGAGTACCTTGGTTGTGCCTCTGCCTACCTCTTCGGGGATATGGGCGTGAAGATACTCCTCTACTCTCTACTTGCCCAATTGAAGTTTTTAATATTTTATACAGAAAGTATTTTTTTGACAATAAATAAAAATAATAAACTTAGTATTGTATTATGTTATGTGCGTCAATTAGCAGCAATTGACGTATACTAATTTTTAGAGAATAATTAATTACTGACGTCAACAATAATAATTAGGTAAAGAAATCGTAAGGAGGCCGGAATCCATACAAAGTAACTGTATTTCTAAGAAAACCTTTATAGCATCTCTTTGCGTTAACAAAATATATTTTTATCGAAAACTTTTTAATATATAGAATAGAATAGAATAGAATAGAATATATTTTTATTCAAAATGAGTACACTTGTACATTTTTTGAACGTCTTAAACTTACAATTTAATATTTGCTACATTAAAAAAACACTATATTATCAAAAATAATAATTCCACAATCATAAAATATCATAATTTAAATTTCAATGTCAAAAGCTATTTATTCAATAATAAAAATATGTCAAATAAATAAATTAAAAAAAAAACAAATTAATTAAAAATTAAACTAATTACAAATTAAAATGTCAAAATATATATATATATATATAATAACTAAAAATAATGTCAATAATCATAAAAAAAATTATTACATATAGTTAAAAATGTATTTTTTATCATCCCTTATCAATCATTATTATTATTAAGAATTTGTCCATACATTATTATCTTTAAAATATTCTTCTGTTTTATAATATGCTTTTCGCAAAAGAATACTTTTTACACATGCTTTGAATTTCTTCTCACTTAAATTTGTAATTTCCTCAGGAATTTTATTATAAAACCTCACACAAGCACCAATAAAGCATTTGGACGTTTTTTTTAATCTAAATTTATGTACAGTAAGCTTATTTTTATTTCTTGTATTAAAACTATGAATATCTCTATTTTTTACAAACAAGTCAATGTTTTTTCGGACATACATAATGTTTTCATAAATGTATTGACTAGGTACAGTCATAATATTAATTTCTTTAAATAACTGTCTCAAAGATGCCCTACTGTCTAAATTATATATAGCTCGTATCGCTCTTTTTTGTAAGATGAAAATTGTATTGATATCAGCTGCTCTTCCCCATATTAAAAGACCATATGATAAATTACTATGAAAACTGCTATAGTAAACAAGTTTAGAAGTATAGACGTCGGTCAACTGGCGTATCTTTCTAACTGCGTACGCGGCTGAGCTAAGTTTTTTCGTTAATTTCAATATATGTTGACCCCACTGAAGTTTGGCATCGATATTTAGGCCTAAAAATACAGTGTCATTAACAAATTCTAATGTTGCATTATTTATTATTACTTGGTTATGTCGATTGATAGGTCGTACATTTTGGGTTGTATATTTTATGTAGTTTTGTGCCGGACTGGTGCTATTCAAATTTAATACATCTTTTTTGAATGTCCAATTCTTTTTTAAGATTTGCAAAAACATCCGGACACGCTAATGGACTACCTGATGGAAAGTATTAGATATCCTTGAAGATTTGTAGTACTGAATTTGTTGATATTGCGGAGACAACATACAAAAAGCTATCATAGCATTAGCTATCATATTTGATTAGGTATGTATTTTAAAGGGGAATATTTTTATGTAAGTATATTAATAACAAAACTATGTTTTATTATACAATGCTGCCATAATTTATCTTTTTAAGAGAGTTTAAACATGGGGGTACTTCATTTCAATAGTACTTTCAGACATTTATGAAGAGTTTTTTATCATCCATAGACAATGAGCGTTCACAAGTACACGTAAATTCGTCACACTTTTACGAATTTGATTTCCAATAACCTCATGATTAACGTTTTTTATGGCAACACAATGGAATGTAAGGGCGTTTGATAATAGTTTATTCATAATGTTTTATAGTGGAGATTCATGATGCAATAAAACAGTTTATAGGGGAAGGTAAGCTTCTGTGAATGATGCTAGTGCTAAATCGTTCACAAAGTTTTGGGTACATCAACCATATCATTTAATTTGTACATAATAATGTGTATGTTTACACGAGAAAGTGTATTTGTTTTTTTTTTTGTGAAAAATACGAACATGAGGAAGTGTTATTGTTTTTTTATTTTTAAAATTACTAACTAAGCATTAACACAATTTATGAAAATACACAGAATTTTAACCAGCAAATCTTAAAAAGTTTGTCCTGTATAGTTTCCTGTTGAAATATTTACTTACGTTTTCCTTACTACAAAGTTATTCAAAGTACAATAAAAAATTAATTAATTAATTAGAGATATTAATTTAATTAGAATATACTGTTTACGGTTATTACTTGTTATCCATGAATTTCCGCTTTACCAGTGATATCTCCTAATAACAAATAAATGTATATTTCTGGAAAAGTTACACAAATTGAATCTAACCTCAAAGCAAGTAAATTGTATACTTGTATCATGGGTGTTATTACTTGTATCATATGATTCTAACACATAGAAATACTTAAATAAATACCAGAATAATTTGAATAAACACCCAGACCCTGAAATGCGAACATCAAAATGTTCCTATCTCAAATGTCTGCCCCCGTCGGGAATCGATCCCTAGCTTCGCGGTTAGTCAGTATACTTGTATTTACTTTTGTATGATAGCCACTCGACAAATGAAGCAGTCAAATAATTTCATGAACTGGCTCTCTTGGAGTTTTGGACTTGACTGCATGAGGACCCGGGTTCAAATCCCGGGTCGGGCAACAAAAAGAAAAATTTGGTTATAAAACGGCTAGTCGTGGGAGCCTTGGCCGTGCCTTTGGCTACCTCTTCAGGGCGTTAAGATACTTTTTTTTAAATTAGGTAACTAGCCTTCTATAGCATTCGGACACTTAGTAATTTAAACTTCTATAACACTGTATTATTACGTATTTTTTGGTTCATTTTGCTGTCCAGAGACACATTATAATACAATCATATAAAATCTTCGATTTTTGTAACATGTCTAATGTCTAGACAAATAACCAAATCATAATGTCCTGCCCGTTTGTAGTTTCCGTGACAAAAATATACGCAAGAATAAATTTTGAGCGATGGTATCACTATTAATGCAACCCTTCTTTTGACAAGTCATATTTAATAGTTAAGTTTTATTTTTTAGGAAACCAGACAGGTTTGCCAGGACCGTGAGGTCTGGCGCTTGATATTCTCTGCCTACGGCGTAAAGGACTTGGCGTAAAGATATATATGTATGTAAGTCATATTTTATGTAAGTACTTTTAGGCCCGTATCTCTCGAAGAGGATTTTTTCGAAAACCGAACAGTAGATTGGCAGAAGTACCAGTAGGACACGTACGATTAGCGGACTGCTTCATTTATTAATAATTTCATGAACTGGCTCTGTTGGAGTTTTTTTTTTAATTTTAGAATCTTTGAAAATAATATATTATTAAGTTGTGGTGAATATGATTCAAGATTAATTACAAGTAATTATGATTTCAAAGCCCACAAAGTTTTAACATTGACAAACACAGTGTGATAAAAATTATAAATGATTGTTTCCATTTAATAAAAATCTTTAGTAATTGGATAGCTTTTTTTACAAACACCAAGACTAACCTTCGTAGCCTTTCGGCTATAGTCAAAGCGATCTCAAAAAGAGATTTGTGTCGATGTCACTGATCGTATATTGTCGCCTAAGATGGCTCCGATAGCGTATTAAAATTTAAGACCCTTATTGTGTCATAATCGGAGCGGAAAATGGTACAATGTTTCAAATATATAGCGTATTACACGACATATAGAGCCAAGCACTAGACATCATCACACTGGAGTTGCAGGCGAACATTTCTTCACGGACATATCTCCCAAGAGGTAGGCAGAGCCACAACTAGAGCACCCACGACTAGCCGAAGACGCTATGTCCCACAGTGTGATAAGTGGCAAGCCTTTTGCTAACCGGGGCATATCCAATCCCGAGCAACATTTGTTTATTAGAAAATTGATAAAACTACATTTTCTTGTTTTTGTTGCCTGATCCGGGAATCGTACCCGGGATTTCATGAAGTCAAGTCCAACATCTGGACCGCTAGATCACAGAAGCGATTAAACATTTTAAATTTTAACAGTTAATGAAACTAAAAATCTTACTATAATAATAGTATAATACCTGTTACAATGACATGCAACTCAGTTGGTGAAGTGATTTCGGGCTTTAACAAGGTTCTATATTTAGTTAGAAGCCTATTTCTCTCTCTCTTTCAGGACACTACTAGGTACTAGTATACACCCCATGATTTTAAAACCTGCATATTATTCAGTGTTACCACACATGATATAGAGCTTAAAATTCACAATATTTTATTATTTTACAACAGCTGGGTACTTGATTTCTCTTCTTTGGAACACTTGTAAGATTTAAAAAATCGGTAGAATTCAATAGAACACGTTTAAATAAAGTTAACAAAGTCTTATGAATATTCCGTGCCAAAAACTTTGCCTTCAAACGATGGATTATTTGCATAAATATTTTGATTGTCATCCAGGAAGCTAGATAAGAATTAGAAATTTTATATTTACACAAAAATAAATATTTCTGTCAACATTAAAGAATTAATTTATTTCCACATAATTAAATTTGTATATATTTTACCTTGTCAAGTCATAATTTATTTTAGACATTATCTTGCAGAAATATCGTTTGCAACAGCCTGTCATTATTTACAAAGAATTAACATAAAATTTTAAATTAAATATTTTAATAGTTTGTTTTTAAGAATCGAGTTTTTAATTTTAGATCATGGTTTTTAAATACAAAATTATAATATCATCAACAGCAGTATAATTAAAACCTCTTTTTTTACTGTTTCTATCACTAAAATATACTCGATTCATATATCATTTTAAAGGTATCTTCACGTCCATATCTCCGAAGAGGTAGGCAGAGGCACAACCAGGGCACCCACGACTAGCCGAAGACACTAAGTCCCACAATGGTGGCAAGCCTATCGCCAGTCGAGCACATATCCCGAGTAACATTTTTTTGTATAAAGAAAATTATAAAAACCAAATTTTCTTTTTGTTGCCCAACCCGGGAATTGAACCCGGAACCTCATGCAGTCAAGTCCAACACCTGAACCGCTTAGCTGTGGTCTAGGCAATAATCAAATCAAAAATAATTTTAAACATTTTTATAATTATTTAAATCTAATCGCTACTCAATGAAGCCGCACCCTTATTTGATGTCATTTATAGGATTACGTCTAGATGAGAAAGATACGGGAAGATTGGAGGTAGGGCAAAGAATGTTTGAGAGAAATCGTTCAATGATTTTAGACCTTTGTTTTTGTGTCAATTAGAACTAACCTGTCCAACCGGACCGCGTTCAAACTTCCGTTGTATCTGTTTAATTCTCACATTGTACATTTTGTGGAAGATTTGTAAATATCGAAACGGAACTGTTATTTGTGGTTATCGAACGATTCTTTATTACTTATCTTAGGAAATAATGATGTAAGAAGGCGCTAATTGGGATACAAGTTCCTTATGGTGAAAGTGATTAACTTTGTGAGTTTTCTAATTCTAGTTTGTTTTCATATCTCACGATTTACCTCTCATTGTTAACGCCTTAATGCTGTTTCCAATTTTAATTGGAAGTTAGTGTTTAAGTGCAATGTTGTATTTTTATTTGGGGGGTAATTCTTTTAAGAATAATATATTACATCCCGAAGCCAGAATAATGAGAAGTCTTAGGTTATTGTACGCAGAAGCGAAACCGAAACCCAAAAACATGTTATCTAAGGCTTTTTAACGGAGCCGGAAAGTGGTAACTTCGTATAAAGTAGCAAGAGCAAAGTTGACACTTTACATCCTTACCGAAAGAATGCTCTTTGCTAAATTATAATACATTTCCGCCGTGATAGTCTGGGTCCTCTATGTTGAATAGACCATCTGCCGTTTTGTCTTGCAGCTCGGAAGAGGCGAAAAAAGGTAAAAGGGGTCATTACCTATAAGACCACAGTTGGTAAAGCTGTACTTACAGCAACCTGGCCGAACAGGATCCACTACCATGCACAACGCAGCCATAATGAGAATGTCGTGTTCCGGTCCGCGTCACACATATGACATCCTTGGTGTCTATAGGCAGCGGTTACCTCATGACATCAGGGAGTCGAGTACTTCGCTGTCTTTTTTCATGAAAAAAGTTGCTGATAAGGCTTTACCAGTTGTTAGTTTGACTTTTAGCTCACCCACTCGTGGAGCCATGACGTGAATGCTCACTCTTCGTTTTAGGGTACGTTGATTTATAGCAATAATTTGTAAACTTATTACTGTATATAGTTCTGAATATGGTAGAAGAGGCAAAGAAGAAAAAGAAGAAGAAGAAAAAAACATCTGCACGCCCATATCCCCGAAGAGGTAGGTGGTGGAGGTGGTTGTGCCTCTAACCAGGGCACCCACGACTAGCCGAAGACACTAAGTCCCACAATTTGATAGGTTGCCAATCTATCGCCAACCGGGCGGCACATGTCCAATCCCGAGTAATATTTTTTTTTACTAGAAAATTGAAAAAACCCGATTTTCCTCATGCAGTCAAGTCCAACAACTGAACCGCTAGACCACAAAGGCGATAAAAGAATGTTAAAAATTATTACAATTCAAAGGTTTCAGAAACAAGATGTTTTTGCTGTTATTTATATTTATTACATATTTTTTGGAATGTCTAGGGAATTTTTTATGTGTTATCATAAACATAACTTAAGTTTTTAATTGCAACTGTTATCATATCTTTATTATTATTGTTGTTAATAATGCAACTTTTTCTTTTATATACAACATTTTGAATTCATATTAAATATTTATATTTTATACTCTTGGTGATATCCCTTTGTCTACTTACCTCGGTACACAGTTTTTAAGAAATAAATAAATGATAAATTTGTACCTAAACAAAGTTTATACGTGTTATTTAAATAGTGGGTGTCGTATATTCAAGTTAATATCCACAAAGACGTGAGTAGAGGTAGAACCAGGGCACCTATGATTAGCCAAATGTTATCATGCTCGTTATTGTCAGTTTCTGATTCGGAGGGTATGGGAACGGCTGGACATAATATTTACTAAACATGAGACCGGAAAAACTGTAATCACAGTTTTAGATTGGCATAACTAATTAAGATTCTTTCTTTTTTTAAGTTTTGGCCTTCTCGTTAGTACTTTAACATTAGTCAAGTCGAAATTTGCATCAAGTTTTACATCAATTTTAATAAATTATAATTAGTCATAAGTCATCAGTAAGTCATATCAGGCTCTTGGGTAAAACGGTGGCAACATTACTCAAGCTCATGTAAAGAGATTTGCCGGCAACAAAGAAATACACGATACGCTGATTTCTTCATGATTATTTCATTTGTGCACTTTCACCAAACAAAATTGTTCAAAATGTCACAAAAATTGACTAATTTCACTCAATATCAACACGAAATTCAATAATTATGAAAAAACTTCGACCAAATTTTCTCTCGATGGCGTCAAAAAACTCAAGATAAGTATCATGCAATAGCTACAAATTAACAATACGTTTACAGTAACAGTTTTATTAAAACGCAATTGAAGTCGGTGAAAATTGTGAAAATTGTTCGGTGAAAACGTATGCTTAACCAAGCTTTTTTTTGTAATGGCTAATATGTTGCTAACCGCAAGGTTTTTACAATTTCACCGGATAATAACTTTGTTTTAAAAGACTCGGCCCGTCTTATTAACACGGATTAGAGTACTCCAAGGTACAATCAGGTCTTTATTACAATGTGATACAAACTATGACATAAACTTAATTTAACTCCTACGTTAATATTTGGTAACTAATAAGACGGGGTAAGCTTTACATCAAAACGAATTGAGTTTTGAGTAAAACAATTTCACATGTCCGTTTTAATTGGCATCGTGAATGACAGTAATTATAATTAACAAGCACTTTCTTTGTTAATTATGAGAACGTTAATAAAATTTAAGGCTACACAAATATATGTTTGTATATATGTATCTAACAAACATTTTTAACAAGGATCCTTGAAAACCCAGACACTATTAACTTTGTAAAAACAAGAAGGGTGTTACTATAATAAAGTTTAAAATATGAATAATTAAAGCCTTTAATTTCAAAAAATACACTTCACACTTTTGCAGTATACTACACATTTTTGTTATAAACATTTAATGGTCTCCTTCCTATACTCATAAAAGCCATTTAAAATAACATCTATATAAATTAGGTAACTAGCATAAGACGTTTTCTTAGCATTCGGACACTCAGTAATGTCAACTTCAAGAACACTGTTTCATTACGTATTTTGTGCTTCCTTTTGCTTTCCAGAGACACATTATAATACCATCATATCAAATCTTCGATTTTTATAACATATCTATTGTCTGGACAAACAAAAAAGTCATAATGTCTCGCCAGTTTGTAGCTGCCGTGACGAAAATGTACGCAAGAATAAATTTTGAGCGATGGTATCAATATTAAATGCACC
>NJDD01002075.1:52345-76815 GCA_002245505.1 Calephelis nemesis
CATACTTATGCAAATGACGTCATAACTCCCTCTGCGGAGTTTATTTGACGAACTCCTTTGAAAGACTCAAAGCGGATGTATTAAATTTTTCATAACTGTCCACTCAAAACTGCATTTCACAGGGCCGTATTTATCTGAAACATAAAAAGTTTTTAAAATTTATGACTGTAAAAAGTATTTTAGATTTATAACAGAAACTATTTCACCGCTTTAGTATATCTAATATCTGCAGTAAAAACTAACAAAATATGAAAAATGTTGGATCGATATCCCGAAATAAAACAAGTTGATAAGTAACAGAAGGAAGTTAATGATTTTGCAAATTTTATGAATTTTTAATTTTACAGGTAACATTTTCACTTTTTGTTACGTTTGTAAGTTTAATTGTGTAGGTCTATTCAAGAAGCATTCTAAATTATCAATGTCTGTTTCTAAGCTTAAATTGTCAACGATTAGTGGAATGTTGCCATTAAAAAACATTGTAAGTTAAGGATTGTATTGTCAATTTAAAAAAAAAATGTGTTTTAGTTTCTAGATAATTGTCTCAGGAAAATTTCGGCAATCTTTCAAAATATCTAATTGATTTTGGTATTTAACTACCCACGCATCGTAAGGATCTTATAGAAATATTACTAAATGTATGTGGGTACTATTTCGTATTTTATAACTTCATAGTGAAGGTTCAAATGCACCAAGTATGATAATTATACTTAATGTAAAGTAGGAATAAAAAGAAATC
Source organism: Calephelis nemesis (assembly GCA_002245505.1). Taxonomy (NCBI): domain Eukaryota; kingdom Metazoa; phylum Arthropoda; class Insecta; order Lepidoptera; family Riodinidae; genus Calephelis; species Calephelis nemesis. The sequence continues at coordinate 53,085 of NJDD01002075.1, forward strand.
ATATCTACATCAAATTTAGTATTACGAGAATACGTGAAATTTTACGAAAAGGACTAACTAGTAAACGCATACCTACTTGATGTTAAAATATTGACAGGTTCGATAATATGATTGACCTAGATAATATAACATCTTTAGGTCTTATTACGCCCCTGGCGGTTCTGCTTCAAATAATACTGGAGTTTTATGAGTGGCATATCTGGTTTTTCGTATTTGTCTGTGAGTTGGGAAGAGACGTGATCAATGCGATAAGCTATATTTTCGATAAAACACGCACGCTTTCGGTTACCTTTATATCTTTCCAACACCTTTCAATTATTGCCTCGGAAAGCGGTTACAATTTTCGAAATATGCATTTTACCTCAGTTTTGTTGATGGTTTCTTTATTTTTTTACTAGCGGTCCGCCCCGGCTTCGCATGGTTATGAAATATTCATACAAACCTTCCTCTTCAATAACTTTATTTATTAAAAAAGTTTTAAAAATTTAAGCATACAAAGGTCATCGTATCTGTGGTCTAGCGGTTCAGCTGTTGATCCCGGGTTCGAATCTTTTTGATTGACCAATTTATTAATAAGAAACATGTTGCTCGGGATTAGATATATGTGCCTGTTTGGCAATAGGTTTGCCACATATCACATTGTGAGACTTGTGACTTCGGTTAGTCGTGGGTGTCCTGGTTGTGCCTCTGTCTACCACTTTGGGGATATGGGCGTGAAGAAGATACTTTACTTCTAAGCATACAGAGGGATATACGGACAGAGGAAGCGACTGTGTTTTATACTATGTAGTGACAAGCTTCCGCCCGCGAATCCGTCCGCGCATATATCTGTCTTCGCGTAATAAAGCTAAAAAATAAAGATTTTTTTCTACGTATTTTTCCATTAGAAAAAATATCTCATTTTATGCCCAGGATAGCAAGGTATATTTATACCAAGTTTCATCGAAATCGAACCATTAGTTTTCACGTGATGCCTGAACATACAAAAATTATTTAATCACATAATATTTGGGTTTGGTATCGATCCAGTAACACCCCCTGCTATTTATTGTTTCAATATTTTCAATGTACAGAATTGACCCTTATTATTATTATTATACGTATAGATTCTTACCTCAAATTTTAATGATGCTTTCTGCATTCAACAAAGTGCTTAATTTAAGATTTGAAATGTAAATTTCGGTCAAACACATTTTCTTATTTACGAGTACAAAATTGGTATGGATTATGAAACAGTAGTTCACGACTTTTTCGTTTTAGCTTATCACTAATTACACCTAAATTCACCCAACATTAGATTTATCAAAACAATCATAACATTTCCCATTCATTTTTGCTTGTCTATCAACGTACATCTAAGGCAATAAAGATACAATCACAGTCACGGTCAAATAAACGAGAATTTCACATAATTCAGTTTTAACGTCAACTTTGCCCCACCTGTTGTCAGCTGAATTGAATTAAAGTATTGCATGTCTAAGGGCACTAAATTCGTGGAGTCGAATAACGACATCAAGTATTTCAACAACCATTGTAACTGTCAAGGGTGAGAAGTTTAGTTAATAATGTAATGGCATGTTATTACTTTCAATGTTTGTTTTAAACACCTATCGTTTATTGTCTCTATTTCATTGTTGTTAGATTTTTAAAGCGTATTATTAAAATTGGCTATCATTCTTTTCAAAATAAATGTGACATGCTTTATTAAATTACTTAATGTGTTTGTGCGTGATTTATAAACATTAGAATTTTGGACTCCAAAGAATAATCAAATGAAATTAGAAAAATATCATGTTGTACTTACTCGTGTTTAAAAATATTAATAGATGTTAAATTTTGAACAAATAATGATTTTGTGGTCCTGTCTACAATTAACATTTTTTCTTCGTTTTGTATCTTTTCAAAGATAATTGTGTTCCTAAGCACATAACTTCCCAACGACTGATTCTAATTTACTGTACTAGTTGTTGTCATTAGAACGGTCTTATGAATAGAAAAACTGGAAAAATTGCAGGGAAAGTGAGAAAAACAATATTTTATTTTTTCCCATACAAGCAAAATAACCTCTAGCAAAGCAAAATTGTCCATAACCTCTAGCAAAGCAAAATCGCTAAGAACTACCTCAATCGTGTCAGCTTTCAAACAAAATGCCGCATCGAAACCGGTCCGTTAGTTTCGAAATTATGATGCCACAGACCGATACACACACAGACACGTCAAACTTATAACACTTCAGCTTTTGCATTCAGGTTACAGTTTTTTTTTGTCTTGTTGAAAACGATATATTTTTTATGATATTGGAAGGCAAACAAGCAAACGGATTTCCTAATTGTAAGAAACTCACGCCACCTAGAGACACCAAAAGTGGTAATGGCGCGTTGCCAACCTGAGGCTGGGATGTTAGGCCTCGAGCAAAAGTAAGTTTACCGGCTACCTTACCCTCTAAACCGGAACACGTCACGACGTTATGGCGGCAGGAATAGGTAAGGCGGTGGTACCAATCCGGGTAAGTCGCTACGAAACTCTACCACCTAAGACAGATGTCACGGTGTTAGTGACGTTAAGCCTATGTTCTTCTCTTACGAGCTGCCTGGCAAGGAAGGCAGATGGTCTATTCTGCAAAGGTACCCGGACCCACACGGGGATACTTAGTGTAATATACTTATACATAGTAAACTCTTGAAGTATCTTTTTCTCATTTCTTTTTCACATTCATATTATAGTTCGCGTGCACTGATAGAATCCGTGTCTTATTTTGTTTACTTGGTAATTTATCAACGGCTATCTCCACAAGCTCAGTAATGTATGCAGGACAAGCCCCTCTTCCAATGTGATCCTATGTCAATGTGTGATTTATTTTTCCAACCCTAAGTTCCGTTTTTTTAAATGTGGACTTAAACTCAATATTCTTCTTCCTTATCCTGTTTTTAACTGACTTTGAAAACGAATGATTCCTGATGGTAAGAAATACGTGTTATCTATAAATGTCAAATATGTCATTGGAAAGTTAACAATCTGAGATTTGAGTATAGCCCTTCTTCGTAAGATTATCGGCTACCTGTTTTCTATACCGGGAGACAACAATGATAAGCACCATCATTATTAAAGAAACTCTACTACCTACTTAGTAATAGATTTTTTATGATATAGGAAGGAAAACAAGCAGACAGATTTCCTGATATTATAAAATTCACGTCTCTCTCTCTTAGACTTCGAGCAAAAGTAAGTTTACTGGCTACCTTGTCCTCAAAAACTGGAACACGTCTCCATCAAGCACCGATATTATGGCAGCAGAAATAGGAAAGGTACCAATGGTACCAATCCGGGCGATTCACTGCAAAACCCTACCACCTAGTCAGATGTCACGATGTTAGTACCGATAAGCCTATACTCGCCTTTTACGACCAGCCCTGGCAGCAGAAATAGGAAAGGTACCAATGGTACCAATCCGGGCGAGTCACTGCAAAACCCTACCTAGCCAGACCTACCTAGTCAGATTTCACGATGTTAGTAACGGTAAGCTTATGCTCGCCTTTTACGGGCTGCCTGGCAGGAAGGTAGATGTTCTATTCTGCAAAGCCTAGACCAACACGAGGAAATAACAATCAGCAATAACGTCTACATGATCCAAGACTTTTGGGGAACCAGTTACCAAGAGCAGTATCTACAAACGGCTAGGAGTATACTCATTTCATAAGAGTTGGAAACGTATTTGTGATATTTCTGGTGTCATTGGTGTCCGTGAGCGGCGGTCTTCACTCATCACTTTCCGTCATATATCCCAGCCTGTCGTTTTCTCCTCTTGTTTATATAAAAGTAAGACCGTTGCTTCTTGAACGTGACCAGGAATTCTGCTATTGTGTTAATTTCTCCGTGTTGGTCCGGGCTCCTTTGTAGAATAGACCATTAGCCTTCCTGCCAGGCAGCTCGTAAAAGCCGAGCATCGGCTCACCGTCATTAACACCGTCACATCTGACTACCACATGGTCAGATGTGTGGTAAAGTTTAGCAGCGACTCGCCCAGATTGGTACCACCGCCTTACCTATTCCTGGCGCCATAACGTCATGACGTATTCCGGTTTGGAGTGTAAGGTAGCCGGTAAACTTACTTTTGCTCGAGGCCTAACATTCCGGCTTCAGGTTGTTTCAGGATTACCACCTTTGTTGTCTCGATGCGCTGTGAATTTCTTACCATCAGGAAATCCGTCTGCTTGTTTGCCTTCCAATATCATAAAACAAAAAATAAAATCATAAAACAAAAAACAATTACATCCTATAAAAAAACTTTCTTGGATTTTTCATATTTTATTATTGTGATTTCGTAAAGATTACTGACAGTCCTGTTAAAGTATTATAATCTTAGTTTCGGTTCAAATTTCAGTTAAATCATTTTATTACCTAAATGGTTTAACTTTCCTCTTAACTAAATAATAACTTTAAAACTTAAAAGGGCACCCCTCGAGACATTTTATAATAATTAGATGGCTGTTACCAATATATTTTAAGAAATTATTTACCACGATTGTAACACGGTATCCCTCTCTCTTTTATATAATTTTTTTTCACTGTTTTTTTTTATTTCACTTTAATAAAATACTTTCTTTATTCCAGTTTAGCTAGATATAAAAGGGACTATGTTATCTTTTGAAACAGTTACTTATTTGTGCTTTTTTAATCTTGGTAGCGAAAAATCGGGTTCTAGTAGGTATAGATGATACACGGTACATTTTTATAAAAATTACGTAAGTTTTTCTTTATTGATATAAGCGGTCAGGTAACAAGCACAAGCATATAGATACCATAGACGTAGGGCAGGCATTTGTGTGATGAATATTTAGATGTTTGCATTTCCGGGTCTGGGTGTTTATTAAATATATTCTGGTATCTATTTAAGTATTTATATGTATTAGAATCGTTGACTAACTCCCATAGGCCATAACACAAGCATACAATTTGCTTACTTTGGGGTTAGGTTCAATTTGTGTAACTTGTCCAGGGATATTTGTTTGTTTATTTTATATTTTGCTAAGATATTCATTGAAATAAAATTATGTTAAGGTCAATTCTATTTAAAATTAACAGTTAATAATAGTAAAGGTTGACATCGATACATATTTGAATTTAAACTTATATGTTTATTAAAACACATTCGCAAGTAATGCATTAACTACCATGAAATAGGTTATAAATAGATGCATTATTGTGGAAGTGGGTGACAGTTGTAAATAATAATTATAAAATTGTATGGTTGACACTAAGATTTTATCTTACATGATATAACCATTTACCTACGCAGCGCATGCGGCTGAAGTTCTAAAGGAATATTTTGGGTTTGGTTCCTGACCCTGTAGATTCTGATTCTAATGTTTTTTTTTATTATGTCGCCTTTGGCTCTTGATATGTTTATGTGAAATTTGAATTCAATCCGATCACTTTAAATAGAGAAGAGAAAAAACACTTTTTAAGACTCCATTATATATTTCATAGATACATAGATACCGATCAAAATTCATTAGTTTTCAAAACCGAAACAAACTTTTTAAATCTAGCATGAACCAATTTTTTTTTTAATTTTATAAAGTTTCTCCCTCTGGGAGGGTCAAGGGGAAAAGTTTTAAACATATTTATTTAAGCAACGTTCACTAAGTTTGAACTAGAAATTGTTTTAACTTGATACTTCTCGTCACCGAGGAACATAACTTGAATTTTAAATTTTCATCAAAATTTCCTTTTTTGCATTAAAACGCAAAATGCAAAACTAAGCTAAAAAAAGCTTTGCGTCTCAAAAGTCCGTCTTTTTATAATTATAAAAGTCTGCATTTGCAAAGTTAGTTAAGCAATATAGTTTCTAATAGGCTAAGCAATTTTAGTACATTAAAGGAATGTTTTTCCCTTGTCAATCGGGGCCCTATAAAGATACAGATATAAGTCATGCTTTCCTACAAAAAAAAAACAAATACTTGATGTCACTGCAGAGTTCACTAGTAATATTTGTAAGCCACTTATATCATGATTTTGACTGAGTAGAAAACTTTATGGATAGATGTTTCTAATCATCATCATCATTATTGTCAGGAAATAGAGCCATTACTTTCCTACTCTTACTTCTCTGCTTTGCACAGTATTTAGTACTCTTAAACATGAGTTTATCAGTTAGGACATGTTTCTGTTTTGAGACATCGACCTAATGCTTTTAGTTAGCCTGTGTAGCAGCCCTAGTGCCTAACAAAAACTACTGTAAAGTCCCGTGAAATTGTAAAAAATTCCGAAGTTGCATGCTATTCATTAAAAAATTCTGTATAACAAAGCACGACTTCTAAATATTCATAAGTAGAATTCAAATAAAAAATCAGTATTTTACAGAAAGAATTCAATATCAGTTTATTGTGTTGGATAATACTGGGATCTTCATTAGTATGTAAAGAAAGTACCACATGGAACGCGGTAATATTACTCTGAGGCGTATTGGAACAGAATGACACGGATATTACAACCTGTGGATTGTACATTTAGGGTTGTCAACAATATTTTTTATGTTTTTCTTTTATTGATTTATGCTATCGTATACACATATTTTCATCTTTTTAACATCAAATGTTGACATTGTCACCTTGAATTGTAAAAGACAAGTCATTCTTACGTATGTGACGATATTTTTATTTACAGGTGTCATGTATGTATTATCATAAAATTTTTACAACAAGAACAGCTGTAAGACCCATGTTAGTAGTATAACGACTCGTAGATGACGGAGATTGCCTTTGAATGAACCGCTTGCTTATTTGCCACATGTTTCACAAAGAGAATCGGAGATGTATCCTCCACTACTTAACCTACTTAAACCAGAATTAGTTTCGAATAGTAAGAACAGAATCAAATTTTGTTACGTCGTTTTTCCGTAATGATATAAAAAAGTCCATGCTTCGTCCCCGGATTTCGACCTTTATGCAATGGTGATTATTATATGCCGGTACTCGATGATGAGGTTTACTGAAAGTATTCTTTCGTTGTAATGTAATGTTTAACAATAAGATTTATCTGGCAACCCTAATCAAAACACGTACTTATTACGTGTAGGAGAAATGTGATGGCAATTATTATTGAGACGCTAATAATATGTTCTTACAAGTTGGAGACAATAAACATATTATTGAGGTTGTCGCTAAATTACTAGCTATTGTATTACAGCTTTCAAGTGCACTTTGGATGTTTCAAAGAAAGTTTTCCTAAAAGATTCTTATGTTTTTATTATTATAGTTCGAGTGGTCGGTTATTAGGTTGATGTATAATCAAAGCAACCACCCATAACTTTGGATGTTTATAATATTACGTTCTAATAACATTAGTATTTAGAAAGAAAGAAAGAAAGAAAATTATTTATTTGCGGAATATGCTTACACTAATCCGCAAAAAAATATTTTGAATGAGATGTTACAAAAATATTTAAGTATATCAACATAATATTCTACCACATTTTGGTGTGCAAATATTTTCATATTGTTAAAAAAAATATTATTTAATTACACACGCTTTAACTTTTAAGCCAATTATTAATATTTATAACTAGTTTAATTATTTGAAAAATGCAATTTATTTGCCGAAAATGTGTGTAAAAAACTATAACAAAAGACATTTGTTAATACCAACATATTCTACCACATTATGGTGTGCAAATATCTTTAAAACTATACTAATTTATTATTAAGATTTGTAACATAATATGTTTCAAATATTTAAACAAAATTTTAAAATATAATTAGGTTTAACCCATAATTATACATAATTAAACCATAAGCTACCTTGTATACCATGTGTAATAAATATAGTTACTTTATTAATTACACATAAAATAAATTAATTAATAACAAGCTGTTACACTAAAAACATTTAAATCGAAATTCGTTTAAATAAGAATTCATTCAATTACTCTACTCTATCATACATCAAAATAATAACTCTAATGTTTTTGCAGGTTTAGTTTAAAATCAGAAAATGTTGCTTCTTCAATAATAATTGTAAGACGCTTGACATTCCGGGTCGGCATTCGGAGGCCGGACACATCGTTTTTATATCTCATCAATATTTACCATCTACCAACATCAAATTCTTTTCCCAACTAATAAACTTAAAATTTCATGGGACCATTGATACAGGAGAGTTGCCAACTGGCTGGCATTTTTTCCCCGTGTTGGTCCCGGCTCCTTTGCAGAATAGACCATCTACCTTCCTGCCAGGCAGCTCGTAAAAGGCAAGCATCGTCTTACCGTCACTAACACCGTGACATCTGACTAGGTGGCAGAGTTTCGCAGCGACTCACCCGGATTGGTGCCACCTCCCTACCTATTCCTGCTGCCCTAACGTCATGACGTGTTCCGGTTTGGAGGGTAAGGTAGCCGGTAAACTTACTTTTGCTCGAGGCCTAACATCCCGATCTCAGGTTGGCAATGCACCATTAACACCTTGGGTGTCTCTAGCGGCGTGATTTCTTTCCATTAGGAAATCTGTCTACTTGTTTGCTTTCCAATATCATAAAAAAAAATATATAATATTAAACCTGTTGGGTTAGCTTAGTTTAGTGTAGTTAGTACCCTACCCTCATTCTGGTATACAATACAATAACAATGGTGAAGACCAACTTTAAGACCCAAAACGATTACTGGTTTAGCCCTACCTATCTACGGCAGGTGGTACCAAATTACGCAAGTCATTGCAGAACCAGATTAAAAGAGTTTTCGTTTAAAACTTCCTGCAGAAACTGTTTGGAATATGCAAGCATTTTGAATAAGCTGAAAATCGGAACCGGATTGCATAAAATAGGTGTCGACTTTCCGATACTTTTCGTATCAAAAACTTACAGCTAAAGTAAATCTCTCGTGAAATTCAAAAGTACACTGTGATCATGAGCTGCAACTGAATTCAATTTAACTTTTGATATTTGTGAAACATGATGTAATTTGTTTAACGTTTAACCGATGTTTAACTTGTGGTAAGTTTCATCTATAATCTAGATTCAGACTTCTCGCTTTGTAAGATAAAGTTTTAACGGTTTTAAGAACTAGCCTACGCCTCTCGCTTCGTGATATTATGCGGCTACAATTTTTCTGAATAATCTATTTACATGATTTTATTTAACGTATAATGTATGTATGTTTGTAAGGATGGAGACTTGTAAGTTGAATTTAAAAACTTACTCTTTGACATTTATAATGTGTTGCTAATTACCGGATAATTTAACCGGAGCGGCAGCTATGGAACTCCTAAAATTCTCACATTTACTGGCACATTTGAAAATACTTGAATGCTTTCAAGTTTATTACTCAGCCTTTATAAATATTTTTTTATGGAAAACTTATTTATTTTGTGTTAAAATACTCCCATTTCATTGATTTTAAAGGAATTTCTTTTCTTTTATTTTGATTAACTGTGTAAACTTGATCAAAATTTGATCCCAGTTTTTCTGTAAACCTGTAAAAAAGTAGATAAAGTACCTAAAACAGATGAAAAAAACAAGAATTGTAAATATAAAATCTAATATTTACAAACTTTTAGTTTCCTAAAACAGGTGAAAAACTTTTATTTTCCTCTCGCTGCTTTGACTGCCTACTAAGTCATATTTTTTTATAAATTGTAGCCTATAATATGTTAATCTGATGTATGAAGTACAAAAATTCTTGCTAAGTTTCATCTAAAGCCGTTCAGTAGTTGATTCGTGAGAGGGTAACAAAAAACCATCCATTCTTTCAAAATTTCGCATTTATAATATTAGTAGAATTAGTTAGGAGTATATGTGGCAAAACATTATTGAAATTACTGCACGGTACACGTTAGATTATACTTTTTTCTAATGATGAGAATGATAAAAGACGTTCAACTTGTTCAGAAAACATCATCACTAGTGTGACGTTTAGCGTTTCTGAGTAACAATTATAGTAAAAAAAAAAGTATCATCACGCCCATATCCCCGAAGAGTTAGGCAGAGGCACAACCAGGGCACCCACGACTAGCCGAAGATACTAAGTCCCATAATGTGATAGGTGGCAAGCCTATCGCCAACCGGGCACGTTTCCAATCCCGACCAACATTTTTTTTTATTAGAAAATTGGAAAAATCCAATTTTCTCTTTGTTGGCCGACCCGAGACCTCTTGCAGTCAAGTCCAACACCCGGCCCGCTCGATAACAGAGGCGACAAAAACAATTATACATTTACAATTATACATTACAGTTTCATTTTCTGTGCTCACACTTTAGAAACTGACCTTTCAGGAAATAGCAGTTTAGTTCCAATTTTGACACTCAACAAGATAAGTTTGTGGCACTATATAATTAGATCCAAACTTTTTAACAGTTATGGGAAATGAACTTTCATAATTTATTTCATTTTGAACTATGAATGTTTCTTATTGCTTTGAATATGTTTAAATCACAGTGCTGTCTACTAATAATTTCAAAGTACACGAAAGTTAACGAATGACTTTCATTATTAATAATAGAATTTCACCACCTGCCGACGATGGAAACTACGTGCCACATTTTAATAGTGCGTGACTCGGTAATATAGAGCTCTCTAGGTGGCGCACTCCTACTCACAAGGGCCTATCCAAGCTGTTTGCTATAACACTTACCATCGTAGAACCGTTTGGTGGTTTGACTTACAAATACTGAAGATGTATCACTTCACCAACACCACATTTTGTGTGCTGTAACAATTATTTTGTAATATCTTTGTTTTCTAGGATAGGATGTGAAACACGGATAGACATATTCGTGTATTAGATTGGAGTCGGGATGGGATGAGTCTTATATGAAACCTAGTAGGTATCAATTACTTAAAAAAAAACTATATGTAACTGCATATATTCGAGACATGGTAATTAAATCGGAGTCAGTTTTTTCCAATTTTGATGTTTAATATGTCTCACCCCTAAAATTAATTATCAGGGTCAAAAATGACTGTACATAAATGTTACAAATATATAACATTATAACAGGGTACAATAATATTGTAATTACATTAAAATATTCTAATAATATTTTTCGCCTTAAAATCGCCTCTGTGGTCTAGCGGCCAGATGTTGAAACTGATACAGAGTAGCCGGATTCGATTCCCAGGTCGGGCAACAAAAAGAAAAGGAGGTTTTTCCAATTTTCTAATTTCTAAGAAAAAGTTGCTTGGGATTGGATGTTTACCCGGTTGGCTTGATACTAATGACAATGTGGGACTTAGTGTCTTCGGCTAGTCGTGGATGCCTTGGTTGTACCTCTGCCAACCTTTTCGGGGATGTGGGCATGAAGATACTAACTTACTTACAAATATATATCATTATAATTGGGTAAATTAATGTTGTAAATACATTAAAATATTTCAATAGCATTTTTAAAATATGAATATACAAACGTATGATTAATTCCCTTGATCACGCCATAATTTAGAAAATAACATTACAGTTCTAATTGTAATGTTTTTTTTAAGTTTTTCCCAATTTTATAAAAGTCTTGCTTAATTAAACACGTTCAAGAAATGAAGTAGAAAATCTGGAAATTTCAAAAAGTCAAGGACTTTTCAAATTCTAATGACAGCTTCATCTGTTGGTACATATCTATAAAATCGTTATTAATAAAAACACGTTTTGTGTGTATATTTTTTTATACGGGTAAATTCAGGTCTGCAGCTAGTAAAATAAATAATTTAACAACAAAACCACCCCCGTATTTTCCAATAATGGTGAAGGCGCTAGTCCTTGGGGATACATTGATTTATTCGGACTATTCATATTTTATTCAAAACTGATTAAGTGAGTCCGGGATAGCGTTGAGCAAAACGGTTGTTGTTCGAGGGGTTTGTCTAACAACGGTCATTCGCGAGTCTCGGGTTCAATTACCTGTAGTTAACTATATGTAACTATATGTATTAAAGATTTTATGATACTAAAATAAACAAAAAAACTAGGTTCTTCTGTGTACTTAACGTACTATGTAAATTTTACGCCTTACCTGGTAAGAAATAACCGTAGCCTATAGATACCATAGATGTGGCAGGTGGATTTACTGGCATGTGGGTGTTATGCCAATTGTGCAAGTGTGACTCAGCAGAGTCATTATGGGGGTAAGAATAGGTAAGTCTAATTATTCGTAAATATGTGTAATTGCATTCAAAAGATAGAATTTACTTTAAGCTTAAGAAGGTATTTCATTTCTCTTAATGGTAAAAAAACTACCTTATTCTTGTTTCGCTTACTCCACCAGGATTAACGATAACTGTCTCACTTGCACATACTGTAAATTGTTAAAAAAATCGCAAAATCTAAAGCCTAATGAGGCAATCCCAATCTTATAATGCTTTTGTGTTGTAATTGGCGATAGATTTGCCACCTCTCATATTGTGAGACTCTTAGTGTCTTCGTCTGGTCGCGGGTATTCTGGTTGTACCTTTACCAATCTCTTCGGGATAGGAGTGTGAAGATGAATAAAGAAATCTTTCATAATTATGTAGAAATCAGTTCGTCAATGACTAAGTTTTTGGAAATTAAATTAGAGGGTATTTTGATGTTTTTAATTTTTAAAAGATTTACGAAAATATTGATATTAATATTGATAGAATAAACACAAATCACATACAAAGTTATGACCAAAAAACATTTCCGTAATTTTTTAATCAACTACGTCTCTGTGGTCTAGCGGTTCAGTTAAGCGGGTCAGTTATTGGACTTGAGGTCCCGGGTTCGAATCCCGGGTCGGGCAACAAAACGAAAATTAGTTTTTTCCAATTTTCTAATAAAAAAATGTTACTCGGGATTGGATATGTACCCGGTTGGCGATAGGCTTGCCACCTATCACATTATGGGAGTTAGTGTCTTCGGCTAGTCGTGGGTGTCTCTGCCTATCTCATCGGGGATATATACGTGAAGATACTTTTTTTAACTACTTCACATATTGTTTGCTACAAAAATGAAAATTGAACCATAAAACGTATTTATTAAAATGGATTCGATAGCTGTCGCCGCCTTAACTTTATCCAATCCATGACTAATGAAATAACGTTGTTTACAATAAATATTTCCAATATTAATTACTCATAAAAAATGATCACGATTATCTGAAAATAATATTCAAGTTAAATCGATTACGAAGAACGCCTTGTCATCGAAAATAAAAGCTTTGTTTAAATCATCCACTTCGCCACGCCTGCCGTTACTTTACAATTTATTCTGTTACTAACAGAACATCTTATGCAATCTGTGAGAGAATTTTAATTAGATAATGCTTCACCCACAAATATCTCATTTTATATATTTTTAAACAAATTCCTTTTAGCGGAATTCAAAAACATTTTGACTATAATGAAAATATTTTAACGTGTAAGATACATTTAATATACACGTTAAATCTTGTCTGGTCGTAAAGTCTTTTCCAGAAATAGGTTTCGTAATGACGTGTTTTACTTACAAGTAATTAGATTAAACTTAGAAAGGTTTAAATTAATTATATGTTATATATACATACATATTTCGAACCCATATGATTTAAATTAGCAAGTGTTTCATCTACAGGCGTCGGATGCTCTCATACTAAAAGCATTTTATGTCTACTTTAACTAATAAAAAGATGTAAAATTTATTTATCTATAAGGTCTAATGGTCCGGTGTTGGCATTGACTAAATAAGGTCTAAGGTTCGGTTCTTGGAAAGGACAACTTAAGCGTGTTTTAATTAGAAAATTAAAATATCACATTTTGAAATTTCATAGTCTTTACGGTCTAGAGGTTGGGATGAGATATAGGGTTCCATTCCCTGGTCGGGCAGCTAATTAAAATACATTTGTAATACTAGGAAATTTAATATGCTCTCATCGCCCAAATATATTCCACTAGTATTAACATGTATCTCGTACTTTGCGCTTGCTCTACGAACTGCTGAGTCACCAAATGATTTGGTTTCCAATTTTGAGCGAAATGCACCAATCACAAAAGCTAGTTTCCATCAGTTATGTATGACGACCAATAGAGAGTTTTGGTGCCATCGAAAGAAAAGATGGTCGAAGTTTTTTCATAATTATTGAATTTCGTGTTAATATTGAGTGAAATTAGTCAATTTTGGTGGCATTTTGTACAATTTTGTTAAGTGAAAGAGCACAAATGAAATAATCATTAAGAAATTAGCGTATCGTGTATTTCATCGTTGCCGCCAAATCTCATTACAGAGCTTGTGTAATGAGCCGCCGCTTTACCCAAGAGCCTGACATGACTTCCTGACGACTTATGACTGATGACTAATTATAATTAATTGAAATTGTTATAAAATTCGATGCAAATTTCTACTTGACTAATGGCTAAATACTAACGTAAAGGCCAAAACCTAAAGAAAGAAGAAGACGACCAATATTCGACGTTTACATTGACAAAGTTTTCTCCAAATGTCCAACCTAATCCCTTTTAACCGATCTGAAAAAGAACATTGTTTGTCATTCCATTCTACCTAATTTTTTTAATGATTTTATGATATGATTTCAGAACTAAACGGGTGGAACAAAGTACGCCGGAGCAGCTAGTATCTAAAAGAAAGTCGTGTTAATTACACTATTTATAACTCAAAAACGACTAAACTAAATTCAAAACAGGAGAAGGTTTCGGCTATGAGGAAATTTGGAAAAACATTATTTTATTTTTCCCCATACAAAACTGAACGGCTGGATCGAAGTTCGCCGAAACAGCTAGTACTAAAAATAAACATAAAACACGAATCATTAACGTTTTTAAGCTGTCGTAAAATACATAGTGATGAACATCAATTAGTACAAAGTTGGGTGTTTGTGTTAGCTCGGTCGGCTCAGGGAATTTATGTATGGGCAAAACCATTAAGGGATTGTCGCTATAGGCTGTTCTATGTTAAACCCCATCGACAAATAACTCTTGTCTTCTATAAATTAGTGGGCCTTAATATTATTGGACGAACCAAGTGATATTATGTTTTTTATGATATTGGAAGGCAAACAAGCAGACGGATTTCCTGATGGAAAGAAATTCACACCTAGAGACACCAAAGGTGGTAATGGTGCGTTGCCAACCTGAGGTCGGGATGTTAGGCCTCGAGCAAAAGTAAGTTTACCGGCTACTCTCCGAACTGGAACACGTCGTGACGTTATGGCGGTAAGAATAGGTAAGGCGTTGGTACCAATCCTGGTAAGTCGCTGCGAAACTCTACCACCTAGTCAGATGTTGGACGGTCACGGTGTTAGCGACGGTAAGCCTATGCTCACCTTTTACGAATTGCCTGGCAGGAAGGCAGATGATCTATACTGGAAAGGAGCCCGGACCAACATGGCTGCACGGATAGGTATAATATACCACCATGATTTATACAAGATTAAGATAGGGTTTTGATGATATAAATGTGATGAAACTGCTAAGATTGACTTCAATTCAAATATTTGGTATAAACGAAACAATATTTTAAATCTAGCATTTTCAAAATGAAATATTTTAAACTAATACAGAAAATTGGCCTTACAACTTTTTCTTATTGCTGACGAGACGAATATATAAAAACAATATGGTCTTTATCTTTAAACAATTTTACCCTGGAAATAATTGAAGTTGATAAATTAAGTAATTCTAATGAAATACTTCAAACAAAAAATCACACAAATTAAGGACCATGTGTACTTAAAAATCAACTGAAAATATTGAAATTTAATCATAATTCACAGAGTATGACGTGTTAAAAGATGTTAGAATATCAGGTATAAAAATCTTTAAAAATTGATACGATGTATTTGTTAAAAATTCGACCACAAAGGCGATTATAACATGCTGTCTGTGGTCTAGCGGTACGGCGTTGGACTTGACTGCTTGAAGACTCCAGTTCAATTCCCGTATCTTACAAACGACAGGAAAATGTGTGTTTTCAATTTCTTAATAAAAAAAACCAATGCCCTTGATCATATGTACCCGATTGGCGATAGATATACCACCTCTCACATTGTGGTACTCAGTATCTTCGGAGAGTCTTGGGATTCCCTGGTTGTGAATTTAGTTTAATCAAAATATTACTTTATACTTTTGACAGAATTCATGATTAATAAAATATCAAACTAACCTAACAGCATTTCCAAGTTCAGGCAGTCAAGAGAAGGAATATCAAAATTAACTCTCCAGCAACCAGGATAAATCCTTTTGTTTTAAGTTTGGGGTTTGGGTATTCAAGTATATAGCATTTATTATTACGGGCGGAATATTTCCGTTACAAAATGCCAATTTGTGGAGTAGTTAAACGTCTTTGTTCTTCATACTGTAGGTACTGTATTGTCGACGTTTAGTGGAATTTTATGAGATATTTTGATGACGTAATTAACATAATTGATATTTCATTTTTTGAATAATGGTAGCAACAGATTTTTTGCTGGTTAATCATTGTATTTGTATTACTTTTTCTTCAAAAAAGTATGTGTGTTAATATCCCCGAAGAGAAAGGCAGGAGCGCATAAATTTAGTATTAAGCTAGTTATTACCACAAACATTAAATATAAAAAATATATGTAAGCATAAAAAAACAGAGATTACATTTTGCTAACGATGGTATCAAAACGGCCGAAACGTATAGTATCATTAAGGTGTAAGATTTAATACAATACAATAACTCTTTATTGTGCACCAAATACAGAGAAATTACAAATACATCAAATAAAACTTAAAATATAAGATACACAAAGGCGGCTTTATCGCTAAGTCAGCGATCTCTTCCAGGCAACCCTCTAGTATGGAACAATATATAGCGGACTACTGCAGATTTACGGCCAATGTTAATAATATATCTCAATCTAATAGATTTCAAGCAATCTAGATAGCTGCGTATCCGCCGGCCTATCCCACATCTAATTGCCATGTTTATCCTGTCCACAGATATGTTATTGGCAAGCGATAACATAAAAATGGATTAGGATTGATTATTAATATTGGCCCTTAGAAGTTTTCTCCAAATCTTCTGATAACTTTTGACAGTGCTAGCAATATGGACTCGTCTTGGCAACATTTTAGTTGAAAATGTTTATGATGGGATTCTTTATATCCCCATTAACAATGGTAGCCGTGTCATGCCTGAACGGATGGACAAATTTCACTAATTATTTTTTGTTGTGATAGTTATAGTCAGAAGAAAGTTTATATGAAAAAAAAAATGTTCATAGTAAGGACAGGATAAAGTCTACCCGCTCAACTAGTATTACATAAAGTCAACGTTGTATTATTATATTTATTCTTTGTAACTTCTTTAAACAATCAAAATCGGAATCAGAAAAATGCTTCTTTTATTTTGACCGTACAGATGGAACTTGTGCGCGTCGGCAAATCAATAAAATACCCCCGGATCGGAATCGCGGCCACATACTGAGAAGATCCGTTGAAAGAAACTCAGCGGGCTTGTCTTTTTTATTTTATAAGTAAATATCATAACTAAGATTAAATAAGATAAAAAAAAGTAAAAGTAGAAAAATATACAGAACATTATAAATGGAACATACCTATCTTTTATATTTCAACTGGGACCAAATACAGACAGTTACGAAATATGACCAAAATCGGTTCAACAGTTTCGAAGTTATGTATAGATGCATTGGAATTTGTATTTTTTACACAACAAGGATTTAAGGGTAGGGTTGGTAAATTACTTAAATGGACATTTACCTAATGAAGCCAATGAATCCTTGTAATTTGTTTATTAAGTCAGGTTACAATATGTCTTTAGGAGCAGGTGACTTCATGTACCAGATGATAAGCGAGATAAAAACTCTCCGCACCTGCTTTTAAATCTGATACGTGTTATTGTCAGATGTCCCTTCACATTGTTTATAGTTTCTTGTTTATCTCAGATTAGTTTGTTATTCTTGACATGAATTTTAATTTTGAATTATGCTACACCTAACCCAAAAATTGTCTACGTGGTAAAGTTTTTTGCTTAGCCCGGGTGTTAAGTTACTAGTTTAAGACAAAGTTTGATAAGTTTACAATCTTCTTGTTGAACTGTAATTGTACCTTTGAAGTTGATAAATAAAAATAAGCTGTTTTGATATTGGGTAAACACCTTTGTCACTCTGCAGATTTTTTCTTCACAAACTAAAGCACTACATAGTATAAAACAGAGATGCTTTCCACTGTCCTCATGCATGCTTAGACGTTTAGACGCAACTAAGCAAAATATTTTAATGCGGTTTTTTAATGGATAAAAGATTCAATAGGAATATTTATAGGTATAATAATATATGTACACTTTTTGCAATACATTATATATATATATTATATATACACTTATGCAAAGCGGGAACTAGCTGCTAGTTATAAAATAAAATAGCTTTGTTTTTCAGAATTGAAAACACTTTCGATCTATACAGTAATTTTTAAAAAATCAACTTAATTTTATCCAACGCGAAACATAAGATGCATAGATAACGTAAAAAAAGAGAAAAACTGATTCCCACCAACCGCGGTTGCATTTGCAGGCTGGTGATGTCATAACTCTAAGTACGACATAGCGTGACAAAAAGTAAAGTATTTTTGCGGACTGTTTTAAATGAATGTTTAAAAAAAACTAAATATTACAATTTGAAATAATATTTGAAATGCGTTATCATTTAAGCTCCGTATATCAAAATTTGGCAGGTCCTTTACCCCGTGTTGGTCCGGGCTCCTTTGCAGAATAGATCATCTGTTTTCCTGCCAGGCAGCTCGTAGAAGGCGAGCAAAGGCTTACCGTCACTAACACTGTAACATTTGACTAGGTGCTAGAGTTTCGCAGCGACATACCCGGAATGGTACCACCACCTTACCTATTCCTGCCGCCATAACGTCATGACATGTTCCGGTTTGGAGGGTAAGGTAGCCGGTAAACTTACTTTTGCTCAAGGTCTAACATTCCGGCCTCAGGTTTTCGCCTCTGTGGTCGAGCGGTCCGGGTGTTGGACTTGACTGCATGAGGTCTCGGGTTCGAATCCCGGGTCGGCCAACAAAAAGAAAATTGGATTTTTCCCATTTTCTAATAAAAAAAATGTTGGTCGGGATTGGAAACGTGCCCGGTTGGCGATAGGCTTGCCACCTATCACATTATGGGACTCTTAGTATCTTCGGCTAGTCGTGGGTGCCCTGGTTGTGCCTCTGCCTACCTCTTTCGGGATATGGGCGTGAAGATACTTTTTTTTTTGATCTTATCTGTCAAAATGGTATGTTTTGACGCAATAGTTATGATTTTAGAATAAGCAATCGTCAGACCTTCTTGCCAAAATCTGTCGAAATTACAATATTAACAATAATACGATACTTACAAACTTTAAACATTTCCCACAGATAACACGTGAGAACCCAAAGTAGTTGTTCGCAAAATAGTATCTAATATCGTGTGAATAAGCTTTCACTTATAAATATAAATGGTTGCAAAGTTGCGAGATCTATACCTGATCTATTTTCTTGTGCAATTGATACAATTGAACTTCAGATCAATACCACGCACGTGCAAAATCTTTTGACAGGGCTGTTCAAACTGCAGCCCGCAGTGAATATGATTAAAACTTCACTTAAAGCTCTAGCTTCGTACGAAATTATGGTGTTTCTGTAAATTATTAACAAAAATACATGATTAAAAAGATATTGCTGGCAAATTATACAAATCAAACATAATCCAAAGTAAGCAAATTTTAGGTTTGTGTTTGTGTTATTGATTAAATTAAACCTTACAAATATATATAGGTACTTGTTTATCATACTAATAATATCTGCCCGACGGGAAATAAAACTAATGCATGGCGATTGGTCGTGGCGTTAGGCTTGTATGCTAACCCGTAGACCAACGAAATGATTAAAAATAACTCAGAAAAACCCACGAGTATTTTTTATTAACTAGCATCTAGCTAATAGGGAACTTTAAAACTACATTCTCGCAAAAATAATCTCAAATAATTTAACATTAAAAGCAACTTGTTAAAAATAACAGATGGAGCAAAGATTAATAACCTGGCTAGGTAATGAGTGCATATCTTGATTTTAACTGCGCTAATTTGGACACTTTACCAAATGTGGTAGATGTGTAATATTCATCATGTCCTTTGCGGCATTGACTAGCAATTAAGTGTTAAGTACAACCATCCTCGCAGACCTGACCAGACACACTGACGATTAGATAAAACCCGTACGATTTGGTAGTGGAATACCTATGAACTTTGAGATAAATTTCAAACCAAACCCTTATCAATATTTTACATTTGACGTTGATTAACCAATAACTGCATCAAAACTTGTGGTTTTGAAATCTGACATTCATCTTTATTTGCTACTTTTGTGAATTTTGGATTAAAAAGAAATGTAGTCAAATCTATAAGGATTAAAAACGTCTACAGTTTCAAAAGTTATCACTCGCATACATAAATTTCAAAATACCTAATCATCTTTGATACCCTTATGTTGCAATGGTTATGAGTGGTAGTAACCTACCATCTAATTACTTTGACCGCCTCGTTGGTCGAGTGGCTAGCGTACCTACTCGCCTAACTGCATCGACGAATCGCGAGGCTCGGGCTCGCTTCCCGACGGGGGCAGGCATTTGTGTGATGAACATTTAGATTTTTGCATTTCCGGGTCTGGGTGTTTATTAAATTTATTCTGGTATCTATTTTAGTATTTCTTTGTAATAGTATCGTTGAATAACACCCATAACACAAGCATATAATTTTCTTACTTTGGGGTTAGATTCAATTTTTGTGACTTGTCCAGGGATATTTATTTTTTATTTATTTATAAAATATAAATACAAATAAAAAAATAATAATTAATGGAATTACTGGCTCATTTATCTCGAATTATTTAGAAAAATGTTCATGTTGCGTCCCCAACTTGATCAGCCCTCTAAAACATACACAAAAGTTGATCCATCCCATTCATACAAGTCCGAGAACGTTTCGCGCCACATTCCCGTACGATAGCAATGACCTTGTTTCGCAGACCCATATCAGGTAACCCGTGACAGATGCGACAAAGCCGGCCAGTGGAATCTTGAGATGCAAACTAAGCCAGACGTGACTCTGTAGACTTTCTAATATAACAACGCTCTAGGCTATTCTTAACTTGTCATTCGTGGGAACTCAAATTACAGAACAATCTTTGTGAAGACTGGGAAAGTTTTCGTGTGACCTTCAAATCGTGACTGGTGTCTGCTGAATTGATAACCTAAATTTCTGAAACTCATTCTGTGAGATTGTAATTCTAAAATGTATAATTATGATACCTTCAAAAGGGTACCTTCAAATTTCTTTTTAGGTGGGAAGGCACTGGACAAACACACTTTTTATGATATTGGAGGTCAAACATGCAGATGGATTTCCTGATTGTAAGAAATTCACGCTGCCTATAATTATTTAATTAAATGTATTATACACTGCTGCATAAAATAAAGATTTAACTGCTGCAAATGGTGTCCAAAGCGGTCTCATGCTTTTGGTATAATGCCAAAAAAACAGTTTAAACCTCCGCTTTTTTTAAGATACTGAAAGGCTAACAAGCAGATGGATATCCTGATGGTAAAAAATTCACCCCGCCTAGAGACAACAAAGGTGGTAATGGTGAGTTGCCAACCTGAGGCCAGGATGTTAGACCTCGAGCAAAAGTAAGTTTACCGGCTACCTTACTCTCCGAAACGGAACACGTCATGACGTTATGGCGGCAGGAATAGGTAACGGCGGTGGTACGAATCCGGGTAAGTCGCTGCGAAACTCTACCACCTAGTTAGATGTCACGGTGCTAGTGACGGTAAGTCTATCACACTGTTGTCATGTTGGTATCTCCAATAAATTGTGACACTGACTCACTCACTGGTTGTAGTGTGTTGTGCAGCAGCTTTGAAATTAATTGAAACGAAATTTATTTATTTGTGGAATAAGTGTATTAAGAAGTTGCCCGGGTATTGGATCCACTGCCTTACTATTCCTGCCGCCATGATGACTTCATTGTATTCTGGTCAAGAGGATAGGATTTTCGGTAAACTTGAATAATATGCCTTCCATCAGGCCCCAGGACAACGACGCATTTGCAACATCTTTGGTATGTAGGCCACGATTATCTCTTACCATCAAGAGAGCCAACTAATTGTATTTTATGACTTTTACAAGTTTTAGTTATCATTATTTTAGGGCTTAAAGAATAACAAGCAGAAAACAATTACACCAAATTTTAGACAACTGTATTAAATGTTACGATAAAATTGCTAAAAAATAATCTTGCTAACCAATCGATCACGAAAAATATCAAGACACGCACAAATGATAATCTTTATACGATATCTGCGGTGCTGTGTCCTTCACGTAGTATCTCCTATGTAGGATAAACCATTAGGCTGATAGGAGTAGGGTGCTTGGAATCTACTTGTCCTAATCCAGGACTTTATCTAATCCTGTCACCATAATGCAGTGTCAAGTTCCGGCCTCGAGGTTAGGATAACCGGTAAACGTTGTACGTTAGGCCTTAAACGTAGGACACAGGACGGTCACGCAACTACATTATTGATGGTATTTATAACTCATGGTAATTTCTTCCCATCAGAGACGTCGCGTATTTGTTCGCTGTCTAATCCCATAAAAAAGTGCAGCACAAGCAAAGAAATAGACACAGATTTTAAAGACTGAAGTAATACCCCCCGTGTTGGTCCGGGCTCCTTTGCAGAATAGACCATCTGCCTTCCTACCAGGCAGCTCGTAAAAGGCGAGCACAGGCTTACCGTCACTAACACCGTGACATCTGACTAGGGGGTAGAGTTTGGCAGCGACTCACCTGGATTGGTACCACCGCCTTACCTTTTCCTGCCGCCGTAACGTCGTGACGTGTTGCGGTTTGGAGGGCAAGGTAGCCGGTATGCTTGCTATTGCTCGAGGCCTAATCTCAGCTTCACGTTGGCAATGCACCATTACCACCTTTGGTGTCTCTAGGCGGCCTGAATTTCTTTCCACCAGGAAATCCGTCTGCTTGTTTGCCTTCCAATATCATAAAAAAAATTCATACCCTCGCTCTTAAACGCATGTGGATTTAATATAATTGCACGCAGAAGTTACCCAAAACTAGCAAACCGTAATTGAATAGGTGATTAGTGAGTCCTTTACGCCCTCGAATCTAATCGACCATTCCCATTAATTCATAATAGAGTGTGACAATTGAAACACTCTATAATAAACGCTCGGTTAGTCCGTTTGTGAGTAATTATGACCATCCGATTGGACGATTGCACGGACACGCTTTATTATGCAATTTGGATTTTCTCTATGTGTGAAAATATTTGATCATTGCAACTAGATTAATCACCCAAATCGAAATAGAAGCTGCTTTTGTATTCATTTTAATTCTTATCGTCTCTCATTAAAAATCACGGTAGTGTGTGTAGTGTACGGTAGATAGGACTAAAAATTAATCTACCTTTAAACTCATGTGTAATAAATTATGAAACTTATGTTCGTAAATAAATAAAATGTTTACTAAAAATGTAAGTAAGTGCTGCGATTTAAATGTACGTTTTTTATAGAAATGTGTAACTTCGTAAATTAACTAAATATTTGCACACCACAATGTGGTAGAATATGTTGTATTCTTAAATATATTTATAACAACTTTCAGCACACATATTCGGCAAATAAATAATTTTCATTTCATTTCATTTTAATTTCATTTTCATTTCATTTTCATTTCAATTTCATTTCATTTTCATTTCATTTTCA
>NJDD01002075.1:102664-115972 GCA_002245505.1 Calephelis nemesis
CCAAAAAATCAACATTTACAAAAATAATGTATATTGCATGTCAATTCGTATATACAACAAAATTGCCGATAATCTTAAATCACTTCCATTAAGCAGATTTCGAAAAAAGGTATTCAACTTACTTTTAGAGAAAAATTATTACAGTGTCAAAGATTTTCTTGCTAAGAATAAATAATAAAGTATTTCTAATATGATTAATTTAATTGCAGAAAGTTGGGAGCGCAGGAGTTTGTTTCGCCGTTTCTTCTCCTGTCTAGCTAGGTTTGGAAACGGTGGTAGTTTACGGTAGTCAGGAATAAATTAATTTAATTTATATTCTAAAAATTGTTTGTATTAATAAATAATCATGTACCTACCCAGAATATGTAGAAACACCTAAATAATTTTGTAACATCTTTGTAACACTCATATTCCGCAAATAAATATTTTTTCTTTCTTTCTTTTCTTTCTTTTCTTTCAAAGCAGTTTTTGTTTAGAATACGTATTCAGAAAATCTAGTCGTATTTGTTGATCAAATACACGAACTATTTACATCATCGCCTGATTCCAATGTAAATAAATAGGATTGTGAAAACATGACGTGAATTATGTATTGTTAAAACAGGCCAAGGCTGCCCAACAATAGGAGCTTGGACGGCGAGTGAAATATGAAAATGAGATGAGACGTATTGAAATCTTACTCACAGTTAAAGCATTTGTTGATTGTTAAGCAGAAATATCATTAAACCCATCGTAATTTACGATTTGCTCAAAAATACATTAGCTTTGTAACTGCGTACTCTCACTTCTCAGTTACATTTATTTCATTTGTATTTGGGTTGAAATATTGATATCTAAAATTTAGTATCGTATATTGGGAAATGTCTAAATGTTAACAAAAACCAAAAATTTTACATTTAAAAAATTAAAAAATTTAGAACATTAAGTGTTTTTTTTTTTAATTTTAATAATTGATTCTCAAATTAAGCTAATGTTATTTAGCAGTTTTGAATTGGCATCAAAAATGCCAATACATGTTGATTATCGCTAAAGATTAAGATTCACTTGATTTGGACATTTCCTATAATTTTAAAGTAATCTAGTGGCCATCCTTCATTGATCTGCTCAGACTCAAAATGCATTAATATTTCGTAAAAAGTTATTAATTTATTTTATAGTTAGTTATAGCTGTTAGTTAGTTTATTCGACTATTTCTTTTTAAAAAGTTATTTTTAATCTATAAAGATTAAAATATATCAACAATATATTTACTTTTCCACATTTCTTTGAGACTAACTACGATTTATAAAAGGTGAATACACAATTTAGCATTACAACCGGTAAGTAAGCGAAAAATTATGCCCCATTTTTCTATTTTTGACAATTTTTATTAACACCATTTTGAAGTATATTCTATCTAATAAAAAACGCATGTGTCTCGGGGCATCAATAGAAGTGATAACTTAAACTTATTCAGACAGACTGGCGCTGTAACGCGTTATGTAAAGAAGCGGTTTTATCTCCCACTAATAAAAAAAAATTTCGACTTCAAAGTAAAATCAATTATGTGTGATCATACATTTCGGTAAACAATTAATGATCCCTTATTTTCGTATACTTCTTGTTTTAGAATGTTATTTTTAAAGGCATTCACTTAATATAATAAAAAACTTAATAATAAAAAAATGTGTGCGTCTACTAGCGTACACTCGTAAGAAGTGAAGAAGTGAAACTTCTTTATGACGATATTTTTCAAAAAATTATTTACTTTATCCCTACTCCGCTGGAGAAAGTATACTTCGAATCACGCGTTGTAGGGATCAGAACAAAGATGGCTCGTAACAGAAAAATGTGACGCGTAACGAAAAAATGTTACACTAATTTTTTTTCCAACCCCGATAAAGAAGTCAAAAATAATTATCAAAATCGGCCCACTCTAAAAAGTTGTGGAAAAGATTTGACACGAAAAAATATAAGCTGAGCATTGAGGAACTTTCTTTCCATCAGTTGAAAAATTAGCATAAGGTTCTTGTCTGATAATATCAAATGTGTTAAACGCTATAAGTGTCATTAAAAGATCTCTTCCAGCTCAACCGACTCAACCAAAGGTAACTTTTATTTTTATTCGTTCAAACATTCATCTGGCTATTTAAGACGATGATGCAGTTTCTTTTTTATTCGTTCAAACATTCATCTGGCTATTTAAGACGATGATGCAGTTTCATTTTTATTCGTTCAAACATTCATCTGGCTATTTAAGACGATGATGCTGTCCCCTAATCGAATGCAGCTTGTATTTCACTGTAAATGAAACCAATATCACTTCGCACGCTGATTGTGGTGAGGAATCTTAGGGTCAATTGATTTGACACCGACTCTTTCTATACTATTATACTGATGCTGTTCAGCTGTATGGTCATTACATAGTAACGTGACAACTACAAAGACTTTTAATTTGTAGACATAACCATAAGAATGATCAAATTTTATTGCACATTAACAATTACAATGTTAGATACTACTACTACAAAGTTCATACTAATGTTATAAATAAAAAAGTATGTTTTGTTTATTTGATTGTCATTTTTAATTTTTGCAATGGGTAAAAACTTCTAAACTTGCGTCAAAACGCGTGACCTGATCGAAAATTCGTAAGACGGCGCAGGGCGCTTATATATAACGCAATAAATGAATATTGTATTCTACCACATATATGATAGTACTTTCATACTGATAATTAAAGCAATTCGTGCAAAATTATTCCCTAACCATTCCAAAATATCAAAAATGCACAACGTTAATATTCAAGTTTTCACTTCTGCCGGCACTCCCGGAGTGCAACCCGTCGTTTTTTTTGTATACTGAGACGATATAATATTTTAAATAACGGCGTTTACTTGTAGGTTGACTGCATCCAAATTGTACTTTAAAATTTTAGTTGATATCGTGTCTTCCTGTGTTGAATGTCTATGAAGGATCGTAAAGTCAATCTTTGCCTGTTTTCATTAACGCGTCTTTCTTTGGAAGTGGTGTTATGTCGCAAGCAAGAATTATAAAATGACAGTGCTATTTATCATTTAATTTACGCTTTCGAATCAAATAGTGATTTTTATGTAAGGGTTTCAGACCATATTTCGATTTTTGAGGGACTGGAAAGCACACAATAAACTTAATTCAGAGGTTTAGAAAAACTTGTCACAAACTGTATTACTTATAATTTCCACTACATAATTATTAACTTAATATAAGTGTTGATATTTTTATGCAAGTATGTTTATTCTTTGCCAAAACTACTAAATTTAGTCAAGGTGTTAATAGAAAATAAACTCATGCTGGTCTCTTATAAACTGCTCAGTACAATGAGTTTGGATCAACATTAGGAAAATCAATTATAGTCAACATAATATTATAAGAATTGATTGAATGACAAGAAAGAATTGATAAAAATAAAGTTATATTAAATTTTTGGTTTTGAACCATCAAATGGTGTTAACAATTTAAAATATGAAAGAAAAGAAGATACAGAGAGAAGGGCTAAAAAAGAACTACAAAAGGGAAATGTAGACGTCGTTTCATACTAGCACTTAGAAGTTCAAAGAATTAGAGAAGAATGAGAGAAAAAGCAACGCTCTAAGTACAAGATAGAAGAGAAGAGAGAAAAGGAGTGAGATTCAATACTGAAAATATTTTAATAAAAAGTTCTCACAAAGAAACTGTTTTCAACTTTTTAATCTTAAACGTTTTCCTTATAATCATGAATCTACTGTCACGTTATTTATAACTTTATAGTCCTTAAAAAGTTATAAAAAGCGAGATGAAACGTGCGATATATAATTAAACTTTCCAGAAGTGACTAATTAGATTGGGCGAATGGTTTATGACGAACATATTTTAATAAATTATTCATAGCTCGGAGAGCCAAATTTAGAACTCCATATTTTCGTTTAATTACGTATTACGGGATAGCTAAGATAACGTTGTGAAAGCATCTGTGATGTATAAAAATATGATGAAAACATTATACACTAAGAAAAAAAAACTATTTTAAATGAGAAAATGGAAACTTGGTACAGGAAATGTAAAACTTTAGAAGTGTTTTCAAAGTTGACTGTCTTCTTAATAAACTCATGACATTGTTTCAAACTACTGTCACATTTATATAGAACTGTTTGTTAGTGTGTCTAAAAAGCGCAAAATAAGTACCTAGTGTAAGTTTCTAGTACTGTAAGTAACAATAAATACTGTATATTAATTACGCTAATACTAATACGATTGGGATATTTCCCAATTGCTATTGCTTGGAGACATGTAGGTATGTATAATTACACCCCCATCCCATTAACGACATCGCCCACTAGTGAAGTAAGGTCACCTGAGGTAATTGCGTCTTTGAGGTAATTGCGTCTATTTGATATTCCTCCAATCTTATTTAAAATAAAAATACTTTCGCCATCTATGCTACTTTATTTCAACTAAAATCATTACTTGAAACTGTAATAGGGTTCGTTTAGCATCACGATTTTGAATTGTCAGCCATATTTAAAATCACACATTTCCTGCCAAGTTCGTTGAGTGAGATGAGTGTTTCAAATCTTTTATAATCTCTTAGTTTTCTTAGTCTACCGTTTTTATTTTATTACATGACGCTTGCAACTTAATGTGGTTATCGATACGGATAATAATTTTAATTAAAATAGTTTTATTTTTAAAGAAATCATTACTTTAAATTTATGGGTATGATTTGAATTTATGGGGTAAATGCATCTGCTGTCATTGGGTAATTGCGTATCAGTCCTAAATCCAGGGATTGACAACCATTTTTGAAATTTAAATTTTATTTCAATTTAGAATTTAGATTATACCTACCGCCATGGTGACACTAAAATATATCGTTGGTGATATTTTTTGACT
Source organism: Calephelis nemesis (assembly GCA_002245505.1). Lineage (NCBI taxonomy): Eukaryota > Metazoa > Arthropoda > Insecta > Lepidoptera > Riodinidae > Calephelis > Calephelis nemesis. Next base: position 107,555 of record NJDD01002075.1, read on the forward strand.
AAAAATGATTTTCAACACTACATTGATTGCTTACGTCTCCATAGCCAGTAAAAGCTCGGTGAAGTTGCATAAAATCGCGAGATTAGCAACAAATTAGTCATTCAAAAAAAAAAACATAGCCTGAAAACATTTTTACGGTCAAAAAATACTTTGGATGTGGATAGTTTATCAATGCCATACCGATTGGCCCTCATTCATTTATCAATCAAATTAATATTGAACATGCAAAAGCGTTACTAATAAGTTTATTATTTTGATGTAGTTTTTTTTTTTACCGTTTTCACCATTTATGACCATTTACATTGAAGAAGAGTGTAAATACTGCCATAAAAACAATGCAATTTATAATATTACCCAAAGGTGGGATTTGAACGTAGGTGTAAAAGGGAGGGTTAATACAAATTACCCATCGGCCTTGCGTTATTACAAAGTATGTGTTATGTACACCATGGTACACCTGAAATGTTGAGAACATCTGGATTGCGTATGGGGTAAATGCGACGCTGGAAAGTTAGACGCATTTTCCCAATCTCTACTAAAATATTCCTACCATCCAGAAAACAAGCTATTTTTTAAATCCATTAAGATATTTCTTTTCAATGCTTAAATAAGGTCGTTATATATAAACTCCGATCATAGAAGTTAGCCACTTTAAATTTTTATAAACTAAAGACGCAATAACCCCAAAACGAGAAAATGCGTCTAAAATTGTCATTTTTCTAAAAATCCTTTATAACTTATTATATTATTACACAGGCAAAAAACAAACGAATTTATATTGTTTTGGTATTGTTTTAAAGTTCATTTGTAATTAAAGATTTTCTATAACTATTATATACATTTTGTAAAAAGAATTCAAACTTCGCCGAACTCAAAATGGTACGCAATTACCTCAGGTGACCTTACTTCAGTTTATTTTGATAGCAGGATCATTCTTTAGTAAATTCAGACAAATTTTATGATAAAATCCTACAATAATCCTCTATAGCAGGGGTGGGCAAATTCTTTTGACCGCGGCCCGGTACGTTAAAAAAAATCTAGTGGCGGGCCAGTAAATTATAATTAATCTTGAGGCGTTCTGGTTTATTTAAACACCTAAAAATAGCAGTAAATGTTACGATTATAAAACGTTGTATAAAGATAATAAAAGACATTTTTTATTTTTATTTTACAATCGTATATTAAACTAAAATCTATTTAATATGAAGTCTTAACATATGAACTACGCAATATATATGTTTGAAGTATCGATTCAGTACCTTAATTGTTCAAATTTCAACAGTCTTTTAACATTTCGACCATTCATTTTTTTAAGGAGGTTCATATTTTTTCGAAAAAAACCCTCGGCGGGCCGGATTAAAACCTCTCAAGGGCCGGATCCGGCCCGCGGGCCGTAATTTGCCCACCCCTGCTCTATAGCGATTACCATTACCAATTCTAATTTTACTATTATTGCAGTCACTTTAGGCGAGCAACATACCACTCACATTTGTGAATAGAAAGAATGAGGAGAAAGAAAGAGGGAAAAGTGTACTTCTTAAGGTGGTCAGGAAGGCCACCTGTTAGCTTGCCTTTCTGTTAATTGAACATCCGACAACTATATTACTCTACTGAATTAAGATACATCATACGAATAATACAACTCATTTGTTATGCTCTAAATAAATAGACTACACAATATTACTGAGGCGCTAAAGCATATCTTAAGCCTTTGAAAGTTATAACATTTCAAAGCATCTAAAGTTTAAGCTTTAGCTAAAACTGCATTCACTTGGTCGGTTGCTCACTTTCCCGACGCATTAGTCTGCTTTGAGTTTTCTAAAAAGTTTAGAAGGCTCTTAATCTGATGTTATTTATGCAACTTAAACTCTTGCTAGAAATTTAGTTATGCTTAGTGAAACTACTATAAGCCGACAACATTTTCTTATTTTCTTTTACCTGAAAGTTTGTATGGATCGATATTCAGATTCAAATAAAATTTTTTTAAGCTAAAGAAGCTTGATAGCAATTATTAGAAGTTTAGATATAATCTGAGGAAGTTGAAAGTTTTCAGCGGTTTAGCGGTCGGGCGTCGGGCTTGACTTTTTGAGGTACCTGGTTCGATCCCAGGGTCACGCAACAAAAAAAGTTAGGTAATGTATATTTTCAATTTTCTAACAAAAATAACGTTTCCCGGGATTGGATAATATATGTGCCCGGTCGGCAACAGGCTTGCAACCTATTAAATTGTTGGACTTAATGTCTTCAGCTAGTCGTGGTTCGTGGTTGAAGATATATCTAGACGACGAATTCCGTACCGCCATAAATTGGTAACATACCAACAGCAGCACCAGCTATTGGATTCAATTATATTTTCAAACCTTCCATGAATCCAAGCAAAAAAACATTTTTTACAAAATAATAAAAAAATAAATTCTGTTAATTTTTTTTTTATGTAATCCATTTTTATTATACTTTCTGCTAAACTAAATTTATTATAAAATAGGTTTCATCCTATCATCAGCTCGGTGTTGATTTACCTCTGGATTTTAGACCAATAAGTAAAAATATATTATTACTGGGATAGTAAATTTGTTTCTAAAATATATTGAGCCTATTTTGAAACGCAACTGCGAAATATCCTGCAATCATCGTTCCATTGTAGGAATGACAGTTTGATGTATCATCCTAATCTCTTAAGGTTAGGTATTTGGTTGAGCAATTTCTGTGCTTAGCACAAACATAGTTATTTCCTCTTTTATTTTTTGAAGTGAACATTTCTTTAGCGGCGTTGCGCACTTTTTTGGATTGGGAAAACCTTTAAACTCGTGTTAGGACACGTGACTTATACTTTACTTGCGCGAATAAGACGGCGCAGGGTGCTTACGCGAATGTTCGTGTTGTCATGTTTGTGTACGATAACGTAATAAATGAATATTGTGTTCTACCACATAAATGATAGTACTTTCATATTGATAATTAAATCAATTTGTGCAAAATTATTCCCTAACCTTTTCAAAATATCAAAAATGCACAACGTTAATATTCAAGTTTTCACTTCTGCCGGTACTCCCAGAGTGCAACCCGTCGTTTTTTTAGACGTTTCCGTTTGAAGTATTTCACACTTTTGCAAGGACATTCGTTTTAATTTAGTTCTAGTTTATACAACGTAATCTTGTCTTAACTATAAACGCAAACCATTAAAGAGTATAATTATATTATTTTGCTTATTGTTATAAATATTAATTTCCTATTGGATATATAACACTTATGTCAGTCAACTTGCAAATATTTAAATGACACACGTATAATATAAGCTAAATCCGCCCTGAGTTCAACGAGCATAAAACATGTACAGTATTTTTTTCTGTAAAATGTCTCAATTTCACTTTCTAATTTAAATATATATTATGAAAAGGGGCATAATGAATTCATTTATGGTTTAAATTTTTAATCTGAGGTTCATGGCCGAAGTCAAATGATTTTTTTTCTATTTTGACGTAATGAACTATAAAAAACTTTTTCATCCATCTTCAATCGACAATTTTGTTTTTAAAAACCACAAACGAGAAAATTAATATGTATTTGTTTTTGTATGGAAAATGGTCCATGTTCTTTTGTATTTTCTTTGCGTGTTCTAAGTTTCCTAATGTTTAGCTAAACCTGCATTTTTCGTCTCATGAACCTTCTAATAAACTACGAATACTAAACACAGCAAAATAAAAGTAGCATAATTTTCGAACTCGTAAGTGAACTTGACCATACACAGAATTTCGTTAAGAATGTTATTGATAGAGTTGACTCACCTACCACCTCAACTTTAATACCTACCACCTACCACCAACTACCAAATAGTACTACTACCAAATAGTTCACCTACCACCTTAACTTTAATGTTCGAATTTTTGTTAACTGATTTCGAGGGTTAAGTAATAGAAGGTAACATTTATTTAATCACACTAATACTATAAATGTCAAAATTTCTTTGTTTGGATGTTTGGAGGTTTTTCTCTCAATCACGCAAAAACTACTGAACGGATTTTGATGAAATTTGGTACACAGACATAGTAAGAGCTGACTTAGGCGAGAGAATAATTTTTATCACGATTAAATGCTCAGCTAAGAGTTAACCGATTTTGATGATTCTTTTTTAATATAGATGCCTAGATCATGATTTTGAGGTGGTCCTATATTAATATGTTTGGATGTTTGGAGGTTTTTCTGTCAATCACGCAGAAACTACTGAACGGATTTTGATGAAATTTGGTATACAGACATAGTATGAGCTGACTTAGGTGATAGAATATTTTTTATCACGATTAAATGCTCCCTTGGGAACTCCACGCGGGCGAATCCTCGGGCGGAAAGCTACTACGTCATAATATTATTAGGACATTCTTAAGTAAATAATTATAAATAGGAAAACTTTTATATACCCACCAAAATAACTGAAGATTAATAATTCAAATAATCTCGACATATGCTGTATTAAGACGCTTCTCCCAAAATCTGTCCTACGCATTATTAATATGAACATTAGCATCTAATGAAGCAACGGTAATATTTTACAAACATGGCCGTAACTCCTCATAATGGCCTGATGAAGACAGAATTTCTAAAAATAGCTATTTGTCGAGTAGAAATACTTTTTAGTCGGTCAGTCCAATGTAATTAAATGCAGTGACGAGATAAGTTAGATTTAATAAATTTAACGTGATTACTAAATGTATTAACGCTTTAACTCGAAAGAGATTAGATAATAATACTATAGAAAATCTGCATGTTTTTTTAACTAACTCTAAACAAGGAAAAGGTTTTCAATTCGACTGTTTTTCTTTAGTTTTTGAATGTTTTTTACGCGATTACTCAACTAAAAGCAAACCGATTTTGATGATTCTTTTATAATATATATGCCTAGATCATTTCGAGATAGTCCCATATTAATATTACCACAATCCAACTAAAGGTTCTTTAGTATACTTAATAGTGCATGTTCTTACAAATTACATTGCCACATCATTTATTAGGTCGTCAACATAAGCGGACGGTAACGTATAACTTATCATAATATTATTAACCCATGTAATAATTTGGTATCTTTTGAACAATTATCAAATCGTCACGTCATTTCTGAATCTGAGTGTTTTTGAAATTATAATGGAATTTTTAAGTGTAGTTACACATATCACAAGCATATAATATTTTTCGCTTATTTTGGCATTTAAACTGTGGGTGTTAAAAGATATTTAAAATCAATCTCGTTAAACTTATGATGTAACGGTGTTAATTATCGAAAAAAAGTACAAATTGTTACCAAAAAATGCACTATTTCAAATACGATACATACATATTTTTAAAGAAAGAAACACTTGTACTGTTTTACTTATCACTTATAATTTATTACTTTGTAATGAATAGCCTACCGGTTTCGCTTATACAGCATCATCAGGGCTAAAACTTAAACTCCAAACACACACACAACAACAATTTTTTTTTTAGTTATATTCGTGTAGTACTTAGGAAAGTTGGTTTAGATATTTGTATCTTAATTATCTACTAGTGGTCGCCCATTGGTCGAAATTCTACCATAATACATTTAATATCTTGTTGATAAGAACGCCATCTTCATTTCTCAAGACCAACTACTTTGTTTCCAAACTGTATGGTGCGCCATCTATGATCCATCCATCCATCTTTTATCGTTATCATCAATATATTTGTTTGTGTATGTCAAATGCATGGTAGTGTGGGTAATGTTTTATTTATTGATAATGTTCTTTATAAGCAATATTATTGAAAAATAATAGCGTTCTGCACTTCTGCTACACATAGACTATAAGTGTGCCAAATTTTATGCTCCTACGTCTGCGCAATTTTCGTAAAAAAGGGTCCAAAGTTTTGGCATCATCAATATATAGATAACTAGCTGCGCCCCGCGGTTTCACCCGCGTAAGTCCCAATCCCGCGTGAACTCCGGGATAAAAAGTAGCCTATATGTTATTCTGGGTCTTCAGATACCTACATACCGAATTTCATCGTAATCGGCTTTGTAGTTTTTGCGTGAAAGTGTAACAAACATCCATACATCCATACATACAAACTTTCGAATTTATAATATTAATAGGATTTAACATAAAATGACTAGCTTCCTAAAATCAGAACCTAAACTCTTTCTAGCTCGAAAGCTACCCTCAGTACTATTATCGATCAACTAATCTTAATCGAATACCACGTGAGAACTGATAGTTAGAGACCTAGCTCCAACTTGACATACGCTTTTAACTTTCCTTCAGCACTTCGTTAGTCGTGTTTGTATTTATTTAAAGTGATAAGTTGGGCTGGTGAATGAAAAGGAAGCAAAATACGTGTCCAACAACATGTCTTAGAACTCATTTGCCATTTCTACAACTGATCTCCGTAACTATTAATCGCTTTTCTTGGAACGACACCTGTTAATTACTAGTATTAGTACAAACATAGTATTTTATGTCTTCCAGTGAAATATTGCAGTTTCAGTTATTAGTCTGCAGAGTAATAAATTTTCAGAAGTAAATGGAACAAAATAATATATATACTTTTACTGTGTATTACTATCATGTTAGGCAATATTGTCGGGTAATTTTTTGACACACTACAAAGTTCTTCTTGTACAAAATATATTGCCGATGAAAGGATGATATAATACCGGCTAGCTCTTCCTCCAAACCGGAATAGGTTGCTGGTCCGGTTTGGAGGATTGACTTTATTACGAAAGGAGTAGGTGACGCCTTACCTTTGTAATACCGAGGCAGAGTGTTAGTCACAAACGAACTAAGGCTCTTCCTTTAACAGCTGCTTTGTAGGAAAAAGTTGGCTCATTTTATTGAAATGATAACTTCTTTAGCGGCGTTGCGCACCTTTTTGGAGTGGGTAAAAACTTCTAAACTTCGATCAGGACACGTGACCAGATCAAAAATTCGTAAGACGGATGGAGAGTAAACAGCGCGGCTAAAATGTATGCCTGCGCCTGCTGTTTCGTTTAGACGGCGCAGGGCGCTTGCGTGAATGTTCATGTTGTCATGTTTGTGTGAGATAGATAGCGCAATAATTAAAGCAATTCGTGCAAAATTATTCCATAACCATCCCAAAATATCAAAACCGCATAACGTTAATAGTCAAGTTTTCATTTCTGCCGGCAGTCTCGGAGTGCAACCCGTCGTTATTTTAAAGACCAAGGAGCATTACTAGCTTTCACTATTATTATATAAATAGTAGCTTTTTAAAATATGAGAAGTATACTTTATTCAATTAGCTTTAAATATTACAAACATAATATAATCATCACAAGGAAAATATTGTACACAGCTATTTTATACAAAAAATAACTACTAAGTCAGTTTTTATCAACGTAAGTATCTTTACGCCAATGAAGAGGTAGGCAGAGGCACAACCAGGGCACTCCACGACTAGCCGAAGATACCAAGTCCCACAATGTAATAGGTGGCAAGCCTATCGCCAACCGAGCACATATCCTATCCCGAACAACATTTTTTTATTAGAAAATTGGAAAAACCCAATTTCCTTGTTGTTGCCCGACCCGGGATTCGAACCCGGGACCTCATGCAGACAAGTCCAAGAACTGAACCGCTAGACCACAGAGATGACGTTAACAACGTAGTTATTTTTATTTGATACTCTTTAGTTTAGTGCTGATATAATTTATTTTAACAAAAAAAATAAACGTCGGGATAGGTGAAAAGAGATGAAAAATGCTCAAAAAATAAAAAACTAACAGGCCTACCTGCATCAAATTTTTATAGGACCAATTTGAAGCTATGCCGCATCTAACAAAAATTATGTAAATCTGAGCCTTTACCATGAGTTATTATAGATTACGTTCGGTAAGTTACTTGTCGAAATCTATGTCACTTTTGGTCTAAAAATGTGTTTCTCTTAGTTACCAATAGGAGGCGCTGTTCAAAGTTTTCATACAAATAATTTACAGAGACGGTAGCGAGTATAGTAAACTTGACAGGCCGTAAACTCATGGTAAGGGCTCAGTACAGAAACCTCGGAGAAATCGGTGCCCATACATAAAAAAATAAACCGGCAGAATTGAAAACCTCCTAGTTTTTTGAACTCGGCTAAAAACTCAACGTCGAGTCAAAAGTGTTAAGTCCAAAAATATACAGTGATATTGTTTCAAAAGGTGCGTACTGTATGCGTGTTTTTTCTTGCCATTGAAACTTTAGTACTTTTAATACCACCTACGTCGCGCTCCGTGATCTGGCTCTCAAGTTTTGACGTTCTGTTAAACAAAACATGATTTATTTGCTTCACTGGACGTGGGGCGAATGAATTTTAAATTTAGCCGAGACCTTATTCACCTTATGCAGAAATAGCTTCTTGTATTGTAGAACTGGAGCTTTATTTAAAGTTAAAAAAAGTAAGTATATTCAC
>NJDD01002075.1:127851-154270 GCA_002245505.1 Calephelis nemesis
TCTACGTTAGCCGAATTAACTTCGTTCCTACCTGGTGTCCCACGACACCACATTTATATTTTAATTTCCAAATTCACTTTGAACAAATGTATCTCAGTCTTGGTGTTTGCTACCTTTCACATATATTTTTACAATTCCTTTATTCATGTTACTTGCTCTTGAGGATTATTCTCGAAACTCAAAGCTGTTATATCTTAATGGGATAAGTTTCCGGAATGGTTGCCAAGGGTAAACTTTTCTTCATTAGTACCTCGAGTATATCATCCTGTGTATCTACAAAATGCTGTCCGTGGGTTTGTTTGTTAATCAACATATGGACATTTAATGGATACCCTGATTTTTTATGGCTGACATCTTCACCTCTATGTTGCCAATCAGAGGATCGGAGTCTCTTGTTCAGGTAATCTAAAGCCTATTCTATCTATAAATTTTAAAGAAAGAACCTGTAACCATTCGTCTCAAGCCGACGAATGCTCTAACCAATTGAGCTACTCAGGATTCAAGTCCCGTGGCGAAATTTTTATTTCCTCTTTAACCTGTTAACGCGGGTAGTTATGTCCTATAGATACACAATTCTGAGTACCCACCAAACTCATTTGTCTTTTTTCTCATCATCACAGATGAAATTCACATTTTAGATTGGCCATAACTTTCGTTTTTCGCAACGTATTTTTATTTTAGCACTTGCCCTGTGCGTGGGATAATATTCTATAAATTTTAAGAAACAAAAAATTTCGCTCAGACAGGATCTGAACCTGTAACCTTTCCTCTCAAGCCGACGAATGCTCTAACCAATTGAGCTACTGAGGATTCCTATTCTATCTTGTAAAACCCTAGGTCCAAATTATTGAAGTGATTGGTGTTAGGTAAGGCAGATGTGTTAATCCGGATCGTCTCAAAACACTTTCACTACACTAGGTATATGTTAGTAATAATCATAAATAAATAAATAAATAAATATCCTTGGACAAATCACACGAATTGAATCTAACCCCAAAGTAAGCAAATTATATGCTTGTGTTATGGGTGTTAGTCAACGATACTAATACATAGAAATACTTAAATAGATACCAGAATATATTTAATAAACACCCAGACCCGGAAATGCAGACATCTAAATGTTCATCACACAAATGGCTGCCCCCGTCGGAAATCGAACCCGAGCCTCGCCTTTGACCGATGTAAGCGTGTACGTTAGCCACTCGGCCAACGAGGAGGTCTACTTTTATACAATGCTTTGAATGACTTTTATAAAATGAGACGCTGTCTCTTAGTTGCTTAATAAGTTGTTTGACTATATTATTCGATGTATCCTGGGACCAATATTTTTTTGGATTTAAAGTAAAATTTATTTATTTTTCAAAATCAATAAATGTAAGCAGTCGGCCGCCACGGGTGGTACTTGCATGCCAATTTGAATAATGATCCTCTCGATATTTTTAACTGTATCTTTGATATCTGTCTTGTTAACAAGCATCGATGTAGTTTATGATTCGAATTTTATACAGTAGGCTAAACCCGCGGGTTTTGGTACAAGCCAGGTCATTATCTGATCGAACTACATCCAATTTTATATGAATATATACAAATGTATACGTATGTGTCTAATATTTTTTAATACTTCATTTTTCTGGATACGGATTTGGATAATCGAGATATCTTTACTCTTTAGATTTAAGGTAGTAGCCCAATTGTTGACATTAAATACATCAGCCATGGTGGCTGTGCTATATGGATAAGAAATTATAAGGCTCAACAAATAGATTTTAAAAAGGTATCATGATTATTGCTTTCTTATACGACATATTTTTGAAACTGAGTCTTATACTTCATTTCGATGCAGTCCTATTTTTTTCGTATTAGTAGGTCTTTCTGTGCACCCATAAAAACCTGCAACCCACTTTTCTAAAAATATTATTCCCTAACTATACTACTACTAACACTATCGCCTCTGTGGTCTGGCGGTCCGGTTGTCTTGGATTCATGAGGTCCAGGAATCGAATCCTGGGTCAGACAACGGAAAGTAATTGTGTTCTTCCCAATTTTCTGAAGAAAATGTTGTTCGGGATCGGACGTGTGCCCGGTTGGCGATAGACTTACCACCTATCACATTGTGGGACTTGGTGTCCGGCTAATCATGGGTGCCCTTGTCGTGCTTCTGCCTACATCTCCGGGGATATGGGCGTGACGATACTTTACATTTTCTACTTCCTACGATTCGCAGTTACTCATCACTTGTTCTTCCCATAAAAAGTCGAATCCTACATGCTATAAATAATAATAGTAATCCAATAATCTGTGCACGTTTTGTTTCATTGAATACCACCGTTCGCTCCCAGCACACTCCAAAATAAATGGTTCGCTGTCCAAACAAAAAATCTATTCGCCGAAATTCGACACAGAATCAATATAAATTAGCACCACATGGCACCGCAAAAAAGGCTTAGTCAAACACAATGGCAACCGGCATAACGCGCTGATTCTCATCGCGCCTTTGGTGTGTGCCACTTGGCTCTATGGACAGGATTTTTTTAAATAAATAACAGCGATATCCAGGTCCATTAATGTCCATGGATAAATGTCTCTCTAGCGATAAGTTACGCCATAACATGGTGAGACATAGTGTCTCCGGCTAGTTACCATTTCTTGTGTTTATAGAAGACATAAACTTTTTACTATTGAAACAGTCTGCTTGTTTGTCTTATAACCCCATAAAAATGTAAAAAATGTAATAGATGTTTCCATTGATCTGTCTTATTCCAATTTCTTTTTACTGTTTGCGCTCTACCTTCAGACTCTTTTATTTACTTACTTTTCTTTAAAAATATTTTTACGAGTTAAACATTTCTGCGTATGTGTGTGTATTACTTTTGTTTGTATTACAATTAATTCTTATTTTTTGATTTGTATTCATAATGTGTATAATTTAGATCATACTACAGACATTAATAATACACATATACAGTAATAATTTCATGCTGAAATTTGGTAGACTTTTGTGAAGAATGATTCCCGGGTCAGCTTACCCATTTTCGTGTACGAAGCGAAGGTTTTCCTGTCCGACCTTATAAAAATTCACTATCACTCTGGCACTTAGAAAAATAACGTAAGTAAGATACTTTATTTTGATTTCATTGAATGAGCAATATTTGTCAGCAAAAATATAAAATTCGCTCGGCCTATTGAAATTGAGATATCATTCAAACTCCATAATAAGAAATTTCATTTCTGCTAGTTTTTGATTTTGACAATCTCTTACAAATATTTAAATATTCTAGACCATGATAGAACATATTTAAAAATGGAACCTTGATCTCCGAATCAACAAAATGCCACACCGATTTCGATTTTTTGACGGACTAATAAAAATGTATTCTGGAGCATAACAGAACAAACTAGCATGGATATTGAATTAGTAAGAACCGTGACTAACGAGCTGTGATATACACATTCTTGCGGTCGCGATATCGCAGATCTCTGGTAAAGCAACGCCGCCATACCTACTTTCTGATACTTAGCATAAATAAAAAACAATTTCCAACTAGCCGGTTGTATCTTCCCTACCCTTGTTTAAAACGTAAAGATGTATGTTTTACAGATTCCATAGTTGGAACTTAAAATGCAACATTTTTACTATTGTATTCACTTTTACAAATTTACTGTATTTTTACGAATTTAAACAGCTTGCTCGCACACAGCGCTTATATATATAGCTACAAGTTTGGCCCATACACACAATGTTATAGGTGCGTTGTTTTTATATGACCAGTTTATTAGACCTAAGCCTATCTACTATTTTTCCCTACAGATCGAAACATGACATTATGGCAGCAGGAAGAGGCTAAACGACGGATCTTGTCCGGAAGTTCTTTCTAACAATGTATATGTACTCGTATATTTTCAATGTTACAAGACTAAGAACTAAGAGCAGTCCTAAGAAACAAACACTACAAGATTGGTATCGCTAGTTTAACTGTTAATGCCGACATAACGACAATAATCGACTTTGTCTTTTTTGTCTAATACCTTGCGTGTAAGCTTACAAACTTGCCTTTAAATATTATACCAGCTACAACACAGCAGTGATGTCAGTAGGCCGCTGTTGTCTTTTACCATCAGCAAATACATCTGCTTTTGATTATAAATAAAAAGATCAAATGCAAGTTTAGACGGTTGTTAACACTAGTTGTAAACATTGGACTGTTGATTTAATAAAAAAATAATAATAATCGCAAAATGGAAGCAAGGTTTCCTTCAAGGTTACCCTTTTTGGAAGAAGTGTTTACAACCATCTATAACGTTCAAAAATTAGGGATATATATTAGGAGTAGCGAGTTATATTTGACAAAACCTCCCCAGACAGGAATCATTTCAACATTTCACCAGCAAAATAATTATTTTTAAAAATAGCAAAGTGCTGCTGCTTAAATCTCGTACGTATAAATTTTTGTTACCACTTTTCGTTGACATCTACAGCATGCATTTGTATAAGATTTTTATTAATCTAGTTTTAAAGTAAAAGAGTGGCTGTGTCCCCACTTTATGGCTATCTTTTTTTGGATTTAGAAAATTGGTTTTAGGAAACTCTTGAAACCAAATAAAGACGGGTATTTGATCCACGTGTAAGGTAAGACGAAAAAAAAATTAGTTTTAGTTTGTGCACGATCGCTCCTTATTTTTTTATTTACAAATCTTTAGCTGTTCAAAGCATGCATCTACCTACTGAATTCAATTGCATAGTTCTAATTGTTAACAGGCTATGATTCATCCACGGACTAAGAAGACATGGTGATTGATAACAGTACTTAATACTTTTTGCAATTCACTACAAAAATATATAAACATGTATTTTGTTCCACGACATCCATCCAGCGTTTCTTAAGTAGATCTCTTTGAATTACCGACTCTTAAAATTCGGATTAAAAGCTTTTAATGATTCAGCGTGAAAATTAGCACTTAAAACAAATAAATGTCAGGTTTTACGACGTTTGCGGTCTTGTCGATACACGGAGAGATCTTATCGGAGGTTATTCATGTTTATTCAGTTTTATTAGATCACCCAAGCTTGTATGGCATTTCCGTTATGTCTATATTTTAAATCCTTATGTCTTGAACAACCTCCATAGTATGTTTTATGACCATTTTGCCATTTTCATCTAAAAAATCAATTTATTTTATTTTATTGCCGCTTTAACATTTAAAAAACTACACATATAAAATTGCATGTTTTTTTATGTCTTTAGGATATTTTAAAAATTAGTTAGAATTATCAGAGCTCTCATATTTTGCTTTGCTTTCGAGCTTTAAAATTATACAGTATTTCGAAAATCGCCTCTGTGATCTTAGATCACCCGACCCAAGCCGGGTTAGATGAACCCGGGACCTCTTGCAACTTAACCGCTAACGGTTCATATCCCGGGTCGGGCAACAAAAATAAAATCGGATTTTTCCAATTTTCTGCAAAAAAAATTTCTCGGCTTGGACTTGCCACCTATCACATGGAGGGACTTAGTGTCTTCGGCTAGTCGTGGATGTCCTGCTTGTGCCTCTCCCTACAACTTTGGGGATATGGGCGGGAAGGTAATTTACTTTTACGTAAGCATATATTTTCCAAAATAAATAAATAGTCTCATTGAGATACTAGCGGTGCTCCAGACTTCGTCCGCGTGTAATTTAAAAAAAACTCTACTCACTCACTCTACTCTCTCTACTACTCCTTATTACATCAGCTACCTGCCTACGGAAATACGGAAAAAACTGACAAAAAATTTAAAAAAGTTAGAAAAAAAAAGTATCTTCACGCCCATATCCCCGAAGAAGTAGGCAGAGGCACAACCAGGGCACCCACGACTAGCCGAAGACACTAAGTCCCACAATGTGATTGGTGGCAAGCCTATCGCCAACCGGGCACATTTCCAATCCCGAGCAACGTTTTATTTAATTAGACAATTGGAAAAATCTAATTTTCTTTTTGTTACCCGACCCGGGATTCGAACCCGGGACCTCGTGAAGTCCAGTCCAACAACTGAACCGCTAGACCACAGAGGCGATTAAAAAATTTCATTTTGAAATATGGGATATATTTCAAAATGAACTTTTTTATTCTATAAATTTATATTATTATGAATGAAGTAAAAAGCGGTTATTTTAACATTACAAACAGACTGTCTAATCTCATTTATTTCTATAGATACATGTTTAATAAAACTCAGACAAGACATTAAAACCATTTTAGAAGTGTTCTTTTCATAATCATTTACATTAAGATATGCCGTATCTGGTGAAATTGAATAAAAACAAAATACTACGTACTAAACAAGATACAAGAGAAAGGAATCTTAGATAAAACGACAGATTGTCCCTAATTCGCCCACATTCGGAAGTACTAAACACTCCTAATGCTGCAACTCATAGTCGTCCGAAATGGTTATCTAAACGACTTACTGTGATTTATTATAAGATCTTTTAGAGTTAGACAAAATTATTCAGTAGCCGGATATTTTTTACTTTCCTAGTCACTTGTTTTAGATGAATGAATGAATGAATGAATGAATGAATGAATGAATGAATGAATGAATGAATGAATGAATGAGTGAGTGAGTGAGTGAGTGATTGATTGATTGAATGAATAAGTGAGTGAGTGAGTGAATAAATGAATGAATGAATAGGTGAATGAATAAATACACATTATTATGCACCAAAATTCAAAATAATACACACTCTCACATAATATGTATATTTAGGTGATTTCGAAATCATGTCGCAAGTAATTAAACTAGCTGACCCGGCAAATTCCTTACCCCCATATTTTAGTTCTGCATTAAAGACTGAGGAAGTTGGAAAGACAAATAAGTTGGATCATCAACAAGTTAATAAAATTAGTTAAGATTAAATCTGTATATTTGATTTATAAACTTGTCCTGGCAATTAAGAAAACATAAAAAATCATACGGTTTAGTGCAATAGTTCAGAAGTTCCGCGTAAATATTTCATTAAAGAACATACATTTCGGCGATTCATTTCTTCCTTCCTTCCTTCTACAAACTGTAATTTCACTTACAATGTACCGCCTCGATGGCCGAGTAGCTACCGTGCACGCCTAACTACACAGACCAATTGCTAAGCTCGGGTTCGATTTCGGACGGCGGCCGGCATTTGTGTAATGATCATTTAGGTGTCTGCACTTCCGTGTCTGGGTGTTTATTAAATTTATCTGGTATCTATGTAAGTATTTCTATGTATTATAATCGTTGACTAACACCCATAACACAAGCATATAATTTGCTTTCTTTGGGGTTAGATTCAATTTGTGTAACTTGGTCAGAAGTAATTATTTATTCATAAATAAATATTTTCTTTTTTATTGTATCTTCACGCCCATATCCCATAAAAGGTAGGCAGAGGCACAACCAAGGCACCCACGACTAGCCGAAGATACTAAGTCCCATAATGGGATAGGTGGCAAGCCTATCGCCAACCGGGCACGTTTCCAATCCCGACCAAAATTTTTTTTTATTAGGAAATTGGAAAAATCCAATTTTCTATTTGTTGGCCGACCCGGGATTCGAACCCGACACCTCATGCAGTCAAGTCCAACACCCGGACCGCTCGACCACAGAGGCTTATTGGTGGTTAAATAGAATGAAATGTTATATGATGGAACTGATATAATAATAAATGTGGAAGGTAGTCATAGGAACTCCTCAAATTCCTAACGTTATCATATCGTCTTTGAACTCATTTGATACGTCTTCAAGAGTCTACTGTTCTCTTAAGTCTACAGATGGGAATAATCTTTACAAAAAAATGTGTGCGTGTACTAGCGTACACTCGTAAGAAGTGAAGAAGTGAAACTTCTTTATGACGTTATTTTTCAAAAAATAATTTACTTTATGCAACTTTACAGAAATTGGATAAATAAAGTTTATTGCCAATCCCTACTCCGCTGGAGAAAGTATACTTCGAATCACGCTTGGTAGGGATAAGAACAAAGATGGCGCGTAACGGAAAAATGTTACGCGTAACGAAAAATTGTAACACTAAATGTTTTTCCAACCCCGATAAAGAAGTTTCACTTTAATAAAAGCTTGTGACGAAAAAATGATTTTGGTAAAAAAATATTTGTACTAAAAGACATAAAAGATACAAATATTGCGTTGCTGATCCGAGACTAAGAGCATAAGAATATTGCTTTTAAAAGATTCTTAAGTTCTTAGCCTCAGATAATATAATAATAATAAACTTATATGCAAACAACCCTTGGTTTTAAAACATGACCCCCTGTATTGGTCCAGCTCCTTTGTAGAATAGACCATCTGCCTTCCTTACCAGGCAGCTCGTAAAATGCGAGAAAAGGCTTACCATCACTTACACCGTGACATCCAACTAGGGGGTAGAGTTTGGCAGCGCCGCCGCCATAACGTCATGACGTGTTCCGGTTCGGAGGGTAAGGTAGCCGGTAAACATACTTTTGCTCGAGGTCTAACATCCCGACCTCAGGTTGGCAACGCACCATTACCACCTTTGGTGTCTCTAGGCGACGTGAATTTCTTACCAACAGGAAATCCGTCTGCTTGTTTGCCTTCCTATAACATAAAAAAAAATGACGGCATACTCTGACGCCATCGTCGTTGGAAAAGGTTACAGTAGTCTACCATCTAATCTAAGTAAGCCTTAGTTACTATACTATGATACTTAATTCGAAGTTGCTCGGTCATTTCACTAGCGGATGAAGAGGTCGTAATGCTATTACGATAAACTAGCCGACCCGGCGAACTTCGTACCGTTTGAAATTAACAGCAAATAACAGTTTGTTTCAAAACAGTAGCTAACGTTTTTCCCATTTTCTATTGTACCACAACATCGCTCTGTTGCGACATGTAATAAGAAGAATAAATAATAAATAAATATCCCTGGAAAATTTACACAAATTGAATCTAACCCCAAAGAAAGCAAATTATATGCTTGTGTTATGGATGTTAGTCAACGATACTTATGTATTAGTATATTCTAGTATCTATTTAAGTATTACATAGTAATACTTAAATAGATACTAGAATAAATTTAATAAACACCCAGACCCGGAAATGCAGACATTTAAATGTTCATCACACAAATGCCTGCCCCCGTTGGGAATCGAACCCAAGCCTTGCGGTTCGTCGATGCAGTTAGGCGAGTACGCTAGCAACGAGGCGGTCAATAATATAAGAAGAATAAACAATAAAACGCAATTTATATTGTGTGTGTTATATACACATACTTAAATACTCTTTGTAATTTAGGTATGGATTTTAATTAAATTTATTTCAGCTAAATTGTTCCATGCGTTCAGGCGTGATGCGATGATCAAGCGAAATGGGGATTTATTTATATATAAATATTTATAAATTATAGAAATTGGTAACTAAAATGATCGGAGTAATTTTCTTTAAAGTTGTGTAGATACAGCTTTATAACTTTAAGCACAGAATAAGTTACTTCAAGTTGACTTTAATCTCTAAGCAAATAGCATTTCAAATTGCAGTATTTAATTTAAGCCTATTGTTTAGTAGACACTATTAAAAACAGTTTTATAAGGACATCACGAAGAGAAATCACTTAGACCGAGGTCTCAATGACAATAGGGTCCAAGTAACAGCGGGTAGCGGGCTTAAACAATTTTTATATTGATATTATTTATTAAATGGTATGATTTTACCGGTTTCCTCATTGTGTCTCTGACTTTGTCTTCGGGGATATGTGCGTGAAGTTACTTTGTCTTTTTGAATTGAAAACTTATTTAGCGGCGTTGCGCACTTTTTTGGAAGGGCTAAAAATTTCTAAACTTGTGTCAGATCGAAAATTCGTAAGACGGCGTAGGGTGCTTGCGCGAATGTTTGTGTTGTCATGTTTGTATACGATAGCGTAATAAATGAACATTGTATTCTACCACATAAATTATAGTATTTTCACATTGATAATTAAATCAATTCGTGCAAAGTTATTCCCTAACTTTTTCAAAATATCTATAATGCACAACGTTAATATTCAAGTATTCATTTCTGTTGGCTCTCCCGGAGTGCAACCCATTTTTTCTTCCATTTTTTTAACAAAAACAGTAAAATTTTCATTTAAAAACTTGACAAAACAAAATAACACTGGAAACTACGACAATACTACTGGTGGTAGAAGTACTATGCAACAATTGCCGTAGTAATGATCTACTTACTACTCTTGCCGTCAAAAATGACAATATTTCGCATATCAGATCTAAAACCTTGACCACTTATCATCAGAGTCTCTTATCATCAGAAGAGCACTATAATTAATAGCTATTTAATGCCATAAAAAATATGTGACTTATATTAACATAATTTAATATAATTTTGGCTTAATCATTGGCTTAATATATTAATAAGTTGGCTTGTATTACGAAGTCTTTGCAATCAAAATCTTCTTTCCTTAAAATTTTGTTCTTATGTTAATGTCTAAACGTGAGAGGTTTTCAAACAATACCCATTCCGCTATTGATATCGCTCCCTCTTATATCTAACACCTTGACCTTGCAAAAACCAGAAATATAAATCTCATAAACGATTAGTCTCATAATTTGTCTTGCTTTAATGGACAAATCATTGGTTTATAGACTATCTATGATAATAGTAATCGATAATTTTAAGATACAATTTTAAGTATATTAAAAATTTGTATGAACGATATAATTATTTCATGGATATCTGTAACTTACTGAGTTCTGTCGTAACTTCCTAACTGCAGCTATGCTTTTTTTATGATCCAACACATTTGAGGAGACATAATTTTAATTTTCGATATTAGAATCCTGTTACAGAGAACGTAGTCACGATGGGGACCACGTTGGCGAGCAGCTTAATAATTTTGTGTTATCATTACCGTAGCACGAAGGGATGTAACAACCCCATCACCTCCCAACGGTAATCAAGTAATTAGCGTTACTGTATAATTTTACCAGTGCATTTAGTTACAACTAGGTGGTACAGTGATGTTCATCAGCTCGTCCTAGTTGGTATGAGTATCACCACCTTTCCTAGTCATGTTGACAACATCGTTATTCCGGTCTGAAATGAAAAATCTATTGAAAATGTATATCTAAATAAATGAATATCTAAATCTATATCTATTGAAAATGTCGCCTAAGATTATATTAAGTGCATAAATATTATTGGACCAATTACAGAAATTTAACCTAACCCTTTAGTAGTAATTTGTATGCTTAATAAATACAACCAATCAAATGCCAGACCCGGTCGAGAATCAAAACCGAACCTCGCGGTTACTCAGTGGCGTTAGGGGTGCTCGTTAATCTTTCGACAAACGAGGTGAACTCCCAGCAACACGATGTACTAGTAACAAAATGTAATATGATTCGCTATATCCTGCTGCCTTCATGTGAAAGGCAGCTCGTAAAAAGCGAGCATAGGCCTACCGTGGCTAACATTGTGTCATCTGCCTAGGTGGTAGAGACTCGCAGCGGTTTGCCCGGATGGTACGCCCACCTTCCCTATTCTTGCCACCATAATATCAGCGCTTGCCGTTGACGTGTTCCGATTTGGAGAATAAGGTAACCAGTAAAGGCCTTACATCCCGGCCTAAGGTTGGCAACGCACCATTAGACACCAAAGGTGGTTTGGTGTCTATAGGCGGAGTGAATTTCTTACCACCAGGAAATCCGTCTGCTTGTATGCCTTCGAATATCATAAAAGAGACAGATTAAAAGAGAAAGAATTTAAGAGGCAGGAGAGCCACTTCTTGTTTTTGCTGTCTTATATTGTAACAAACTTTGCACTCTCTACTGACGCTATATTGCTGTACTCTATTTAAAAGAACACGGCCTCATAGATAAAACGTAAATCTCACAATAGGAGAGATTAGTCCCAGTAGTTGTCTTGTGTTTTATGTACAGATTGTAAAGTTGGAAACAGGCGTTGTCTCTATATCCGTGCCATAAAAGACAAGCCTGGAACATTGCATAAAAGGCAATTGAGTTGAAATGATCTTAACAGTTGCGTTAGCTATTTATTTTACTATAAGAAAAACAGATAGTTTTCCTGACGGAAAAAATAAAATTTTACTCTTCGACATTTATTTTGTTATTTTTTGTCGACTCGTCCGAATTAATACTACCAGTTTACCTATGCCTATCACCTGTGTTAAAACTTGCCCTGCTGTGTTAAGTTTTTATGATAGGATGGACGGTCTCAAACGGTGTATAAATATCATCATCATTCATTATTTTTTTTGTCATCGACTAGCAGTCTCTCCCAATCACGCAAAGATAGAAAACTTATATTTTATTGAACATATAAACCTTTCCTTTGAATCGCTCTATATATGTAAAGAAACCGCATTCGCATCAAAATCCGTTGAGTAGTTTTAAAACTCTAAGCATACATTCGGGCAGACAGCGGAAAGCGACTTTATTGCAATGTTGTACTTAATCATTAGCCAATACAAACCAAAGTACCTATGTGTTAAAAATTTTAAGCACAATAAAACTGCAAAAGCTAATATTTAATTTCATTTCGTTATTTAAAAATGCTTTTTTTGAAAACCTTTGCACAATTTTTTTTTTTGAAAGGTAGGTCATGATTTCATGGTGTTCCCATATAAATTTGAACACGATCTGACGTTTGATTTTTAACTTGTATCGCAGTAGGGGACACGATTTCCAGATATTTAAAAAATATAATTAATTATTACTCAAAAATCACTACTTGGATTGTAATCGAATTTATACCTGATCACTTCGGAAGCATAACCAAGGTAGGTAATTCAAAAAAGAACAATCAATTCCTGTTCGTTAATGGCTTAACAAACATTCAAGTAAAATATACATTCAAACTGTTGACCTCTTTTTCAAATCGGTTTAAAATAAGTTAACCGGGACATCTAAGATTAGCTGAAGACACTGTCCATATCGTAATAGGTAACAAATATTTTGAAAACCGGGCTCATATCGATCCCTGGTAACGTTGTGTTATATAATTTAAAAAAAACGAATAGTTCCAACCCTGAAATCGAACACGGTGCATCATGAAGTCAATTCCAACACCGCTACACTACAGCAATGACTAGAAAAAATAAAGTGTCCAACAATACACACATTAAACAGTAGGTAATATTTGCTGGCGCTGACAAGAGCGTGGGGAGACACTTAAGGTATCACTTCGGACAGGTTCTTATGTCCAGCGGCTACTTCCTCTAACAGCAATAGCTTTTATTATTGACACTGCGATGCTTTTATTGGGCTGTGATTTAACGACGCCTACCATTCATTTGCATTCCTGATGCTATTTCGAAATGTGTTTATTGTAACTGTCCATTGATACTTACAAATTTACTGTAAAATTTGTTAACACATACGCTATATTTTTGAATAATAGGTTAGAGAAAGTATTTTCGTATTATGTAGTAAAAAAATATATAAAATCTTTTTTATTGTATTGTTTGTAACTGGCTGATTTGCCAGCTTTAAAAAATTAAGTTTTTTTTTCAAATGTTGAAATTAACAGGGGTTTTTGGCGCCATCAAGAGAAAAGATGGTCGAAGTTTTTTCATAATTATTGAATTTCGTGTTAATATGGAGTGAAATTAGTCAATTTTGGTGGCATTTTGTACAATTTTGTCCAGTGAAAGAACACAAATGAAATAATTATTAAGAAATTGGCGTATCGTGTATTTCCTCGTTGCCGCCAAATCTCATTACAGAGCTTGTGTAATGAGCCACCGCTTTACCCAAGAGCCTGACATAACTTCCTGACGACTTATGACTGATGACTAATTATAACTAATTGAAAATGATATAAAATTCGATGCAAATTTCTATTTGACTAATGGCTAAATACTAACATGAAGGCCAAAACCTAAAGAAACAAAAGAAAAAATTAATAGAGTAAGCAGTTTCCCGTTATTTTTCATTTGTTAACATGTAATTGGTCATGAACACAGTTTTAACCTATCTAAAAAAGATTGGCAATATGAAAAAATCTTGATATATGGGTGCCAGATGAACTTATTAAAAGAAGCCTAATCACTACATAGCATAAAACAAAGTCGCTTCCTCTGTCCCTATGTCCCTTTGTGTGCTTAAATCTTTTTAACTACGCAACAGATTTTGATGTGGTTGTTTTTAATAGATAAAGTGATTGAAGAGAAAGGTTTATATATATATATAGAATCTAAACTTGTTATCGTCGGCACTTGATGGAATTCCACTGTGTTATATGTATATTTCATAACCATGCGAAGCCGGACGGGCCGCTAGTGGTCAACATACCCATTTGCACTTGTTTGCTTAAGATTCTTTATGTTGGTCTGGGTCTGCATATTAGAATAGACCGTCTGCTTCTCTGCCAGGAAGCTCGTAAAAGGCAAGCACTGGTTAAAATATAGGTAATCACTGACAAGACCAATGGTGGAAGGGTGCTGTACAGCAACTTACCAGTATAGGGATCCACCGCCTTAATCATTCCTACCATCATAATGACTGGGTTGTTAAGGTTGAGACTTGGGAGAGTGGGGCAAACTTGCACAATAGGCCTGAAATCCCGGCCGCAGGACAGTAACGCAGCTGTACCATCTATGATGTCTATAGACCATGTTTATCTTTTGCCATAGGGAGAGCCGTCTATTTATTCGCTGACCTATCATATAAAATAGTAATAATAATACTTAATGAAATCGGACCGACTTTTAAGAAACTTATTCTTAATAAGGCTTTTTTGTTTGTACCAATAGATATTTATTCCCATCAAATATATGTTTAGATATTCATTTATAAATGCTGTATGGATTTTTGAAGGTAAGAGTGCCTCGTTCCATAATTTCAAAAGAAATCTAAAAAGTTATGAAGAATAAGTTTTTTGTATGCTACAAAACATTTGTAGCGTAGTCTTGAAGAAAAGCTACATAAAAATAGCATAAAGAGGGAAATTTTAATATCACCACAAATCATTTATAACCTCATAGAATAAATATCCGTGTAAGGCTCCAGTCACACTATCAATCATGTAGGAGGTTTTATACCAATATCACGATATTGCAGATCATGGCCCTTTTACTGGATCTTGTTGGATATGTGTATGAAATTTTCGTTAGGACGTGTCAATCAAATTATTACTCAATTTATCTACTTGATACTTTAGCTGAGTGGGCTTCAGAATATTAACGGATATTTTTGTTGAAATTGTTCATACTATGTAGTTTTTTATGTTATAAGATAGAGAATGGGTGGCAACGAATTCTTATCATTCTGAGTATTCTGAAGCGATGTATGAGTATTTTTTATTATAAGATTCTGTTTGTCTTTAATATGCCTATGAAATCATAGTGTATTTTTTTATGATACTGGAAGGCAAACAAGCAGGCGGATATCCTGGTGATAAGAAATTCACGCCGGTTAGAGACACCAAAGGTGTTAATTTTACCGGCTACCTTACCCTATAAACCGGAACATGTCGTAATGACTTTATTGCGGCAGGAAGAGGTAAGGTGGTGGTACCAATAGACATTCAGAATATCCAGATGCGACGCGTAAGGGTTTTTTTGTCGCAAAACTCTGTTTTTAATATTATTATACAATCATATTATAAAATCTCTCTTATTATAAAATCATAGTGAATAAATAAAATTCTTCAAACATATCTCCATAAACATCCAATTCGTTCCCTAAACCAATTATATGAATGAATCGTTTAATTTCCCGATCCTAATAGATTCAAGAGAATGCAGTTTAATTAAGCTAGAAATCAGCTGTCGCTACCAAAAACTTAAAGCGAAACTGTCTGCGGTTATATTGATAATCTTACAAATTGTCATAATCAAATTTTAATTTTATTGTGATAGCAGTAAGGTGCAATTTTTTGATTTTTAGCAATGGGGTTGACAACATTGAACGTTTAATTTTCTTCTAATCCCAAACGCCTTGATATAATAATTGGGGGTTGTCGCTTAGCAAATTAAAAGTAGGGCTACACAAGGAAAATATATGCGATCAATACGTGGCTAGGATTTCTTTATGTCCTTGTTACAATCTGACGATTCAACACACTTTACAGTTCACAAAAATTAGAACATACATACATGCATCCAAACATACAAACATGCAAGCCAAATCCCATACGGTGTAGGCAGAGAGTATCGAGTGTCAAATGGCACGATCCTTGCAGACCTGCTTGCCTTCCTTCATAAGAAATCATAACGTAAATCACTTAAAATGTAGTATTTACACTGAAGATGCACAATGGTGATTTTATGGTATCTTAACTACCTATCTCCACCAGACATCCAGACATAGTTTATGTGATATAAGATCTTTTTACCAAAAATAAAAAAAAACAGTTGTAAACGAATACTACATAAATAACAATAAATATAAATTTTATATGGATTTTCTGCGGGTATGATTTTCCTTAATTCTACCATTATTTCTATGTCTTGCGCTCTAAAGCTATTTCATTGCTAGTCTCTATTAGTTTTTGGATATTTTATATATTACATAAAATATAATATTTTGAATTTAATCCGTTGTACAAGTATTTAAAAGTAGCCTTTTGATAAATAACTAATAAATAAATAAATATCCGTGGAAAAGTCACACAAATTGAATCTAACCCCAAAGTAAGCAAATTATATGCTTGTGTTATGTGTGTTAGTCAACGATATATATAATACATATGATACATAGAAAATACTTAAATAGATACCAGTACATATTTTAATAAACACCCACACCCGAAAATGCAGGAATCTAAATAATTATCACATAAATGCCTACCCCCGTCGGGAATCAAACCCGAGCCTTGCGGTTGGTTGATGTAGTTTTGCGTGTACGCTAGCCAATCGACCAATGAGGCGGTCAATGGTGTGAGTGATGTGAGCTTATTAAACATGGGACGTTCGTTAGAAAGTTTTCAAAATAAATGCAATACACAGCCGATTTCCGTTATATTTTTAGAAAATAATAACTGTGGAATATATTTTATCACAGGTTACAAAACTTATTGCTTACAATTTTTTATAATTACTACTCTTGTACTTTACATAACCGCCTACACTACATTCGAAATACCAGACAGTGTGTCCTTACATTAAGAATTGGGGAGATCCCGCGTAACGAATTAAACTGATTGCGTTCAATTCGCAAATGAGGCTATTTTATTTCTCCAGAGAAATGTTTCACTGACAGTACAGGGGCGAATTAATGATATTTTTATTGTTTGTTTACTCTTATTGATATCTTTGATTATTGACTTCAGTATGCTTGGACTTGTATTTTAAAATTTTTTTGCCTTTTTATAATAAAACTAGTGGTCGCCCGTTGGTCAAAATTCGACCATAATAAATTTTAATATCTTGTAGACAAGAACGGCTTCTTCATTTCTTAAGACCGACTACTTTGTTTCCAAACTTTTTAGTGTGCCATTTGTGATCTTTTATCGTTACAATCAATACCTATATTTGTTTGTGTGTGTCAAATGCATTACCCACACCATACACAAACGTGTGGTGGTGTGGGTAATGTTTTATTTATTGATTTAAAGTACTTTATAAGCATTATTGTCGAAAAATATTAGCGTTCTGCACTTCTCCTACACATAAACTATAAGTATGCCAATTTTATTTTCCTGCGTCCGCATTTTTGTAAAAAGGGGTCCAAAGTTTTAGCATCACGTATTAATATTTACATAGATTAGACAAATAACGAATTCGGATTTATTGAAAGAAATAAACGTCACCTGTCGACATCAAAGGTGACAATGGTGCATTGTCGACATCTGGATGTGATGTTCAGCCTATAGCGTAAACTTATCTGCTATCATCCAGATTGGAATACGATGATGGCGAGATGATGTTATGTTAATGTATGGCCAGGTATGAAGTCTTTTGCCTGACCTTCACATCCTAACCTACCTACCAGTCTGGGATATTACAAAACTCGTTTTTTTTATGATACTGGAAGGCAAACAAGCAGACGTATTTCCTGATCGCAAGAAATTCACTCCACCTAGAGACACTAAAGGTGGTAATGGTGCGTTGTCAACCTGAGGACGGGATAAATTTATAGGTATATAGAATAAATTTACCGGCAACCTTACCCTGTGAACCAGAAACCAAAAAAGAAGAACACGTCAACGGCAAGCATTGGAAGTTACGGTGGCAAGAATAGGTAAGACGGTGGTACCAATGGTGGTAAGCCTATGCTCGCCTTTTACGAGCTGCCTCGAAGGAAGGCAGATGGTCTGTTCTGCAAAGGAGCCCGGACCAACGCGGACCAATCCTGGTTTGTTACCCACAGACTCATTTGAATTATAAACCTCTTTTAAAAAAGAGGAAGTTCTCAATTCGACTAGGTACTTATACTTTTTTATTTGTTTGTTATGCAAATACTATACGCCAATAACAAGCCGATTGTTGCATTCCCTTTTAATAAGAAAAGTATGATTTCGAGAGAGTTTTATATCATTTTTTGTCTTTAGAATATAATAATTAATAACGATCACATTTTTTATCTTGACTGATTATCTTGGGTAGGTACCTTTCAAAATATTCAAGTTGCAAAGTTTCGTTGTCTTAAGTAGAGCAGCAGAGCAGAGGTTTATTGCAGTTTTATTACTTTTAAATTATTTTGTTTAAAAGTTACAATGAACTACTATAGAAGACGAATTCAAAGAATTTGAAAAAAGACGTAAGTTCAAATCCTTTAGTAAGTAATGAACTTTTGAAGTTCTCTTTGATAGTCCTCTGGAAGCGCTCCCCGTATGCGAACAAAAGCCAAACAATCCATTGTCTATCGATTGAAGCCTCGAGTGGATTTTGTCGTCAAAAGTTTAATGTAGCTTTTTAACTTTACGACTGAGAAGCTTCATAGAAATTTGCCTACAAGATTTTCTCAGGATATAAGTCTTATAACCTTGTTTATCCCTACTATACAAATTTAGTTATTGCGTTAAGCATTCAGCGTTTGGAATGTTTTATAAAAGAAAGTATCTTCACGCCCATATCCCAGGAGCGGTTGGCTGAGGCACAACCAGGGCATCCACGACTAGAACAGAGTTAAAAAAAACGAGGAGGTTCTCAATTCCACCGGTATATTTTTTTTACATATGTAAATCGATTTCTACAAGGTGTCTGAACCGATTTATGTAACGATTTTTTCGTTCGTTGCGAAATAGTTTCAAATTGGTTCCATAAAAATTTAATTCAGGTAAGCACAGTAGTTTTTATTTTATGAGCATTTTTTACCTATTTTCACCTATTCCGACGTTTATTTTTATTCAATTAAATCATATCAGCAATAAACTGAAAAGTATTAAATAAAAATAACTAAGTTAATAAAAACCGACTTCAAAACTTAAAATTAAAAAAATAGTAATCAATCAATCAATCAATCATCTTTATTTGCTTTAAGTAAAGATTTAATATAAATTCTATACTGTATTTATATGTGCTATTTACTAATAGGTCCGAAGTCGGTGTCAAGCCTTAAACTAATAATTATATTATAGGAAAGTATTAAATTGGTTTGGCACCGACTTCAAACCTTTTAATAAATGGCACATATAAGTAATAGGTAGTTAGTTATACAATTAATATGAAATCTCTATCATTTTTTAATTATTAATTTTGAAGTCGGTTTTTATTAACGTAGTTATTTTTATGAAGAATAATATCTACTCACGCCTTTGTTCTAAGAAAAAGATTTAATTTTTTTTAAATTTTATTCACATGACATTTTTTCATTCCTTAGCCACTATACCCACTAATATTGCAAATGTGCTAGTGCATATATTTACACGCGTTAATTTTAGCAATTACCAAGTTGGAACATTATAATAGCCTATTTCTGGTGTATTGATAGACATTTGAGAACTCCAACGATCCACAATAGCAATTAGTTATACAGAGGACGTACGACAAACGATCTGGTCTGACTAATGGTCCTGGACCGACCAGGACAGACAGCCCTACACCACAATGGACGGTTGATACTGGCCCCATTCTATCATTAACCCTCGAATTAGGAATTCTAATGTTACGGCTAAACGCGTCCACATTTATAGACACTTTAATGTGTCAGTATTTTATCCACCACTTCGATAAAATGTCCTTTTTCGGTAAAATGCAAAAACCTACCATACCTTCTCCTATAAGTTTTACTAAACAAAACAAATATATTTTATGGGATGAGAATGAGAACAAGCGCATTGTTCTTCTGATGGTAACGGTGATAGACGTTACAGGTGCGTCGCTAACAAGATAGCCAAACCAAGCTCTACCACGACGCTACCACAGCAACCTATCACCTAATTACGACTGATTGCATTAATGTAATAATATGATAACATTTGGCCAGATTTACCAGTTTGTTTGTATTGTTCGCTAACAAGATAGCCAAACCAAGCTCCACCACGACGCTACCACAGCAACCTATCACCTAATTACGACTGATTGTCTGATCTGATCTGATAACATTTGGTCAAATTTACCAGTTTGTTGATGCAATATATCACATCAGCTATTACATGCAGTCTCCTTGCTAGATAGGTACACATTATATTTTATTAAATGAAAAAATGTTTACGACTGTATCGAGGCGAATCATAAAGAGATAGGCAGAGGTAAAATATATCGTATTTTTTATTTTTTTATTTTTTTAGCACTTGCCCTGTGCGTGGGATAAATTTCTATAAATTTTAAAGAAAGAAAAAATTTCGCCCCAGACAGAAAAAAAAAATAAAATAAAAAAATACGATGCAAGTAACGAAAGTTATGTCCATTCTAAAAAAATGTGAATTTCATCGGTGATGAACTCATTTGGTGGGTACTCAGAATTGTGTATCTGTAGGACATAACTACCCGCGTTAACGGGTTAGAAAGGAATTAAAAATTTCGCCACGGGACTTGAATCCTCAGTAGCTCAATTGGTTAGAGCATTCGTCGGCTTGAGACGAAAGGTTACAGGTTCAAATCCTGTCTGGGGCGAAATTTTTTCTTTCTTTTTTTATAATTTATAGGTAAAATATATCACACACGATTATGGAAGAGACTTAGTCCAATGCGATAGAAGGCAGATCTATCGCCAATCGGGCACATCTCATCCCTGGCAACGTTATTTATATTTAAATTGAACAAACTATTTGTTGAGATATTTCACCCAGAAATTGGAGTGGGGTTATATGACTACATCATCACTAATACTGGACCACTAGACTAGAGAGGCGTATAAAATATGTCTAGAGATATTATTAGTATAATTCATACCTGGCCTCATAATTTGATAAAATACAGAACAGAGTCCCGTACTGGATCCGATTGCATTTCAAACCATCCGGGTACCCATATAAAAGTTCAACAAATTTTGTGCAGCCGTTTAAGTAGAGTTAGGTGCCAAATACACGTACAAAATATAAAATAGGTATTACCCACGCATATCTTTTTCTGCTGTCATGACGTTAGTTCTTGCTACTGTTGTACTGTGACCGCCTTGTTGAGTGGCTAGCGTACACGCCTAACTACATTGACCAACCGCCAGGCTCGGGTTCGATTCCCTACGGGGGCAGGCATTTGTGTGATGAACATTTAAATGTCTGCATTTCTGGGTCTGTAAGTATTTGTATGTGTTAGAATCGTTGACTGGCACTCATAACACAAGCATGAAATTTGCTTACTTTGTGTTAGATTCAATTGGTGTTACTTGTCCAGGATTATTTATTTACTTATTTATTATTAACTTTAATTTACATCCATGAAGGTGCTGACAGACTTGAGCATTCACTTGTAATGAGCATTTGTGCGAATGTTACATCACAGAAAATAAGGAGAATATTTCAGCAAACTTTCTTTTGAGCGTTCTGGCGAGCATTCTAGCGAGCATTTTTCGAGCTTCTTGCCGAGCCAAAATTCCGTCGTCCGCTCTGAGACGTCCCTCCGAGCACCCCTGTTGCTCTGTTTCTTTGTCTGCATTTCCGGGTCTGGGTGTTTATTAAATTTATTCTGGTATCTAAGTATTTCCTATGTATTAGTATCGTTGACTAACACCCATAACACGAGCATTTGCTTACTTTGCTTACTTTTTAATTTGCTTACTTTGGGGTTAGATTCAATTTGTGTGACTTGTCCAGGGATATTTATTATTTATTTATTTATTATTTATTATAAGAGTCGATTTAATCCCAAATAGTAAACCATACTTGTGAAATGAAATCAACTGTACTGAAAATAAATGAATAAATACAAAAATAGAGAGAAATATGTATACAAACCGTTTTCCGCTATCAGGAATCGAACTCGAGCCTTCCGAATATTTAGTGCCATTATGCGTGTACTCTAGTGTACTCCAACGAGGCGGTTTAGTCGAAACATTGTTATTTACGTATATTATAAAGAAAAAAAACGTTTATTACTGTTTTCTGGTCTCTGTCTATGATATCTAACATGAAAGAGACAAACAAACAATGTCGTGCAATTATTTGCATGTAATAAAAAGTTTTTTTAATTTATGAACCATTCATTTCTTATTATTCTTATTAAAATTATAATTTCTCATTATTAATAAAACAATAAACTATTAAATTTCAACGTGTTAAAAACGAAAACTATGGGAATTACAATAAAATGTGTGAAGTTATTGTAAAGGCGGTAAGTTTTAAATAAATTAATCATCATAAAATAAAAATAAATAATAAACGTAAAAAAGTAAATTTACTGTAAAATTTAATTTAAAAAACAAAATTTTAGTGAATTTCAACTTTAAATTAATGACAGTCGTTAATATCATTGCACCTGCTTACAAAATAAACTAAATGACCATGGTTGTAATAATTAGGCGTGAAGGTAATTTCGTACATAACCCTGAATATTATATTATTTGACGCATACAATGATGTATATCATATGATGTATATGATGTATTCTCCATGTTGGTCCGGGCTCTTTTGCAACATGGACTATCCTTCCTACCAGACAGCTTGTAAAAGGCGAGCATAGGCTTAACGTCACTATCACCGTGACATCTGACTAGGTGAATACATGAGTCGACCGGATTGGTGGTGGTAATAACATCAGCCGCCGCCTGCCGCAATAACATCAGCGTTTGTCGATGACGTGTTCCGGTTCCGAGGGGGAGGTAGCCGGTAAACTTAGTACTTAGTATATAATCCTGGCTTTAGTTTGGCAACACACCATTACTTTGGTGTCTTTAGGCGACGTGAATTTCTTATCATCAGGAAATCCGTCTGCTTGTTTGCCTTCCAATAACATATAAAATATATATCTTCGCACCAATTTCCTTATGGAATAGGCAGAGAGTACTGAGTGCCAAAACTAACGATCCTTACAGGCCTGTCTTGCTTCCTCCAAATTCATTACCCTTTTATACAAACGTGCCAGTTTCAGGGACTCTTTACACCACCATTCGCTCAGGACAATGCCTGAGCAGTTTGATGGTTGAATGCCAACCCAGGTTTATGTAATGCAACACATGTTATAAATACATGTATAATTTTGTATATATCAATCACGTATCAATATATAGATTAGAATGTTAAATTAAATGCAATATAAAAAAAGTATAATAAATGTTGTTCAAGCATTATTTAAAACGTATCCTGTTAGTAACTGACACCAAAGTGGCAGGAATAGGCAGGAATAATACGTGAAAGTGGCTGCACAGCACTCTACCATTGTATAACTGACAGCCCTGGTGGGTTATACCTGCCTAAAACACTACCTAAATCACTAGAGTATTTAAAACCAAAGAGCGATACGACCTTCAAGTCTAGGTGCTTAAAAACTATGTTTTTTTTAAACAGAGATACTGTTAATTTATACCTAAACTATTAACTTGCTATTAGACAAAACATATTGTAGTGTAAGAGATTTTCTTAAAACATTTTTTTAACAAATTTAAACCTAATTTAAGTAATAAAATCATGGTTGCCGATTAGTTTGTTTCGCCGTTTCTTCTCATGACTGGCTAGGTTTGGAAACGGTGGTAGTGTACGGTAGATAGGATTAAAATTAATTTACCTTTAAATTTATTTCTAATAAGTTATGAAACTTACTAAACATTTAAATAAAATGTTTATTAAAAATGTAAATAAGTGCTGCGATCTAAATGTCGAGATGTATATAAATGTTTAACTTCTCTAAATATAATTGAATATTTGGACACCACTATGTGGTAGAATATGTTGTATTCTTAAATATCTTTGTAACAGCTTTTTAACACACATATTCCGCAAATAAATAATTTTCATTTTATTTCATTTCATTTCAAACTAGCTGTTGGCCCGTGACTTCGTCAACATAAAATAGTTACGATTTTTATACAAACTCTCATCCCCTATTATAGTAAATTAGGAGTATATAATTATAAAGAAATGGCCTTTGTTTGAACTCGGATCTTAGACTATAATCATAAGAAATTTCATCAAAATTTATTGGTTTAGCTGTGAACGAGCAACAGACAGACATACAGACACACAGAACTTTTCATTTATAATATTAGTTTGGGTAGAACTGAGAACGTTTTTACAAGTAAATGCACTAACTGCCACGTAGAGCTTTATCCGAGCTTACAAGCTCAACTGCAGTAAACATCCCGGATTCCGCCACAATGCCCTCTCTACCCGTGCCTTTGAAACCTATGACTGGATCAAAAGCCTTGCAGATGAGGGATTACGTCATAAAGCACATGCATACATATTAGCTCAATGACCAGAAGCTTGTATTAGCTGATAATATTAGCTTGAATTTAATGTAAATAGTTTGGCTGACTAATATTATAAATGCAAAAGTCTATCTGTTTGTTGCGTTTTCGAAGATAAGCCGCTAGATCGATATTGATGGAGTTAGATAGACATACAATTAAAATTTAGACTTGGTTTCAAATATAGGCTACTTTTTTCAAATATATTTACTAGGTGGTAGAGTCCTGCAACGACACGCCAGGACATACAGGCACCACCGCCTTACCTATTCCTTCCGCGAAATGACAATGCTCGTTATTAGGTAGCAGGGTAGGGTAGCCGGTTTACTTACTTACGCAGGAGGCTGACCATCCTAGCTTCAGGTTGACAACGAACCATTAGGTACCACATTTGATGTCTTTAGGCGACGGCATTTCTTACCATCAGGAAATCCGTCTGCTTGTTGTCTCCCTATGACATAAAAGAATATTATCCGACGAAGGATTATGTTCAAAGATGAAAGTTTTTATGAAAATCTATTATATGATGACAAAGTCGCGAGTCAGCGGCTAGTAGAAAATAATAAAAAAAGTTGATTAGGACAGTGACTTTAAGGCAAACAAACAGACAGATCTAATGACGTTATGGGAGAGAATGCGTATAGCATTAGTTTAGACTTTTATACTCATAATCATTTATTTTAGTACATTCATGTTGAAATAATTAAATAATAGTATAATTTCATAGATTCTATACTTCTTATCGTCGGTGCTTGGTGGAATTCTATTCTTGATGCAATTTATTTAGAAACACTTACTTACTTATTTAGCCCTGATGATGCTTGTATAGCGAAACCGGTTGGCTAAATCATAAAAAATAATAAAATATATTGTGGAAAGTACAAGTGTTTCTAAAGAAATTGCATCAAGTATAATTTCAAAGCAAAATATGCCTTTCTGCCAGAATAGACCATCTGCCTTCCTGCCAGGTAGCTCGTAAAAGGCGACCATAGGCTCACCGTCATTAACACCGTGGCATCTGACAAGGTGGTAGAGTTTCGCAGCGACTCACCCGGATTGGTACCACCACCTCACCTATTTCTGCCGCCATAACGTCATGAAGTGTTCCGGTTTGGAGGGTCTAACATCCCGGCCTCAGGTTGGCAACGCACCATAACGGTGGTACCGTTGGTGTCTCTAGGCGGCTTGAATTTCTTACCATCAGGAAATTCGCCTGCTTGTTTGCCTTCCAATATTATAAAAATACAATTGTATTATTTATTCGTACATTTTCTAAATATTTCGTTAACGTAAGCTACTATAACACTAACTAGTTAGCGTTATAACTGTTTAGGCACCTTAGAAAAATCTAGCTGCTAGTTTACGTTCTACGGCGACTCTCAGAGACGTCAATTATCTTTTAAATAGTCATTAAGCCGACATTTTCAGTACTAAATCGTGACTTAATGATTTATTAAACGTTAATTCATGAATCTCTCGCCGCCTCTGTGGTCTAGCGGTCTGGGTGTTGGACTTGACTGCATGTGGTCCCGGGTTCGAATCCCGGGGCGGCCAACAAAAAGAAAATTGGATTTTTCCAATTTTCTAAAAAAAAAATATGTTGGTCGGGATTGGAAATGTGCCCGGTTGGCGATAGGCTTGCCACCTATCACATTATGGGACTTAGTGTCTTCGGCTAGTCGTGGGTGCCCT
>NJDD01002075.1:168719-184184 GCA_002245505.1 Calephelis nemesis
AATTATACGCTTGCTGTGTATGCCAATGATTCCAGCACATAGATGTAATAAATTTGTTCAACTTCTAGACCCATTCCTTACAATCATACAAATGCTTGCCTAATTCAAGAATCGAACACGGTGCCGATCATAGATGAGTTTTGGGTTAATGTATTCAAATATTACATTTTCAGAAGTAAAAGACAAAGATATTACTAACGATTGACGATTAGCTAACCTACTATAGGTGATAGCGGTTTTGGAACATTTCCAGAAAATATACTTAAATTTACCCCAAACTTAATTTGAAGGAGTTAAACGAGCGTATAAATAATTATCTGAGTAACCGAAGATATAATTGATTTTAATTATTAATTTGTAATTTAGTTGGTCTCGGCCTCGATAAGCACCGCTTGCAGTTTGCCTTTGTGCCAAGTGCAGTACTTGCATTATTGAAGAGTCTGGTTAAGGATTCTCTGTCGCATAATTACTAGACTGAACTGGTGCTATTATTACTGCACTAATAACGTTTCATTTATTGTGGATTTAATGGAATAGGAACACCCTGCAAACACTAAAAACTTTAGATTTTTTTGAAGTAAAGCAACGTTTGTAAATTTCGATGGTAAGAAATATACGCTGCCTAGAGACACCAAAGATGGTAATGATGCGTTGCCAACCTGAGGTCAAAATGTTAGGCCTCGAGCAAAAGTAAGTTTTCCGGCTACCTTACCCTCCGAACCGTAACACGTCATGACGTTATGGCGGCAGGAATAGGTAAGGCGTTGGTACCAATCCGGGCGAGTCGCTGCGAAACTCTACCACCTAGTAAACCTTCATACAACCTGCAACCCTTTAAAAGAATGATGTCAGTGGTTGCACTTTTCGAAGCAGAACTAGGGGGTGATTATGTATCTCAGTTGCCAACTCAAACTGCAAAAGTGTACATCAAATGACGTCATTTGTGTTTGCTATCTCTATTGTATTTCTGTTGGTCACTGGAGATAGCAAATACAAAACACGTCATTTGACAGCTTTCATCCATTTTGAGTGGGCAACTGCGTTACATAATTAGCCGCCAGGTAAACACATTATATCAAGATCTTTAACAACAGGGTTTTAGATGGGCAACGTAATGAAATCGTTCTATTAATAGGCATCAACCTGTATTTCATGTAACCCATCTGTTATTTGTGTCATACCTCCGTTTTGATAATGATGTCTTACAAATTATTAATAGTACTTTGACATATCGCTAATCCAGTTAATAGTAATTAGGTACACAACAGAGTATCCTACATCAGACTCCTCAATAATGCAAGTGCTGCACTTGCTACAAAGACAAAATGCAAGCGGCTCTGAATGATTACCAGTTCAACTAAATTACAAACTAATTTAAATATAAATTATATTTCAAACATTTCATAATATAAAATCAGACGTCTTTAATATTTTCTAAATTGAGCATAAACCAAATTTGACAATAATAAGCGTAACGTTTAGTTTTATTGTATTGAAAGGCAAACAAGCAGACAGATTTTCTGACGGTAAGGAATTCACACTGCCTAGAGACACCACAGCTGGTAATGGTGCGTTATTAACCTGAGGCCGGGATGTCAGGACTCGAGTAAAAGTAAGTTTACCGACTACCCTATCCTCCGAACTGGAACACGTCAACGGCAAGCACTGACGTTATGGCGGCAGGAATAGATAAGCCGGTGGTGACAAATCCGGGCGAATCGCTGATACTGCGAAAACAATTTCAAACAAATAAACGAAACAAAAAACAAAAATCTTTTTGTATAATTTCGAAAAATCTAGTCTAATATAATACTCATAACAAATCAAGATTAAAATAGCACATATACAGTTGGGAGTAATTTAAAAAATATATATAACCCTAAGAACGAAATACACAACATCAATCGTATACATTACCATATACGAACAAGATTTATCCAACGACACCTCCGCTTAAATAGTTTGGTTCTAAATGGAGAAAAGCAGCTTTATTGACCCCCTGCAGGCGCAAATACTTTGTACTCATGAACGTCTCATGATGAGGACATATATGGACATTGCCAGTATTATTCCTGTGACTGGTGTAAGAATAATTAGGTGTATACAGGTATAAAGAAGTTTCTTCTTTCCTAAATAGGAAAGCTTTTCTAGTATTTTTAATCTAGTTTTTAAAGAGCAACAGAGGGATTTACCGTTGAGAAGAAATACACGTTTCCTACCTATGACTATACCTATGGAATATTGTTTTCAATTACCTGTACCAAATATCTATCAATAGAAAAATTTTAAAAAAAAAGAGAATATTTTGGAACATGACGAAGAAATGCTTACTACATCAGTTTGTTTATTGGTAATAATCTTTTTTATTCCTAGTATTACCTATATACATATATGTACAACATAAAGTTAGTAGTAAAAAAAATGTACCTTTTTTTGTACTTAACAGCTGCATTAATGTTATTAATTAATTTAATTAATATAAATAAAAAAGACGATGGGTTTAGTTGGAAACCCTGATTGTTTTCTTTTGTATCTGTAAATAGTCTCTCTGCCTGGCAACTCGTGAGAGGCGAGCATAGTTTAATTGGGCCTAATGGGCCTAACGTCCTGGCCAAGTAACACTAACGCAGCTATGGCATCTGTGGTCTATATAGGCCACAATATTTGTCTCTTACCATCAATACAGTCCGTGTGCTTCTTCGCTGACTTCTCACAAAAAAAGTTCCAATCTGTACAATGCAAAAAAAGTAGAAGCAGTTTTATATATTTTTGACCAATTTTAATAAGCATGAACTATGAATAACATTACCGTTACTCGACAGCCGTTTTAAAAACTGTTTCTTAATTCAATTATTGTCATTATTTTTAAAAATAGGAGGTTATATGTACGTCTCCTATATTTTTGTTTGTTTGTTAATCGATTTCTCCGTCATTTGTCAACCGATTTAAAAATTCTATTTATATATGAAAGATCATACTTCTGGAATGGACTATACCATTACCAGCAAGGTTGGGGAAATTGAGAAAAATACTTGATTATTGTGTACGTAGATGATTAACTTATGTAGTACATTATTTATTTACTTCGTATTTTATGCTAGAGGTCAGTGAAAAAGCACCTACACTTAAGATACAACCGCCGTCTATAGACACCATAGATGTTACACTTTTTCGATTTTTAAAACAAGATTTGCTAATCACTGCGATTGCTTATATTTCCTTACTAAATATGCAAAAACTGTGTCGATAAAACAAATATTGATTGTAAAAGATTTTAATAATATTTATTTATATTAGACCTCCTGACACAAGTATTTACTACATACATAGTAGGCTGTTCTCAACAATATTTGTAAATAATGTTACTATTTCTAAAGAAATAAAAAACTTTTGAAGTGAAACTTCTTTAGAATCGTTTTGATTTCAAAACGGGTGCAATGAAAAAACGATAGGTAAGAGACAAAAATATATATTCATCTCATTCTTTTGTCGATTTACTGAAGTTTCACTTCTATCGTGTGTCAATCGCACACACAAACACCTTTTTTTACTTTGTTTATTTAAATTTGAATAATCCGATTATAAGTAGCTTTTTAATGACACTAAAAAATATTTATAAAAGTCATCTTTTAAACAATTAATCTTGCTTTAAACCTCATTTGTGATTCTTAAATGAATTACAAATGAGCATTTTAAGCGATCATCAAAGATACCCCCTACCAGGAGTAATCATACGTCGTTCAGATTATGATGTATTTCTTTTTACACTGCTATTGAAGTAAATTACGTATAATTTTACAATACTGAATTACATAAAGACCAAGTTACGATTTTATAATGGTGGCTTGCGGCTGTTTACTACGCGAATGGCTTTTGTGGACTTTTATAAGGGCTATTATTGTATGCTATTGGTCTTTCAAGTTTTTATCCAGGTACCATTTTGTGTTTATCTTGCACTTATAATTATTTTAAACTGGCTTTTAGAGTTCCTTGAGATCAAATACAAATAATTTTAATTGCAGATGCTATTCTCTATTACGTTCAATTTTTAAGCAGCGTTTGGTATTTACATCTTATAAAATACATCCACATGAAAAAACGTTACTTAGATGACTTTTGGTTTTCAAAACTATTTAGAAAAAAACATCACTCAGACAAAATTACATCACTACACACATAATTACACAAAATGACATAAATTAAAATAAGAAAAAAATAAGACAAACATAAAATGGATTTTTTAAATATTGTAATTGCCTCTGCAATCTAGCGGCTCCTTGTTTCATTTGACTTCATGAGGTCCCAGGTAAGATCTCCGGTTGGTTAGAAAAAGAAAATAAAATGAAAAATTACATACCAATATCGTTAAAATGAAAGAAGAACTAAAACTTTGTAACTTTGTATTTTCATTTTTCTTAAATAATGTGTAATATGTGCCCGATTGACGATAGACTTGCCACTTTGAAGAAAGTTTTTTATGTGTTTGGTTTTTCTCATTAATGCTTTGCGAGAAAATACTTAGTACATTTTGTTAATAAGTTTGTTTTTCAAGCCATCTTTCAATTTTAGTAGGTTTTGAAAATCACGTACCTACTTAGTAATACGTCGTCATATGTTTCTATTTTTTATTTTCGTCTTTTAATGTTACAGGGTTGTAAAATATTGCATCTCAATTTTTTTATTCAGAAATCCAATTTATTAGCGATTTTTTTTATGTCATTGGAAGGCAAACAAGCAGACGGATTTCCTGATGGTAAGAAGTTCCCGCCGCCTAGAGACACCAAAGGTGGTGCGTAGACAACCAGAGGCCGGGATGTTAAGCCTTGAGCAAAAGTAAGTTTACCGGCTACCTTACCCTCCGAACCGGAACACGTCATGACGTTATGGCGGCAGGAATAGGTGAGGCGGTGGTACCAATCCGGGTGAGTCGCTGCGAGACTCTACCACCTAGTCAGATGTCACGGTGTTAGTGACGGCAAGTCTATGCTGGCC
Source organism: Calephelis nemesis (assembly GCA_002245505.1). Lineage (NCBI taxonomy): Eukaryota > Metazoa > Arthropoda > Insecta > Lepidoptera > Riodinidae > Calephelis > Calephelis nemesis. Next base: position 173,712 of record NJDD01002075.1, read on the forward strand.
TTTTACGAGCTGCCTGGCACATGAAGGCAGATGGTCTATTCTACAAAGGAGCCCGGACCAACACGGGGGAAAATATATTTTTTAAGAATGCCTATAAAATACAACCTTAACATTTAATAGTTTTATAAAATTCTTATAATATGAAAAATTTTTACTTCTGTCTACTTAGTTTGATTTTCTGCACTAACATTTACTGTTACATCTCAAACAGATTGTACTAAGGGCAGACTGCAGGACAAACCATAGCTTAGCAAATTTAATAAAGGCTTAAAATGATGTCCTTGCTTGTCTATCATTAATAAAATACCATCTATGTGAAAGTTTAATGTAGATTCGGATTAGCACCACAGTTTAAGCTGGCTTATGTCAATAATACATGAATACATGTATGTCACTTTATAAATAACACAAATTGATCTAAACTCATAAGTAAGCAAATTATATTCTTATGTTATGAATGCTAGTCAACGATACTAATACATCATCATCATCATCAGCCGGAGGACGTCCACTGCTGGACATAAGCCTCCCCCAAAGGGCACCTCAAGTCACGGTTACCAGCCGCTTGTAACCAGCCACTCCCCGCGACTTTGACCAGATCATCAGTCCACCGAGTGAGAGGTCGTCCAACACTACGTCCTCCGTGCGAGGCCGCCACTGGAGAACCTTTCTTTCCCATCGGTTGTCGGTTCTGCGAGCAATGAGGCCTGCCCATTGCCATTTCAACTTGATAACTCTCTGAACTATGTCGGTTACCCTCGTTCTCTTGCGGATCACCGAATTAAGGATCAAATCTCGCAAAGACACATAATTACTAATACATAGAAATACTTAAACAGATACCAGTAAAAATTAAAATACCCATCCCCAAAAATACCGACACCTATATTACTCAAACATTTTCTTGCTCCCATCAGGTTTGGTTAGTGGTGGTCCCTCGAGGCGGTCAAGACACAAGGCACCATCTTCTCATGTCTAAAACTGACTACTATTTCTTAGTATTACACCATCTTTCTGTGTATTTCCTTGTCTTTTACTCCTTTATACACACGTATCTTCACGCCTATTCCATTAAATACGCAGAGCTTATTTAGTGCCAAGTGGACGATTCTTGCAGACTTTTTCAGTTTCCTCCATACGCATTACTCTTATCATACAAACACGCTGGTCTCTGTGACCTTGGCATGATACCCAAGCAATTTCGTCGTAAAATGTCAACCTGAATTTCCCAGTGTACTTCTACCCACATTTTTATTGTATGTTTGTTTTGTCAATATTCCATCTACCATTTTTCCGCATTTCAATCCCATATTTTAAAGTTATAAAACAAAAAGGAAATCTCTGAAACCGTTACCCATTTAAAACATGTTCGCCTCAGTGGACCTTAACGTTTTGTTCTTGTATTTGGCTGCATTCAACAATTAAGAATTAACATATCTCGAAATGCCACAGAGGCGGGGTGTAATAAGTCCCCTGACGGGCCGTGATTAGCCTGTCATAGGTCTGTGGGGAGCTTGGCATTGTAATCAGGTTCTCGTTCTACGCCTCCTCGAATTGTGTGGCTTCACTGCTTTTGGAAGTTGATTATGTATTATTTATCGCTTGGATATTTCCTGGACAAAAAGCTATCAAAGTTACCTCGGTGTCCTGATATATTTGAAGAAAATCAATTTAAAACATTGAGATAGACATCTTTTATTAACAATTGGTTATTAAATATTTATTGTTTTTATGGCAAATCTTTTTTATCGTTATTACGACATATTACTTACCGATCGCGAGGATATTTCGTGGCTAAAAAGTTATCTTAATGTCAACTTAGATTTTTGTCAAAGTTAAAGTAAATATGAACAGCAAATTTCAAACATATTAAACTCATATATCTATAATAGATGTGTTACTTAGGCACTTTTTTGGAAGTGAGAATTAAAAAAGCAAAAGCATCTTCACGCCCATATCCCCGAAGAGGGAGGCAGGGGCACTACCAGGGCACCCACGATTAGCCGAAGACACTAAGTCCCACAATGTGATAGGTGGCAAGCCTTTTACCAACCGGGCAAATATCCAATCCCGAGCAACATTTTTTTAATTAGAAAATTGGAAAAACACAATTTTCATTTTGTTGTCCGACCCGGGATTCGAACCTGGGACCTCATGCAGTCCGGTTCAGTTGTTGGACTTACAACTAGAAATTAGATTTATTATTATTAGATTATTTTAGATTAGATAGTCAGAATTATGTGATCAAATATTTTCCGATTTTAGAAGCTAGTTATATACTTACTGGTGTTAACTTCTGAGGATTTTCCTGGGGAAAAAGTTATCCAAAAGTTACCTTAGTTTTTGGTTAAGTTAAAAAAAATATAATTCAACACTTTTATCTTGGCATTAACCTGCTTTTAGAAGTTCATTATTTTTTTATTTACGGCATGTAGATTTTTCTTCGATGAAATGAGACTAATGGCCAATATTTACAATCAATCGTAATCCAAAACTTCTGGTCCAAGATTGATATTTTGATCCATTCTTATGTTATCGCTTGCCAAAAACATATCTGTGAATAGGATAAATATGGCAATTAAGTATGGGATAGGCCGGCGTCAAATCCATCTTTAGAGATACATTATTAACATTGACCGTTAAACGACTTTCCAGTCTATCCAGTATTGGTCCGGGTCCGCTGTATAAAATTATTTGCCTTTTTGCCAGACAGCTCGTAAGAGGCTAGTACTGTTTAAAATGAAGGTCAATCAATTCCAACAAAACTACTGGTGGTAAAGTGCTATGTAGCAACTTGCCCGGGTAGGGTTGTTCGGGTCCGATTTGTAGGGTAGCCGATAGACTTGCACAATAGGCCTAATATCCCAACCAACCACAGGACAGCGATACACGTATGACATCTATGGAACTCTGGCTTTCTCTTACCACCAGGAGACCCGAGTACTTGTTCGCATATCCTATTTAAAGCATAAAAATATCTAAAGTCAAAGTAAAAACATAATAATAATGAATGACATCAAGATTGATATTAAAAATTTGCTAGATATACCTAAAAAAAGGAGATAAGCCTGACCTAAAAACATCAGTATATTTTTTCTAGAAAATATTAAGTTCTAATAATAATTTTTGCATTTGCAACTTAAACTAATTTGAATTCATAAAACACGTTATATTTCATTTCTTAAGAGCTGTAATAAAATATACAAACGAGTGAATAAATAAAAATAACTATAACAAAGGAACTTCTGTAGAGTTATCTCAGTTCAGACTAAATGAGAGTGACTTATAAATAAGGTAGTTATGTAAATGAGTCCCTGTCCTCAGTGCATACATTTATAAGAACATCCATGACGGTGCACATTGTTACTTGTTATGCTTATTATTTTTTTAATCATACATTATATTAGCTCACGCCCATACTCTTAATGGCCGAGCTATTCTAATGTCTAAGTACGAGTATATTACTTTAATCGTCAATATTGTTTCCTCTGTGGTCGAGCGGTTCAGTTGTTGGACTTCACTGCATGAGGTCCCTGGTCGGCAACAAAAAGAAAGTTGGGTTTTTCTAATTTTATAATAAAAAAAAACAGTAGCAGTCGTGGGACTGCCGATAGAAGTGAAAACGGAACTATTAAGTTGAGAGTAATTAAAACTATATTCAAAAATTATATGAAATTTTTTATGTTTTATTTATTAGTTACATATGATGGGTTAAACAAATTATGAACAAAATATAAATATAAAGTGGTTGAAAAAATAATTAATATACAATTATCTTGTCAGTCAGAAATAGTCGATGTATTAGTGTATACGTGTACACAGGCTACTGCGCGTGCGCTAGTCTGGCTCTCCATAGCTATAGATATACTATTATCATTAGCATGTCGGTGACGCGAACCGAGGATTTTACCCTCTAACAAAACGCTCAACGCGCCTAAAGAAGTTTTCACTTCAAAAAACGTTGCTCGGGATTGGATATGTACCCGATTGGCGAGCTTATCGCTAATCGGCACATATGGGACTTGACTGCCTGAGGTCCCGGATTCGAATCCCGGGTCGGGCAACAAAAAGAAAATTGGGTTTTTCCATTTTTCTAATAAAAAAGCATTGCTCAGGATATGTGCCCGGTTGGCGACAGGCTTGCCACCTATCACATTATGGGACTTAGTGTCTTCGGCTAGTCGTAGGTGCGCTGGTTGCAACTCTGCTTATGCCTTCGTGGAGTTGGGCGTGAAGGTACTTTTTTTATTTTTTGTTATTTTTTTTAATCACACATGATATTATTAGCTCACGCCCATACTCTTAATAGCAGAGATATTCTAATGTCTAAGTACGAGTATGATACTTTAATCGTCATCTTCATACCAATTCAGAATAACTCGAAAATGCAAATTTGAAAACTGACAAAAAACACACAGACAAAATAAATGTATTCATAATTGTTTTACTAGTAATGAGCTCTTTCCTAATTAGAACTTCTAACTAAAAACATTTTAGTTTTAACGTAGTTCAGATTTTTCCCTTACATTTTTTATTTTTTTCTGTATTGGTTTGGGTCTTATTTGCAGAATAGACTATTTGCCTAACTGGCTGTCAGCAGAAGTGAGCATAGGTATCATGGGTCTTTACCAACAAGATCACTGCCAGTGGAGTGCTCTGCTGGTCATGTGTCGGTCCGGAGGATAAGGTAGCCGGTAGACTTGTGCAATAGCCTAAAGGCCACACCGGCCACAAGACAGCGGTGTACCTAACATCTATAGTGTCTATAGTTAACGGTTACCTCTTACCATTAATGCCCGGTTCCTATATTCAAAAAACGAATCGTTTTGATTACGGATGGTAGTATTTTGTACGCTTAGTAAGATTACTAACAACGGTTGCTCGTTTCCGACTATTGTAACGCTCCGTCACTTTTGAACAAATTGCGAATGGTTTAGCTGACGGATTACGATTAGTTGATTATAGGAACCGGGACAGCCATGTGTGTTCGCCATCTTATCATAATGCACATTAAAACGCTTTTCTAGACTTAGTTTTAATGAAATTGCAAAACTTCATAGACAAATATGTTGTATTTTATCCTTGCTAAAGCCTTAACCGGGGAATATGTATCACTGCAAAGCAATATTTTTTTTAAATTCAATTAAAATATGTAAGATCATAGATTGAGGATAGAGAAGAGGTAAATCCGGTTGAGTCATTGCAAAGCAATCTGTCGTCAGTGGTTTTGTTTATAATGATGCATTTACCCTAAACTCTCCTCTTTTAATTTGTACGACCGGATGCAGATGGTATATTATTTACATGAAACCCGAACCAATAGGAGAAAACGCACACACGTATAGCACTTTCGCAATTTAACGTATCAGTCCTGTTATTAGTCCAACCATGTCGCTGAAGCAATCACTGCACACTTGCTATCTTGAGTTTTAGGAAAGCTGATGCCCCAACTCCTTAAGACCCATATGTAGTTTCCCACCTTGTGTTTGGTCAAAATTCTACCGAAATTATTTTTTTGTCCTCCTGCGTATACTGCCATTACACCTACGAGGTATAGCACTAAAATGAAAAACTAAAAAAGCCCCGACAAAACCTACATGTATTACATGTTGGTTTTGTCAGAGAAGAGGAAGGGAAGGGGGAAAAACCCGATGCTTTTTGAATTAAGAAGCATCTCAATAATTTCAGCTTTCACACAAATAATTGGCATTAGAATTTGTATATCCTTTTTAAATTATTATGCCACAGACAAACACACACAAAGACACGTCCAGCTTGTAACATTCCTCTTTTTCTGGTGGGGTAACCGTAACTACTACTTTCAGACTTTACAATTTAGACTCGGATTCTAAGCTATAAAAAACTAGAGCACAAACAAGATGTAATATAATCACTATCCGAACCAATCGTGCCACTATCATAACCCTCACACGAACACTGTATCACTCCAACCTGTTCACACAGCGTCATTTGTACCAGATGAAATGTAAATGCGCATTCGTTACGTGGCGCCCGCACTCGCTCTGTATTCATGAATACTTGCCTCAAAGCATGAGCTGTAGCGGAAAGAAATTAAACTGTCTTACTCTAAGCACAAGCGTTCTTAATGTTCAATAATAACTTACTGAAGGATATCGTAGAGTAAACTTGCACAAGTTGCGCAATATCCGACTTATAATTTTTATAAATAAATTCAATCCCAAGCACAGGGTAAGTGCTAATATGAAAATATCCCATTTATAAGTTTACCAAAATGTGGTCTATGTAGGTGAAGGTTGTCTGTTACTGCCGCGAAGACTTACTTACTCGCTATCTTACTATATAAAAAATAAGTATTTTAAGTTGTTCGAAAAGGCTATACTGTGAAACCGACGAATTTTGATTTCAAAGCTTTGCTATCATTAAATTTAAAAATTATTTTATTTTATTGATTTTTCTAACAGGTACAAGCAAGGTGACTACGCCAGTTTTTAACAATTATGCAAGAGACGTAACCTTAGACTAAATTTTTTCGTTTTAAATTTTGGGCTCTTCTTTTGCGTATATATAGTAAAAATACTCAAACACATACCAAATATTATAGTTCATAAGGAACTCATATGTTGAATTCAGAATTACAGCGGCGTTACTGTGTCTAAATGGATACTGATTTAATTATTAAGATTGCGTATTTAAAAAAGTAGTTTCATATTTCGCTTTCATTGTTAGGATGTTCTTTATAGCCAGCTGCCGGCACGTCACATTTCAGGAAACAACCAAAGTCACGACGAATAGCCCAAGATACTCAGATATAATAAATGGCCAATCTATCTCCAACATTTATCGAATCCCGGTAACTTATTTATTCTGTGATTCCGGGCAACATTGTTTATATTACAAAATTGGTAAAACGCATTTACATAGTTATCCGACCACGTCCACGCAGCACCAGAACACTAGATTAAAGAGTCAGAGGCAATTTGAATTGTAGTTTATGATAATTCAATTTTACTTGATTTGTCTAGAATCTAGATGTATTATTCTCTTATCTCTTTTGAACTAGACCACACATGAGACTGAAGAACATGCGCATATTATCTTCAAATGTGTCAACGGCTCGTTCTGTCCTATAGCACTACGAGTTTCTACTTGTTATGTACATTTTATTTTTCCTAAACTCAGGCGTTCACGCGTTCATTTTATTCATGCACCTTTTGTTATTTTTAGCAACCTAAATTGGCGATGATTTTTGCTTCACTCCTAATATTTCAAACAGGAAACTTTAAAAATTTCATCATACTAACAATGGGTTTGAGGAAAAGTCAGGTGCATGCAAGATTTAATAGTCATTGATACCATAGCGTATACGTCTGTAGCAGATAGTCCCGACCGACCGTCACCGTCTCTTCTAGTGTAAAGTGATTGCTATAATTGTATTAGTTTTATTTTAGTATTTCGATCATTAGTATTTCAGTGTAAGAGATAGGTAAGGTAAATACATTTGTCAATTAAGTTTAATTCGGAATCCACCATTTTGTATACGATATACGTCCAAAGATCACGAGTAAGTTCATAATATGTCACAGACGTGGGATTTTTTTATGTACTAATACAAATGTGTCGATTTTAACAAAACTTTTTTGTAATGAAATACTATTAGGTTAGGACTTTATGTCCCTTTTTCTAACTTGTTGCCATATTGTTTCAAATAACAACAGTACTAAAAAAGTTTTTACATCAAAAGATTCTTTCGGTTCATAATTAAAAGTGTAAATATTAAAAAAGGCTCTTCTTTATTTATTCAAAAGATTACTTTCAAAGTTTGCTTTTAGTTTAACAAATTACTCAAGTTTTCGCTTAAAAACGTTGATTCTAAAATATATGCCCTTCTACAGTCTCTTTGTTAAAACTAAATAAAGAAATAATAACTTGTCGTTACTAAATCTATAGCTTCTTATAGAAGTAAACTCATTTAATTAATGTACTTATTATGTATGAATGAATAAGTGAACTTTCTCAAAAAATAGTTTTAACTTAAAACAGAAGTTTTTATTAAATTCTTGTTTCTTAAACATGTCAGAATGCTTAATATTAGTCCAAAATTATGTGTTTCATTTGAAGAATACGAGTAATTGTCTTACTTATCGGTAATCGGTGTCAATGTGCCAGTGCAAATAATAATGACAAAAAAAAGCAAATTTTACGCGGTTGACGTAGACTATCTACATACAGATACATGTTTACATGTACTAACACACGTATCTAATTGTATTTTATCTTTTTAAGGCCGATGTGTCGACTTTTTATTTCATAACGTTGGTTAAGTGCCAAGGGCGTAGCTAGGATTCTGTGTAGAGGGAGGCAGACAGAGAAAATTCTAGGCTATTTTATTTTAAGAATTGTTTAGACGTATGAGTATATCACGTAAGTACCTAGTCGAGATAAATTAATAATATAATAGCCAGATATACCTAAAATATATTAGTCAAAAATAGCTTGTACTTTAACCGTTTTTAAATAAATATAAAAATATTTACCCCGTTTTAAAATATATGTTTTTAACTTTCCTTTTTTCATTTTACTTTATTTTTTGATTTTTTTATCCACGCTTTACATAGAGTGCTTTTTTAACGATTTTTGGTCACTCAGAGAATTGCAGTACTATGTCGCTCGCCTAGAGGAGGGCAGCCGACCCCCTCTGCCCTCACCTCGCTACGTCTATTTTAAGTACAAGTTTATACTTTAAAAGAAAACATTCAGTCTAAAATGTCATTTTGTTCGCAAAGTATCACGAGTATTAGATATCAATTCCTCGCAGTTATGTCTAGTCAAAAAGTGCCAGGTTTGAATCTCGTCTCAAAATTTATGCGTTCCATACAGCGAACCGATGCATCTCCTTTCCGTGTCACCCGGCCGGGGACCAATTAAGTTCGACTCACGACCTCCTGTTGAGCTCCTAAATTAGCGATTTGCTCATTTAACTAATTTACCAGTGGCTTTTATTTGCCGGATTATTTAAAGTACAAAGCCGAAAAAGGCATGCCACTCATATAAATTAGAAAAGCTTTTTAAAATGTGATTCAATAAGTCGGTGCAATTATAATTTGATCAGTTTAATTTAGGTACAGTGAATTCATCTATTATAATTTGTTTTGGTTGTAATATATTACTTTGAATGAACATAAAACTATTTTACTAGATTACAAAGTTGTCATTATAAAAAAAGGGAAACACCGATTGACCGAAAACTTTACCAAGTGTTGGTCGGAATCACTTGTGCAAAAAAGACTTTCTGCATACCAGCCAGGCAGCTCGTAAAAGGTGAGCAGATAACTGATGGTTGAGAGCTATGCAGCAACTTGGCTGGAAGGGCTCCACCACCTCGCCTATTCCTGTCGCTACAATAACTGCCATGTTCCGATCTTAATGATAAAGCAGCTGGTAGTGTTTTACGATAGGCCTAACTTCCAGTCACAGGATGGCGATGCACCTACAGCATCTGAGGTGCTAATGAGCTATTGTTTTTTTTACGATCAGAAGAGCCGTGTGCCTGTTTACTGATTTATAACTTTATTGTTTCAGATGCTTATGTACTTGTAAGTAATTTACTTTATATCAAATGGAACACAAAACGCCAGAACTTTTGGTTTAGTCAAAATTTAATGGAACAATGAACACACAAATGAGGGCGGTGCGGATATTTTCGATATATGTACACACATATCCTATTAATATTATAAATGCGAAAGTTTGTATGTATGGATGCATGGATGTTTGTTACTCTTTCACGCAAAAACTACAAAGCCGATTACGATGAAATTTGGTATGTAGGTAGATGAAGACCCAGAATAACATATAGGCTACTTTTTATCCCGGAGTTCCTTCGGGATTAGGACTTACGCGGGTGAAACCGCGGGGCGCAGTACATATATACTACATACATTCATATCTTCACGCCAAGTCCCTTACGGAGTTGGCAGAGAGTATCGAGTGCCAGACCTCACGATCCTATATACTACTCGCGACTAAAACATCTAATGTATTATTTTATCAATTAAAAATTATACCATCCCGCTAAACTCGTGGCCTAGGTCACTGTAGGGAAGGTCGTGCAAGAGAAAGCGGAAAGCAGGTCGCGGCTAGATCTCTGCTATTAGATTGTCATGCATGTTGGATGTGGTAATTAATTGTGATAGTTCATTTCGCTAACCTGAATTGCTATTTTGCATAGTTGTAATAGCTTTAGGCTCCAGACTTAAATCATAAGGGTTAGAGGAAAGAGGTTGTTGTTTTGTATGACTATTTTGAAGAGGTACTTGTAATAAAAGTAAATTTTTAAAACGAAGAATAATAGTAGTAGTAGTTAGGAGGTCATTAGCCAGAAGCGTGCACGTCGCGATCCCTGCCAGTCCAGTTGGACTGCAATTCTGGCCCGAAAAAGTACCGCAGAGCGGGTTAAGGCGTTCCCTGGAGGCGACGCGTACCGATCCGCCC
>NJDD01002075.1:213548-224832 GCA_002245505.1 Calephelis nemesis
TCTGTGGTCTAGAAGTTCAGTTGTAGGACTTGACTGTATAAGGTGCCGGGTTCTATTCCCGGGTCGAGCAACAAAAAAAAAATTTACAATTTTCTAATGAAAAAAAGTTGCTCGGGATTGGATATGTGCCCGGTTGGTGATAGGGTTGACAGCTATCACATTGTGGCACTTAGTGTCTTCGGCTAGTCATGGGTGCCCTGATTGCGCCTGTGCCTACCTCTTCGGGGACATGGGCGTGAAGATATTTAGTTTTATTTTATTTTTTTGAAAAGGGTGTTAGAGTTTGCCTTTGTATTTGAGGTGGTAAGACAGCAAACAGGCAATCTTGGTGATAAAAGACAACCTCGGTTTATAGACCCCGTAGATGTTATAGCTTCGTCACTGTCATGTTCTAGAGTGTTATGCCTTGTTTATGTGCAAGACTACCAGCTACCCTACCCTTCGGACGATACTCACCCTAAGCCGAGGTACGGTCTCACAGAAGACACCCTTAGGGAGGAAATCCCAGGCCCCATCTATAATTGAATCTCTGGCTGATCTCTGGCTGTTCTCTGGCTAAGCACTCTGCTCGCCCACTAGCCCGGCGACGTAGTAAAAGTCGTTACACGTAGACAGCAGTAGACATTTCGAAAAAAAAAGTCATTATGGTGGCAGGAATAATAAAGCAGTGTATAGCTAGCCGGGCAAGGCGCTGCACTTCTAAAACCAATGGTGTTGTTGGTAAAAATATTTGCCATAAGCGATCATCTTACAAGTTGCCAGCAATAGAGTTGAAGATGGTCTATTCTACTCAGTGGAACTGGACCAATATGGGAATCCTAGAGCGCAAAAATAAACTTAATCTTTTGATTAAACTAGCTGTTCCTACGGACTTCGTTCCGGCCGTTCAGTTTGTATGGGAAAAAATAAAATGTTGTTTTTCCCAGTTTTCTTACACTCGAACAGGACAAAGGTATCCTATGTCCTTCTCCCGGTTTTAAGCTACTTCCCCACCAATTTAAAGCCTAATTGGTACAGCCATCCTTGAGTTATAAATAGTATAACTGACACCTCTTTCTTTTTTATATGTATATAGATTGTTAACCAAAAATGACTCCAAGGTGCATAACATTTAACAACGGTAATCCACAATAATATTGTAAATGCAAAAGTCTGTCTGTCCGTTGCTCTTTCAAGACTAAACCGCCAAACCGATTTGTTGAAATTTGATATATATACTAAAAGATACGGGTATAAACACGGGCATTTTTTTAAATCAGCCCTCAACGGACTAGAAGAGGGGATGAATTGTGTATCAAACTATTTTACGACGAAATATCAGACAAATAGCTAGTAGTCGATATTTTTAGAAAAATACAGTTGAAGCATTTGTTAATAACATTAGCTGCGGGACCAAACCAAACTTAAACCAACACTTAGTTATAATTTTAGTTGTATAATAAGTTTGTATTTTAAACAAAAACCTTTTTTACAGAACGCTTCACTTAATAAGTTACAATGCGAGTCAAGTGAGCGTTTTCATTTGAAATTATTAAGTTGAATGCAAGTTACGACTAAGTAAATTACATATCTTCCAAGCCTTTTGTCTCAATTGTATATATTTTGTAGGATTTCTTAATAAGCATAATCAAGTTGCTGTCGTACGTGAAGCCCACGTCTGTTAAGTTACGTTTTAACTTAATCACAGGTTTAACAGCAGGTAAAAACAAACATCTGATCTGTAATCTTGTGGAAATACTCAAGGTTTAAGGAGTTAGCAACCGAAATTATATCTTTACTTACTTTTACGTTTTTTTTACTTTTGATACCTCTACCTCTACCGCCTCGTTGGTCGAGTGGCTAGCGTACACGCCTAACTATATCGACCAACCGCGAGGCTCGGGGTTGATTCCCGACGGGAACAGGCATTTGTGTGGTAAACATTTAGAGGTCTGCATTTCCGGGTCTGGGTGCTTATTAAATTTATTCTGGTATATATTTAAGTATTTCTATGTATGTATTAGTATAGTTGTCTAACACCCATAACACAAGCATATAAATAGCTTACTTTGGGGTTAGATTCAATTTGTTATTATTAACTCTTTATTTATTGTACACAACTGATATTACAAAAAAATCCTTAAAAGTAAAAAAAAACGAAGTACAAAAGGCGAGCGTATCTCTAATAAAAGAAATTTCTTCCAGCCAATTTGTGTAACTTGTCCAGGGATATTTCTTTTTATTTGTCCAGGGATTTGATATTCCAATATTTTTTTATGATATTGGAAGGCAAACAAGCACACGGATTTTCTAGTAGTAAGAAATTCACGCCGCCTAGAGACACCAAAGGTGGTAACGGTGCGTTGCCAACCTGAGGCCGGGATATTAGGCCTTGAGCAAAAGTAAGTATACCGGCTACCTTGCCCTCCGAACCGGAACACGTCATGACGTTATGGCGGCAGGAATAGGTAAGCCTGTGGTACCAATCCGGGCGAGTCACTGCTAAACTTTACCACCTAGTCAGATGTCACGGTGTTAGTGACGGTGAGCTCATGCTCGCCTCTTACGAGCTGCCTGGCTAGGAAAGCAGATGGTCTATTCTACAAAAGAGCCCGGACCAACACGGGGAAAAATATTAATCTAGTTCAGTAATATTTTCTGCACTAACTAAAGTATGCAAACCGCTCCTTAACAATTTTATGCGTGATGATATACGGAAGATATATTTTGATTAACACCGTCTGGATCGTGATCCAAGCCAGCAGTTACTCGTAACTTTGCCTTTCATTAATTCAGGCCGAAGGATGGATCACGAAAATAATTTCTATAAATCTTAACAACCTTATAATACAATAGAGAAATATTAAATGTTGACAGCCATTAATCTATATATATAAAAGAAAGTGGTGTTAGTTACACTACTTATAACTCAAGAATAGCTGAACCGATTAGGCTGGGAATATGTGGGGAGGTAGCTTAGAACCGGGAGAAGGATACTTTTTATCCTGTTTGATTTTTTTATTTTTTTTTATGACATTGGAAGGCAAACAAGCAGACGGATTTCCTGATGATAAGAAATTCCCGCCGCCTAAAGACACCAAAGGTGGTAATGGTGCGTTGCCAACCAGAGACCGGGATGTTAGGCCTCCAGCAAAAGTAAGTTTACCGGCTACCTTACCCTCCGAACCGCAACACGTCTTGACGTTATGGCAACACGAATAGGTAAGGCGATGGTACCAATCCGGGCGAGTCGCTGCGAAACTCTACCACCTAGTCAGATGTCACGGTGTTAGTGATGGGAAGCCTATGCTCGCCTCTTACGAGCTGCCTGGCAAAGGAAGGCAGATGGTCTATTCTACAAAGGAGCCCGGACCAACACGGGGAAAACACTGTGATCGATTGTGAGAACACTGAGAAAACAACATTTTAGTTTACCCATACAAACTATACGGGCGGAACGAAATTCGCGGGAACAGCTAGTTTACTATATAACTAGCTGTTTACCCGCTACTTCGGCAGCTTAGAAGGAATTTTAGTATAAACTTTCACCCCCTGATGCCTTCTAAGGGTTGATTTTTAAAAAGGATTTTTAGCTTTGACCTTAGGTCTTTAATTTATGGTATTTGATTTTATTAGAATCGGTTTACAAGCTTAGCTATAAAAACATAACTTAACAGACAAACTTTCGCATTTTTACTATTATGGATATTTAAATTTCAACAATTCGTCAGGAAATTTTGTTCTTTTTTAACCCTTTTAGATTCGTCATATCTGTCTATCTATCTGTCTGTGTGTCCGCATAAATGTCACAGCAACTTTTTCGAAACTATAAGAACTATGCTATTGAAAGTTGATAAGTAGATTTATTCTGTGAATTGTATTAATATATTCACACTAAAATAGAATAAAAACAATAATAAACTTAGAATTGTTGCGTTGCGCATTTGTTTTTTGAATGGGTAAAAACTTCTAAACTCGCGTCAGGACACGTGACCTAAAATTTCGTAAGACGTAGCAGGGCGCTTGCGCGAATGTTCGTGTTGTCATGTTTGTGTACGATAGCGCAATAAATGAATATTTTATTCTATCACATAAATTATACTACTTACATACTGATAATTAAAGCAATTCGTGCAAAATTATTCCCTAACCATTCCAAAATATCAAAATAAAATACACAACGTTGATATTCAAGTTTCCATTTCTACCGGCACTTCCGGAGTGCAACCAATTTTTTTTTACACTTATATGTGTGGGTGTTAGGTCATATATGGTTAGGTCTTCAAAAATAATATTGAGTTAAATAAGACATATGCAAAGTGCTATAATACTCGTGTTAAATATTGGACTACAAAGAAACAGACTTTTTGCTATGTGTACTCCAACAAAGGATTCTAAGTATGACACGGTGAAAAAGCACATAGTCACCGAACGGGGACAACTGTAGCCTATAGACATAATACTAATGGTTGTAACAGATGTGTCACAATCCTTTAACCAAGATGTCAGGCCTGTACAAAAATACGAATAGACCAGCTGGTTTCTTGCCGGGCAGATCGTAAAAGACGAACATAGGCTTATTGTCACAAACACCGTGACATCTGACTAGGTGGTAGAGTTTCGCAGCGACTTACCCAGATTGGTACCACCGCCTTACCTATTCGTGTTGCCATAACGTCAAGACGTGTTCCGGTTCGGAGGGTAAGGTAGCCGGTAAATTTATTACTGCTCGAGGCCTAACATCCCGGCCTCAGGTTGGCAACGCACCATTACCACCATCGGTGTCTCTAGGTGGCGTGAATTTCTTACCATCAGGAAATCCGTCTACTTGTTTGTCTTCCAATATCATAAAAAAATACCCTCCCCTAACACGATAGTGTAAAACGGTATTCTTATTATAGAAGGTAAAAGTAAAGCGCCACTGCTGCCACACCAAAAAGCTCCAGTGCCCTTATTGGTATAACCTACTCAGCCTTTGCTCGGGTCTTATGAACTGCTGGAAAGGGAGGCAGGCAGCAAATTAAATATATTTTTTTTAATTTGATATTGGAAGGAAAACAGGCAGACGGATTTCCTGATGGTAAGAAATTCACGCCGCCTCGTTATACCAAATGTGGTAATGATGCGTTGCCAACCCGACGCCGGGATGTTAGGCCTCGATCAAAATTAAGTTTACCCTTACTCTTCGAACCGGAACACGTCGTGACGTCATGGCGGCAGGAATAGGTAAGGTATCTCTACCACCTAGTCAGACGTCACGGTGTTGGTAACGTTAAGCCTGTGCTTGCATTTTACTAGTTGCCTGGCAGGACGGCAGTTGACCTATTCTGCAAAGGAGCCTGGATCAATACAAAGACATTACTGCATTACTCTCATAAGGCAGCAATAGGAGCACATAAGTAAATATATATTTCGAAGTATTTTTTTTGGTTAGAGTTTTCTATAAAAAATAGAACATCTGCGGTTTAACCTGCCAGCTCGTGAAAGGCAAACTACGGCGAAACGAATCATAACCAACAAGACCGTTGATGGTAGAGCAATATAATATATTATATTGTAGTACAGCAACTTATCCGGGTGGGAAAGTACAGGCTTATCTATTCCTGCCGCCATAATGACAATGTCATGTTCGGATCCGGATGGTAGAGGTGCTCAATTGGTTACAAGACAGCTACGCACTTATAACATCTAAGGTGTTTATAGTATCTTCAAAAAAAAGGTGCTTATAGGCTCCGGTTTTCTCTTACCATGAGGAAAGTTATGTGATTCTTCGCTGTTTTTTGCCACAAGTTCTATGTTTACGCCCATATCCCCCAAGGATTGGCAGAGGCACAACCAGGGCTCCCACGACTAGCCGAAGACACTAAGCCCCACTAATCCCACCAAGATTAGCACTGACTTCAGACCTATTAGTTAATAGCACATGTAAGTAATAGGTGGTATTTAATTAATATTAAATCTTTGGTTTTTTTTTACTTTTTGCTTTTGCAGTCGGTCTACATGAGTTCGACGAGCCCTAAATCGCCTAGTAATTATGTATTGTCTGTCTGATTTAATAAACTAAATTGTAAATTGTGAAAAATACCTTATAATTATTAATTTTTAGTATTAAGCTGCGCTAACGGGCGATGTGACGTCACACTGTGTCCGTTTATTATGTTAAAAATTTGGCATTGTTGTCATATATATTGTACTGGACACGGTCTGCTTTCTATCGTCCATAACAAATATTGTTTTTACTCTACTTTATTAAAGACAAGCCGACCAGGCGAGCTTTATATCGCTTGAAATTAACAGCTGCTAGCAATTTGTATGTGATTGTATTATGCTATTTTCCCTGCAATTTTCCCATTTTTTCTCGTTATGAAAACCTTTTTCTGACAAAAGTTATGACAGCGAAAAGAATAAGTAGCACAGTAATTGGTCTAGTCGTTCCGGCATGATGTGAGACCAACTGATTCGCAGATTTATTTTTATTAGATATAACTAGCTGTTACCCTCGGCTTCGCACGTGATAAATTATGATGTAAGCTATCCTATCTTTCAAGTTAGGTCTAACTGAACATGGCGTGTAAATTTGATTGAAATCGGGTAAATAGTTTAGGAGTTGATCGCAGATACACAACGAGACACGTAATTTATTTAATACTAGCTGCGCCCCGCGGTTTCACCCGCGTAAGTCCCAATCCCGCGGGAACTCCGGAATAAAAAGTAGCCTATATGTTATTCTGGGTCTTCAGCTACCTACATACCAAATTTCATCGTAATCGGCTTTGTAGTTTTTGCGTGAAAGAGTAACAAACATCCATATATCCATACATACAAACTTTCGCATTTATAATATTAATAGAATGGTAAGATAAAGATTGACAATCAAATCACTTCTGTGGTCTAGCGGTTCAATTGTTGGATTTGACTGCATGAGGTCCTGGGTTCGAATTCCTGGTTCAAACGACCCGGGGGTCGGGCAACAAAAATAAAATTTGTTTTTTTTCCAATTTTCTTATAAAAAAAATGTTGCTCGGGATTGAAAATGTGCCCGGTTGGCGATAGGCTTGCCACCTATCACATTGTGGGACTTAGTATCTTTGGCTAGTCGTGGGTGTCTTAGTTGTGCCTCTGCCTACTACTTCGGGGATATAGGCGTAAAGATGCTTACTTAAATATTGACAAAACGTTCTTAAGAGCTAAAAGAACGTGGATATTCGTGCTTGCTGTTGACGAGGTTTGGTTTGGAAGGTAAGGTATTTTTCGATATCTCCCCGGTAACCAGCCTATTACCTATTTTACCACTGTTTCCAAACCTAGTTAGTTAGGAGAAAAAATGACGAAACAAACTTGGCAACCATATTTTTTTTATTAAATTAATAATTGTACCTATAAGATATTTTATATCGCAAGAAAATCTTCTACACTAAAATATGTTTTCTCTAATAGATGTAGGTACCCGGGGAGACATTCCACGATCAGATCAATCGGATATTATTCGAGGCTGTGTCAAGAGTCTCTATAAGATGGGTTGGGGATAGATGGGTTTGTCCGGACCGTGAGGTCTGGCACTCGATACTCTCTGCCTACCAGGTAAGGGACTTGGCGTGAAGATATGTATGTATGTATGTTCTCTAATAGTAACTCAAATACCTTCTTTCGAAATATTTTAATGAAAGTGCATGTCTTTCATAAAGTCGATGCGGGTATTTCAAATATCAATATTGATAATTAGCTATATCAGTATTAATAATTCATGAAATCGCAATGAGTTCCTGCATCTTTAATCACATAATATTGCTGGTGGTTAAGTCAAATACCTAACAGTTATTTGGCATTCAAAGGAAGAAAGCCAGCTAGAATTATTTATATTGCTGCTTTAACATCACTTTAATTCAATATATGATATATTGACCGTAGCAAAAGTCGTAAGCTTCGTGTAAGTAGTAAACTGAATTTTACCATTCGTTGTTAACAAATGGAAGTAATAACCAATTTCTCGACTAAGCTTTTAATTAGCTATTAGCAATATAGGAGGGCT
The DNA here is from genome assembly GCA_002245505.1 of Calephelis nemesis. NCBI lineage: Eukaryota > Metazoa > Arthropoda > Insecta > Lepidoptera > Riodinidae > Calephelis > Calephelis nemesis. The sequence goes on from NJDD01002075.1 coordinate 221,557, forward strand.
GATTGCGTACTTTAGTATTTTAGTTTACACCTTAATTATAGTCCGGGAACATTTGAGTGTATTTTATAGTTTAAAAACAAGTAAAAAATATGTTTTCTACCTTATGAAGGATTGTCAAAACATAAACTGTTGAATAGATATAACTGACGAAAAGAAAATTAAGAAACTTAACAGTTATTATTTTTTATAAAATAATAAGATTAATATTCAAATGATTACAAACGTGCAACAAAACAAAAGTTATATGGTATATGTATTAAATGTTTTTTTTTTATTAGTTTAAAATATTGCTGCTGTAATAGTATGTTGTTACTGACTTTTTAGTCTACGTCCAAAAAACTCTTTTGTCAGCGTCAAATTTATAAAAGGAGGTACAAAGTTTTTTTTTTATTATTAATACATACATTATTTTTTTTATATTAAAGTCAAAATAGTTACAAAGTATTTAAGGTAGTAATTAAGTGACTCATATCAGAGCTGCAGAATAAATAATAGTACGAGAGCCGAAGAACATATATGTCCTAAACGCCAAATCAAAAAGTTTCTTGCGGGTTTAAATATTTTCAGATATTTTTTTCTGTGATACAAATTTCTTAAAATTGTCGTGATAGTTACGAAATTTAACACACTGCATTAGGTCTCGGGTTCGAATCCCGGGTCGGCCAACAAAAAGAAAATTGGATTTTTCCAATTTTCTAATAAAAAAAAATGTTGGTCGGGATTGGAAACGTGCCCGGTTGGCGATAGGCTTGCCACCTATCACATTATGGGACTTAGTATCTTCGGCTAGTCGTGCCTCTGCCTACCAATTCGGGGATATGGGCGTAAAGATACTTTAAAAAGTTGTGAAATCAAAAAACCGAATGAAAAATAAACGTTCAGAAAGTACCGTTTCAGGCTATTTCACTAAATAACTTATTTAAAAAACATTTTATAAAGGAACCATTTTGTAACATACCACTCACTAGCGGCATACCCAAGATTCCATCGGCGTAGTTTTCAAATTTTCAAAATTCAAAGTTTATTTACCAATTTTGATATTTTGGAGCTTAATTAAAAAAAGAAGTCTAGTTTGAACCTTGGTCTTTGACTACATCATGCTTATAAAATTTCATCAAATTCGGTGTAACCGTTTAACAGCAAAAGTCTAATAGACCGACAAATAGTAAGACAAGCGCGTATTCTTAATGTCACTGTCGAACTACGGATTTAAAGTTCATCTCTGAAAGGTCTGTTTAAATGCTTGTTACCAACAGTAACAAAACCAGTAACAAAATGCATAATCAAATTTTTTTATCATTTGATCAAACTAGTGAATGCTGAATTAACTGTTACATCTAGAAATAACTTTCAGAAAAAGCACATAATCGATAGCTTAAAAAAGCTTAGATCACGCAAAAGCTAGCGGCAATTCAAACAGTAGGCCGCCTGCTTGCCGCCGAAAGAACACCGCACCAAAAAGGTTTGGCGTCATTCAGACGATATTCGTCGTAAACTTAAAGTGAGCTTTTAATATAAGGAAAAAATACACAGTGCTGAGTTTATATTTCCTGCAAAAGGAAAATAAACGGTTTCCTTATGGGCTATTATTCTCAAAATTATCGTATGACATGTATTTTTCTACAGAATTCAAGAACTTATATGTTCACTATATTATGGCAAAGAAAAGTAAAAGTATCTTCACGCCCATATCCCCGAAGTGGTAGGCAGAGGCACAACCATGGAAAGAAAATAAGCAGATAATATATTTATTTATGCATAGTCAATTCCAAAATCTCTACCTTTTGGAATTAATACATACATATCTTCACGCCAAGTCCCTTACGGTGTAGGCAGAGAGTATCGGGTGACACCTCACGAACGCGACAAACCTGTCTGGCTTCCTACAAATTTATTACCCTTTTCATACAAACACGTCGGTTTTGGAGGCTCTTGACACCACTCTCGGATAATATCCGAGTGATCTCATCGTTTAATGTCAACCTTGGTCTCCCCGGATACCTACATCCATCCACATTCGCATTGTATATCTGTTTTATCAATCTTTCATCTGTCTTTCCACATGACCGAACCAGCGAAGCATGTCCTTTCGCATTTTAACACCAACACTTTCTTTCAATCTCACTCTTTCTCGGACAGTGAGGTTACATATGCGGTCAGCGAGCGTTACACAGCAGATTTTCCGTAGCGCTGTCATACCTTTTGAAATAAGTTTCCCAAATACCCTCCTACCGAGAATACGATAGAAAGCATCGGTAGCAGTAGTGGCGAAAGCGGCGGCGGCAGCGGTAGTGGTATAAATGGTGCTAGTCTAATCAATCTGCCATTATTTATGACGGTGAATTTCTTTTACATTTGATCAAACTGTGGTAAGTGGTACTTGTTTTATACCAGGGGTAATACTCCGTTTTGGCTGGTTTAGCAAATAACATTTCGGCAACGCATAGTCGCTAGCTTTGCACTTAACACCTTGTGATTATTTATTCTTCATATTTAAATACCGGAAACGTATCTAAAAAAACTATTTCGGAAACAATAAAAGTCTAACAAAATAATATTACTCGGAGACTGAACCCAAGTTGACAACCATTTATATATAGCTGATATGAGCCGTAATAGTTTAGTTTTAACTTTGTTTGCATTCCGCGGGAAACTTTTTTACCTTTAAATATTTAGATCAATAATACCAACAAAGTGGTAGAGTTTCGCAGCGACTCACCCAGATTTGTACCACCGCCTTACCTATTCCCGCGGCAATAACGTCATGACGTGTTCTGGTTCGGAGGGTAGGGTAGCCGGTAAACTTACTTTTGCTCGAGGCCTAACATCCCGGCTTCTGGTTGGCAACGCACCATTACCACCTTTGGTATCTAGGCGGCGGGAATTTCTTACCATCAGGAAATCCGTCTGCTTGTTTGCCTTCCAATGTCATAAAACAAAGCTGTAGGATGTAGGAACCTGTCTGTAATCGCATTTTATTTGAGAATGTCGTTTGTACTTTAGTGTTACCTAATACGTGGGACATTTTTAATATTTGGCGTGTACATCAGCGTCTGCCATTAGTAAAGTTTGGGTTTGCCTCCGGTTACCCTGAATAAGTAAAATCATGCTTTAATTAACACATTGTATGCGGCAGTGCAGAGTTCAAATCTGTACTGAAGAAATTTGATTTATATACTAGAATCGCACGGTAGAACACACTGTGAAAGAATCTCTGTGAGGCCATAATATTTTAAAATGAAGGTGGCGGTACTTGTACATAAGTCTTTATGATTT
>NJDD01002075.1:224848-266986 GCA_002245505.1 Calephelis nemesis
CTGTGATAGCCGCCATATATCGTCATAGAGTGAATAGTGTCAGAGTCTTGGCAGATGCGGCATCTTCACGAAGAAAGCGGTGGACTCCTTACGTTCGCGTTCATTTAGTGAAATTTGCCAGCAACGAGGAAACACACCATGGGTATATTTTCCTAAGCACTTCACTTGTACACGTGAGCAAAAATGTATAAAACGCCGTCAAATTTTTTAATGATGTTGGAAGGTAAACAAGTTGACGGATTTCCTGATGGTAAGAAATTCACATCGCCTAGAGACACCAAAGGTGGTAATGGTGCGTTGCCAACCTAAGGCCGGGATGTTATGGTCGAGCAAAAGTAAGTTTACCGGCTACCTTACCCTCCAAACCGGAACACGCAATGACGTTATGGCGGCAGGAATAGGTAAGGCGGTGATACCAATCCGGGTGAGTCGTTGCGATGTCATGGTGTTAGTGACGGTAAGCCTAAGCTCGCCTTTTACGATCTGCCTGGCAGGAAGGCAGATGGTCTATTTTGCAAAGGAGCCCGGACCAACACGGGGATATGAAATAATATATATAAATTAAATAATGTTACTCAACATTTACACAAAATTAACCAATCATGAAAAATTAAGACTATCTTTTTTCTCCGTTGCACCAAAACTTTACATTGCGGTAATTATACTTAAAAATGGGAAATGGCATATGCCCCGCTGGTTCGGACATGTGGAAAGAATGTCAGATGAAAGATTAACAAAGGAGACATACAATGCGAATGTGGATGGATGACCAGGGAGACCTAGGTTTACATTCCATGATCAAATGGCTCGGGTGTTATCCGAGAGTGGAATCAAAAGTTTAGCAAACGTGTCTGTATCAAAAGGTTAATAAATGAGGAGGAAGTTAAAAAGGTATCCAAGGATCCAAGGAGATTTGGCACTTGACACTTTCTACCTACCCCGCTTAGGACTTGTCGTGAAGATATTTTTTTTATGTTATAGGAAGGCAAACAAGCAGGCGGATTTCCTGATGGTAAGAAATTCACGCCGCCTAGAGACACCAAAGATGTTAATGATGCGTTGCCAACCTGAGGTCAGGATGTTAGGCCTCGAGCAAAAGTAAGTTTATTTATGTGTGTGTTCATTTGAAAGTGCGTATTTTTTATCTAGATGATATAATAGTCACTGATGGCAGAGTGCTGTGCGGCAACTCGCTCAGGTAGGAAGCCACAGCCTTATCTATTTCTATCGCCATTACGACTCTTCCATGTTTCAGTCTAAAGGGTAGAGTAGCCGGTATACTAGCAAAATTAACTTAACATTCCGTCCACAGACCAGTAACGTTCCTATAACATCTATGGTGTCCATAGGCCACAGTTTATCTCTAAGCATCAGGAGACCCATTTGCCTGTTCGCCGACATCATATGAAAATAAAATGTGTGCGTGCACTAGCGTACACTCGTAAGAAGTGAAACTTCTTTATGACGTTATTTTTCAAAAAATAATTTACTTTATGCAACTTTACAGAAATTGGGTAAATAAAGTTTATTGCCAATCCCTACTCCGCTGGAGAAAGTATACTTTGAATCACGCGTGGTAGAGATAAGAACAAAGATGGCGCGTAACGGAAAAATGTGACGCGTAACGAAAAAATATTACACTAATTTTTTTGCCAACCCCGATAAAGAAGTTTCACTTCAAAGAATGAAATTCTTCGATTTTTGCAATGTAACTGAGTTATATTAGACCGGTCACAGAACTACAGTACTTACTACACGGAAGCCAGATTTAATTATGGTCTACCGTTATAACGACAACGCTCTCATCCCATAGTATTAATCATTGGGTGGTTGATTTATACGATAATACTATAGGTTGCAATCTATCTCAATGCTATTAAGATGCTTCTTTCGAGTCCAGGCAATAACTCATAGGCACGTCCAAATAAAACGAAAGAATGGCTTAAGGGTTAGGGGCAGCGAAGGAATAGATAAATAATTTAGGTTTTGATACATTTTTCTTGTATACTAGCTCATGCCCGTGACTTTATTAGTATATTAAACTTACATATCGTTATCAAGGAATAAAACGGGAAAAAAAAAAACCGAAATAAAATAAAATATTTTTCTCCGTGTTGGTCCGAGAACCCTATGGAGGATAAACCCTCTGCTATTCTGCCTAGCAAAAGATAAATAGGTGATTATCAACAAGATCGCTAATACAGTGCTGTGCAGCCAATGGCCCAAGTTGGATTACCCACATATCCATCATATTTTTTAAGTAAAAACTTTTTTAGAGACATTGAGCATTTTTCCTCTTTTTTTCGCCTCTGTGGTCTAGCGGTCCGGGTGTTGACTTGACTGCATGAGGTCCTGGGTTCGAATCCCGGGTCGGCCAACAAAAATAAAATTGGATTTTTCCTATTTTCTAAAAAAAAAATTTTGGTCGGGATTGGAAATATGCTCGGTTGGCGATAGGCTTGCCACCTATCAAATTGTGGGACTTAGTGTCTTCGGCTAGTCGTGGGTGCCTTGGTTGTGCCCCTGCCTAACTCTTCGGGGATATGGGCGTGAAGATACTATTGAGCATTTTTTGCGATGGTTAAAAAATGTTAAACACGCGTCAGGACCTGTAACCTGTTGGTCACTGAAGACAGCAAATACAAAACACGTCGATATTCACTTTATTCTGTGATCATCACTAAAAAGACACGCAATCAGCACATAATTGAAATTTCGTAAGACGGAGGGAGAGTAAAACCACTGTATGTTGTGATATTGTGTATGTTTTCATACTGTGATTTTCTTTCTTTCTTTCTTCTTTCTTTAATTCTTTATTGTACACAAAAAGTAAAAAAAAAACAATCAAATAAGTAAAATTATATAAAAGACGAGCTTATCTCTAAAAGAGAATTCTTCCAGCAAACCCAAAATAGAGAGAATGCATAAAAGAAATGTAGAACATACAGTGCACAATATAAAACTTACTTTACAAAAAAACACAAACTAATTCATTTTCGTTTCGCTTCTATATACCTCATAGCGATTATTTTTATTATCGAACAAAATCTATCAAATAAATATTGTATTTTAATATGTAAATGATACTTATTTAATGCTGACAATTAAAACCATTGGTGCAAAATCTTGGTAACAATACAAAAAAAAATGCAAAATGTTAATGATCAATTTTTCACGTCTGCTGGCACTCCTGTTGTTTTTTTTTGCAATATCAACGACGGTGTTTAGTTCTATCATATGAATATCGGTCCGTAGGGAAGAGTATCCGATGACCGGTATACTTGAACATTAGACATAGCATCCCAACCGTAGGAAAAATCTGAGGTGTAAGGATCTCTGATCTCATTTTTGAAGTTTGAAATCCGAGAAAGAGTGTGCTTGAAATAAAGTTTTAATAATTAAATGAGAAAAGGCATGCTCTGATAGTTCGGACATGTAAAATGAATGACAGATCTATCATCTGTCATTTATTATTAGGATTAGGATTGACAAAGCAGATATACAATGCGGGTGTGGATGTAGCTAAGGAACCCGGGAAGAGGTAGGTTGATTTGGTAGTGGAATTTTCCACTCGCTCGATGTTATCAAGAGTCTCCGAAACTGGCATGTTTGCATGAAAAGAGAAATAAAGGAAGCCCGGCAGGTCTGCCAGTGTCGAAAGAAAGAGATCGATTTCTAAATAGTTTTGGCACGCAATATTCTCTGCATACCCTGTAAGAGAATTAGGGTGAAAATATGCATATATGTATGTGTAGATATAATTATGTGTGTGTAATGTAGTGTCTGGCAATAATTTTTTTTTCTCACGTCCTTCTTCAAGGTCATATTACAATATTATAATGCCTCAATATAAATTTAGCCGTTTTGAGGTGAAACCTGATCATACAAACATACAAGTTATAATAGTGGTACATAAAACGTACTTAATGTTTTACAGAGTGTAGTTTTCTGGAAACTAAAATTGCAGCTTTCAATCAAATACCCTGTTTATTTGCCATCAAAGTTGAGACCTAGTTCTCACGAAATCAAGACTCACGCTTATTTATTAGCTTTGGCCTGCGGCTGCGCCTGAATTACTAACAATAATCATAAGCAATTCTGTAGATTTCAAATATTTTACCACATCGTTTTCAATTTATATACCTTAATACATAAACTACCACTAAACTATCACCAAATTTTTAAAAGTAACAACTATTATATCAAAAGCTGTGCGGCGAACTTCGTTCGACCCGGTCAGTTTGAAAAGTAAAATAAAATTTTGTTTTTTCTAGTTTCCTCGCAGTTTTTCCCTTTTCTTATAATTTACATTTTCCCTTGACTTGAACAACAATTAATTCATAACCAAAAGAAGTAAAATCGATTTAGCCATTCTCGAGTTTGAGAAAGACTAAAGAACAGCAATTCATTTATATATACATAGAAGACGATATATAAATAAATCCCCATTTCGCGTAATAATCGCAATATAACTGAATGGCTGGACCAGTTTTGCTAATTCTTTTTTGGTTGTGTTACTTACTTGACAGTAAGTTCTCCTGACGAAGAAGGTTCTTAAAAAACCGGTAGTATAACACGGAAAAAGGGAATAACAAATCTTTTGTCCAAACAAACTGTAATAAGCTGCTGTAGTCAAGCGATACGAAGTTTTCCAGGTCGGCTGTTAATACCAAAACAATTCATAACATAACCTTAAAATTAAAAAAAAGTGCAATGACCCCCGAAAAAACCTAAATCCTATACTTATAAAGATATCGTAACGCCAAATCCCATAAGGGGTAGTAAGAACTACTTCGATCACGTCAACTTTTGAACTAAAAGAACTGTATCGAAATAGCTCCATCCATTCTAAAGTTATGATGCCATATTCACACACGGACACATCAAACTTCAGTCGGGGCTAAAAAAAAAACAAACGCAGAAAGTTGTCTCTCTAAAATGTATAGGTACTTTTCATCTTCGGCACTTGTTGGCATTTCATTGTATACACAATTTTTCAAAATATACTCTTATACTTTTCTATGATACTCTTTAATTAATTTCTCTATTTTTGTAAAAACGCAGAATCAGTTCAAAATATAACAAAATATCACTAGCTTTGATTATAAGAACAATAAAAAAACATAGACATCCGTTTATATTTTTATAAAACTTAGATCAAACTGTAAAGAATCGTCACTAGTGTACCTACTTTCTTAGATAAATATCTAAATGTCTAAATTTAGTCTAATCTTTTTTTTGTAAAAACGCAAAATCAGGTGAAAATATAATAAAAAAACTCATCAGCTTTAATTATAAGAACAAAAAATATAGGCAAACGTTTAATATTTTTATAAAACTTAGATCAAACTGTAAAGAATCGTCACAATGCACTTTCTGAGATAGATCTTTAAATATCTAAATCTAGTCTAATCTTTTTATTAAAAACGCAGAATCAGGTCAAAATATAACAAAAAATAACTCACCATAATTAAAAGAACAACATGAAAACCAGACAACCTGTTACATTTTTGTAAAACTTAGATCAAACTGTAAAGAATCGTCACTAATGTACTTTCTGAGATAACAAATAGGTACATATTGCGAATAAGGCACGCATGCGCAGCCACTTAGGTGGTCTCACTCCGAGGCACGTTTATTGTATTTCACGATGTAAAATTTAAAATAGGCACCAGTAAATCACTTACACTCCCGCAAATATGTGCTAATATTATGAACAGTGTATTAGCGTAATGAAGTTTTTACGATGTACGTATATAATAAATGCACTTCGGGTTTTAATTTTATTGTTTCCCAGTAGTCTAATAGATTTTGTAATTAAAATAAAAGTTTATTTCTATTTTATAATTATAATAAAAGCATATTCTTACTGATGTAAGTATCTTCACGCCCATATCCCTGAAGAGGTAGGCAGAGGCACAACCAAGACACCCACGACTAGCCGTAGACACTAAGTCCCACAATGTGATAGGTGGCAAGCCTATCGCCAACCGGGCACATTTCCAATCCCGACCAAAATTTTTATTTATTAGAAAATTGGAAAAATCCAATTTTCTTTTTGTTGGCCGGATCCGAACCCGGGACCTCATGCAGTCAAGTCCAACACCCGAACCGCTAGACCACAGAGGCGATTCTTATTCTTACTGTTGTATGTTGGATAAATTACCATTCTCGCAAACATGAGTTAATACAAAAAAGTTACTTAATATTTCAATTTCATTATTCTCACTAGTCTAATTAGTTAGACTATTAAGTATTCTTAGTGAAATTTTGTAGTTTTATAATAATAGTATAATTCTTTTTGTGTAACTAGTTCTATCCACGATTGTGGTCACGTCAGTAATCGCTTATTAGTTTTTTTTTTATGTTATAGGAAGGCAAACAAGCAGACGGATTTTCTGATGGTAAGAAATTCACGCCGCCTAGAGGCACCAAAGATGGTAATGGTGCGTTGCCAACCTGAGGTCAGGATGTTAGGCCTCGAGAAAAAGTAAGTTTACCGGCTACCTTACCCTCCGAACCGGAACACGTCATGACGTTATGACGGCAGGAATAGGTAAGGCGGTGGTACCAATCCGGGCGAGTCGCAGCGTAACTCTGCCACCTAGTCAGATGTCACGGTGTTAGTGATGATAAGCCTATGCTCGCCTTTTACGAGCTGCCTGGCAAAAAAGGCAGATGGTCTATTTTGCAAAGGAGCCCGGACCAACACGGGGAAAAATAGTTATAATCAAACTTTCACATTAATAATATTAGTTAATTTTTAACGTGATAGGTCAGCGAATAAGCATAAGGGTTTCTTGATGGTAAAAGACAACCGTATCCTATAGACACCATAGATGTAATAGGTGCGTTGTCCTACGGTCTGGATGTTAGGCCTATTTTGCAATTCTACTGGCTATCCTACTCGGAACATGTTATCATAGTGGCAGGAATAGATAAGGCGGTGGATCTCTACTCATTCAAGATACTGCACAGCATTCTACTACCAGTGCTATTATGGTTAAATTCATTACAAAATCGTATGTCTATCAATAATATAAAATACGTAAATGTCTATCACCATGTAGTATTAATAGAACATCTGCCTAACTGCAGCAGGCAGCTAAGCTAAGGCAGCTCGTAAAAGGCGATTACAGGCTTACCGTCACTAATGCCGTGACATCTGACTGGGTGGAAGAGTTTCAGAGCGACTAGTCCGGATTGGTACCACCGCCTTACCTATTCCTGCTTCCATAACGTCGGTGCTTGACATTGACGTGTTTCAGTTGGGGTCAGGGTAAAGTTTCTTCTTACTACTCTAGCCGATAAAACTAACTTTTGCTCGAGGCCTAACATCCCGGCCTCAGGTTGGCAACGCACAATTATCACCTTTTGTGTCTCTAGGCAGCGTGAATTTCTTACCATCAGGAAATCCGTCTGCTTGTTTGCCTTTTAATATTATAAAAAAGGAGGTGGACATCCTGACAGATTGAACCATCAATCAAGTCAACATGGATGTTTCTGGCGCGTCGCTATCTACGATTAAGTAAAGGATCCAATAGGCCAAGTAGGTATAATACCTCAAACAGAAAACATAATAAAGGCAGGAATGGATAAGGCAGCAATACAAATGTGAGCGAGATTCTGCATTGTACTCGATCACCTAGTTGCAACTGAATGCACTTGTAAAATAATACAATAATCTAACTGTGGTCCGGGTGTTGGACTTGACTGCATGAGGTCTCGGGTTCGAATCTCGGGTCGGCCAACAAAAAGAAAATTGTTTTTTTTCCAATTTTGTAAAAAAAAAACAATGTTGCTCGGGGTTGGATAAGTGTCCGGTTGGCGATAGGTTTGCCACCTATCACATTATGGGACTTAGTATCTTCGGCTAGTCGTGGGTGCCCTGGTTGTGCCTCTGCCTACCTCTTCGGGGATATGGGCGTGAAGATACTAAATCACCGTAAAACGATGGGGTCGTCCCTTCTCGGTGCTTGTTTGTCTTCTAATCTTTTTAAGTTCGTTAAAAATATGGGACCACCCAACAAAAGAAACGGTGGCCATGCGTAATTTATTTTGCATACTTCATACATTACGGGGCGAGTTCTTTGTCAATATTGTGCTTGTTTCAACCCATTGAATAAATGACATGCGAAGTCAAACAAAATTACAACATAAATTAGTATGGAGGATGCCGGTTTTGCATATTCTCTTTGTATTTTGATTGTAATGGATATACATGTACACAAGCATATCTTCACACAAACTCCCTTGCGTCTAAGGTAGAGAACATCGATTGTAAAGTGCCACGATCTTTACAGACCTACTTAAGTTCTTAAACATTCATCACTCTTTTCATACAAATACGCCGATTCTGTAGACTTTCGAATTTTGACACCACCCTCGCATAACAGATACCCCAAAAAATTTGGGCGTCGAATGTCGACCTAAGTCTTCCAGAGACCTTTTTATTAAGGCTAAAAATTAGTACTATAGGATTCCGTTTCTAAATTACAAAAACCGAATCCATTTGGGTTCCGTTGAGCATGTACCTACGCCAACTATCCGTCCATCTGTCCAGTTTATTCCCAAAGTTATTAAAGCTACACTGACAAAAGGTTGGTGGTGGTATTCTGTAAGCCGCTTTATGGCTTTTATTCAAAAATATAAAAAACGGGCTGCGTTGCTCATGGAATTGAAATAAAACAAAAAAGAACTTCAAATCTACATCTACGTGTATTTTTTTATAGATAAGGCAGATTTGTGGATTTTAAATGCGTACACACTAAAACCGCATCTCCATGCTTATATTCCAAAGTTAAAACCCATATTGCTGCATACCTCACCGGTCTAAGAAAGGCCAGAACAAAATAAATAGATAAATAAATGATAAGTAAATAAATAAATATCCCTAGACAAGTAACACAAAGTGAATCTAACCCCAAAGTAAGCAAATTACAAATTTGTGTTATGGGTGTTAGTCAACGATACCAATACATAGAAATACTTAAATAGATACCAGAATAAATTTATTAAACACCCAGACCCGGAAATGTAAACATCTAAATGTTTATTACACAAATGCCTGCCCCCGTCGGGAATCGAACCCGAGCCTCGCGGTTGATCGGTGTAGTTAGGCGTGTACCTACGCTACCCACTCGACCAGCGGTCAATAAAATGTTGGTAAAGAGTCCTCTTCCCCATCAAATACTAAAACCAGGGACCAAAATTTGCTTGCTTGCTTGCACATTCTTTGCTTGCTTTTCAAAATTCTTTTTAATCAGTTTTCTCCTAATTACCTTCGTAACTCATTTCAATTCTTACATTCGCCTGATTCGCCTTGTCGTTCAAATGTTCGTACTCTGTTGCGATACCCTTCTAGTCATTCTGCTGCATATTCCCATTCATTCACAGTCCATGCTGTAAGGTTGTGGAACTCCTTACCTTATGAAATTCGTAGCTGCAAAACTCTTGATTCTTTCAAGAAACATCTAAAAGAGTATTTCTTTGCCATAGCTTAGACTCTCAATTCGTTCATATAATTTTACTTTAGTTTTATGTTTAGTTTAATTTTGTTTATTTGTTTTTCTATATTTTTTTTTAATTACATGTGTTTTAGTTCATTAAATAGTATATACTTAGTAGTTTAGTTATCTGTACACCAAGTCTACTTATTTCATTTATTACTTTTCTTTTACGGGTTGGCTGGAAGAAATTTCTTTTGTTAGAGATAAGCTCGCCTTTTGTACTTTTTTTTACTTTTAAGTATTTTGTTCGTAATATCAGTTGTGTACAATAAAGAGTTAATAAATAAAAATATTTAAGTAAATATACACGCTAGATCTCAATGAAAACTTTCAACTAAAATGGTTTGAACATGGTGTAATTACGAGTTTTTGAGATAAGGCACATTTTCTAAAACGGCAAATATAACTTTGTCATTTATACGAGTATGATAAAAAATACTTACTACGAAACTTTTGTTCGCATTTTGTGATGCTTCGTCAAATATTACTTACTCTCAAAAAATGCAATCTTATAATATAGGTATCCCTAATCTAAGATAGTTTGATGTATTTGTAATTTCTCTGTATTTGGTGCACAATAAAGAATTATTGTTTTGTATTGTATTGTATAGTTACAACAGAAAACTACAAGTGCGAGTCCGATTCTCAATTAGCCATGCATTTGTGTTTCAAGAAGGCAAACCGTCAGATTTCTAAAAATACAATTAGAATACTTCCTGAGAGCTCCTAATGATACTGTTAAAAGTGTATGCGGTTGAGCGATAAGAGATTACCTTGCCTATAGACACCATAGATGTTACAGATGCATCGCTGTCCTGAGACCGGATTGGAAGACCTATTGTGCGTCTATCGGGCATCGGCTCTCTAACTCTCTAAACAGAGACATGAGAGAGTCAGACAGGCGCCGACCGGAATAGGGTTGTCTTAACAAAGAACAGATGGTCTGTTCTACTTTACGGATCTCTGGACCAACACAGATAGAAAAGTACAACATAAGGTGATATACAACTGTTATTCAAACAAGTGTTGAAATTTCATTTCCTCCAAATTCTAATTACGAAAAATATAAATTTTAAATTATTCTGAAGTATTACTTGAATTTTAATACCTTATATGTAATTAATACTAGCCGATTTAGCGCACTTCGTACCACTTTACACTTCTGATAGCCTGAATAGGAGAACCTAAACTATTATTTTTCATATTTACCTGAAATTGTTCCAGTTTTTCTTTTCATAAGAACCTTCTCCTGACTATAAGTAATAAAAAAATAAATAGCAAAACTGGTCCATCCATTCATGCGTGTTTTGGTGACCAAGTGAAATAGGGATTTATTTATATACATATAAATACAGATTTTCTAAGCGCATTTAGATTTGGATGCTCAAAATTTAATATTCGAAAACAAAAGTATTTAATAAAAGATTTTGTTAGTTGCGGTTCATCTGAGGACAATAATCCCGCGTAACGTCGAGACAAAACTGACAAAAGCAGTGTCGCAGCAAGACAAGATTGTCCGACGCTCATAGCCTCAACAAAGGTTTTTAATATCTGTACACACCCCGCGGCAGGAAAGGGCTATTTACATAAAAGCTACTAGATCGGGAGGGCACCACTAGTGAACCTACCTTATCGAGTATCATGATCATCATCACCATCGTTACATAATTACTGATAACTAGAGAGGATATCGTATAATCGGTCGATTGAAATCTAGGTAATTTTGTTTAGTTATAAAAATGTATTTAAATTTGAAAGTACACTTAGTATAAATTGGCGGACTAAACAACTAACAGGGCGGTGAACTGTATTGCATACTAACATTTCTGATATTTTTAGTAAAAGCTACAAAATATAATAATCAGCATCTTCAATCCCGTAACCCCAAAGAGGTAGACAAAAGTAGACCAGGCAGTAACAGGTGGTAAACCTATCGCCAGCTGGGTACATATACTCGTACAATCCAATGTTGTTTTTTGTTAAAAAATTGAAAACAACACACTTCTTTTAATCTTCTGAGCCGGGAATCGAAACCGAGAGTTCATGTTGTACATGTAGTCCTCATGTAGTACTCGCATACATAGTTTATTTGATATTTTCCATCGTCTGAGCTTGGTAAAACATCCAAATATTCATATTTTAAACAAGGAAACACTTCTGCTGTTTTATGTATCACTTATATTTTATTCAAACTCAAACTCAAAATCTATTTATTGACATGGATTTATACAAAGATTCTTGTGACGCTTGTGTTATTTTATAAATAGCCCTGATAATGCTGTATAGGCGAAATCGCAAAAAATGAATTACAAGTGATACGTAAAACAGTACCAGTGTTTCTTTGTTTAAAAATATGCGTACATAATTATACTCATTGAACGAAACAAATCTAGTCATACTGACGAAAATATATCAAAATTAAACGCTGCCGATCGAATTCGTTCAAAATACATTTTATTGCTGACTTACGACATATTTTATTAATCACTTCTTTGTGACAACAACATTTTCATCTAGTTATTTATGATAGCATCATTTCGATCCTTTTCCGACAATATGTGTCTCATTATGCTACTCGATGAGGTCGATTTGCCTAAGACCCCCTCCCAAACTATGCGTAGCTGTAAGAACAATCCGACGTACATATTCGTGTGCCAACAACACGACCGAGACACGAATATTGTTATGCTAACTGGCTTCGTTAGTTTGTTCCTGGGAATTGTTTCTCTTTGTTAAAAGAGTTGGTTGGTACGTGAGCCCAGATTTACTTTGTGATCTTCAAAATTGAACTCACTAAATTGGATGAAGCCGTTGAATGGACGCTGGGGTATACCAATGATACTCGGAAATGTGTGATTCGTGTATGATCTGTTTTGTGTTCAATGTTGATAAATTGAAACTTAGTGGATATACTAATCTGTATCCGCATATAGTTAGTGATATCCCTATAAATCTTAAAGAAAGAAAAAATTTCGCCCCAGACAGGATTTGAACCTGTAACCTTTCGTCTCAAGCCGACGAATGCTCTAACCAATTGAGCTACTGAGGATTCAAGTCCCGTGGCGAAATTTTTAATTCCTTTCTAACCCGTTAACGCGGGTAGTTATGTCCTACAGATACACAATTCTGAGTACCCACCAAATGAGTTCATCACCGATGAAATTCACATTTTTAGAATGGACATAACTTCATGTTCATGAATTAATTCGATGCAAGAAACGAAAGTTATGTCCATTCTAAAAATGTGAATTTCATCGGTGATGAACTCATTTGGTGGGTACTCAGAATTGTGTATCTGTAGGACATAACTACCCGCGTTAACGGGTTAGAAAGGAATTAAAAATTTCGCCACGGGACTTGAATCCTCAGTAGCTCAATTGGTTAGAGCATTCGTCGGCTTGAGACGAAAGGTTACAGGTTCAAATCCTGTCTGGGGCGAAATTTTTTCTTTCTTTAAGATTTATAGAAATTTATCCCACGCACAGGGCAAGTGCTAAAAAAATAAAAAAAAATAAAAATTCGAAGTTAGTGATATCATGTTCCATTGTTGCATTGAGCAAATCTTATTCCTATAAAACCCTGCTTGTAAATTATTTGCTTTGTGTTGTATGAAAAGGGTAATTAATGTGAACGAAGCAAGACAGGTTTGTCAGGATCGTGAGGTCTGGCACTCGATACTCTCTGCCTACCCCTTAAGGGACTTGGTGTGAAGATATGTATATATGTAAACTGTTAATATGTGTTTGTCAATTATATTAATACATATAAATGCCTTAATTAATTTAGTAAATAATTAGAAAAGAATAAATAACAAATTCAGAAATACACACAAAAATGTTAATCGCAAAACTATCTGATCTTGTAAAGAAGTGAACCCGAGCCACACAGATATTCGGTTACGTCAGTAAACCAGCATCAGCAGTCTGAATAAAAATGATTGGAGGTAGTGCAAATGTAAGAGTAAGTAAGGAAATATCTTCACGCCCATATCCCCGAAGCGGTAGGCAGAGGCACAACCAGGGTACCCAAGACTAGCCGAAAACACTAAGTCCCACAACATCATAGGTGGCAAGTCTATCGCCAACCGGGCACATATCCAATCCCGGGCAACGTTGTTTTTAATAGAAAATTGAAAAATATGCAGCTTCTTTTTTTTAGTGTCCGCGACCCGGGGTTCGAACTAGGGACATTAAGAAGTCAAGTCCGACGTCACCCGGAACAATAAACCACAAAGGCGGTACGAGTTACTAGGTTCAAATACGCTATATTCTTTGTGATAGTACTAAAAGTTCTAAATGATGGCCTTAGGGTAAAAGAGCTTTGTAATCATGAAATTAGTATCGAAGGCTTACCGTCATTTGCAATGTGAATGGTTCAGCTGCGACAATCCTTAACATGTTCATATTTTATACACGTCATAATAACAGAATGCTACTTTTTACAAGGTTTCAAATACAAATCGCCTCTGTGGTCTAGCAGTACGGTGTCGTACTTTTCTTGAGGTCCCGGGTTCGATCCACGGATAGGGAAATCCACCGTTTCCCCGTGTTGGTCCGGGCTCCTTTGCAGAATAGACCATCTGCCTTTCATGCCAGGCAGCTCGTAAAAGGCGAGCATAGGCTTATCACCACTAACACCGTGACATCTGACTAGGTGGTAGAGTTTCGCAGCGACTCACCCGGATTGGTACCACCGCCTTACCTATTCCTGCCGCCATAACGTCATGACGTGTTCCGGTTTGGAGGATGAGGTAGCAAACTTACTTTTGCAAACTTCAGATGTCACGGTATTAGTGACGGTAAGACTTTAAGCCTTTTACGAGCTGCCTAGCAGGAAGGCAGATGGTCTATTCTGCAAAGGAGCCCACTCCAAATTTTCTTAATTTATTACAAATCATTTTAAAAGTAGATTAAATTTAATCCTATCTACCGTACACTACCACCGTTTCCAAACCTAGCCAGACAGGAGAAGAAACAATGAAACCAACTCCTCAGCAACCATAACTTTACTTAAATTGAGTTTAAATTTATAAAAAAACATGTTTTATTTATTTATACTTGTCAGCAAGAAAATATTTTACACTGTAATACGTTTTATCCAACATGTATGGTCGATGGTTTTCTCTAACAGCAAATGAAATATCTTCTTTCAAAATCTTTTTACTGGAAGTTATTTTAGACATAAATTTAACCAAATTGTATGTCCATTCGTATATATAACCATATATACGAATGGACATACAATATACATTATTTTTATAAATAATAAGTTTTTGATTAAGCACATAAGTCTGTATGTATTAAGACATTATTCTTCCTATTTTCCCTGCAATTTTATTTTCATAAGGACCTTCTCCTGACTATAACTAGCACAACAACAAAAAAACAATTAGCAAAATGACTGATTTTTTAAAAATCTAACTGCATGTTCTAGGTTTATAAAGGTCTTCTGCGGCACCTTGTATAGATATATAGATTTTTACATCAATCTAGCTGTCTTATGTACATCTGATGTTCCCAACATCACATTATTTACGATTATTTGATATGTCTTGAATATTACTTCTCAAGTCAACTACTGAGAATAGTCCTTACAAATACATAAAATAAATAAATATCCCTGGATAAATCACACAAATTTAATCTAACCCCAATGTAAGCAAATTACGTTAGGCTTGTGTTATGGGTGTTAGTCAACATTTTTAATACATTCTGTGTATTATACAAACATCTAAATGTTCATCCCACAAATATCTGCCCCCGTCGGGAATCGAACTCAAGCCTCGCGGTTGGTCAATTTAGTTAAGCGTTATAGTGTATGCTAGCCACTAACAACAATATTTTTTATTTACGACTTAGTTCTTTTTAGCAAAAAAATATGTAACTCTAGCATACTGGGCTAGCAATTAGCACAACCAAAAATGATATACAGTCGAAATGTTAAATCCATTCATCCGTGATGTGACAATGAAAGGTTCGTTTTTAATTTTTTAGAATAAATAGTTTGCGTTTAACTGTTAACAATTACATTCTCGCGGGGATTAACCAAATCATGTAGAAATAAGCCTTATTTCCGTTTGTTTTTCATTAATCTTTAATTATTCCTTAAATTATTCAAAGCCTAAAACTGTTAAACTTGAAAAGCGTAAATCCTGTAACGTTAATTTATTGTTATTTTTTAAGTAAGATTAAATTATTTGCATAATCTTGTAGTTACGATTTTAATTTAGATTTAACATGTTTATGTATTTAATCAAGTATGTAACTATTGTATTTTTAAGTATTTAAGTTTGATTATTTAATCGCCTCTGTGGTCTAGCGGTCCGGGTGTTGGATTTGACTGCATGAGGTCTCGGGTCCGAATCCCGGGTCGGCCAAAAAAAGAAAATTGGATTTTTCCAATTTTCTAATAGAAAAAAAGGTTGGTCGGGATTGGAAATGTGCCCGGTTGGCGATAGGCTTGTCACCTATCACATTGTGGGACTTAGTGTCTTCGGCTAGTCTTGGGTGCCCTGGTTGTGCCTCCTCCTACCTCTTCGGGGATATGGGCGTGAAGATACTTTTTATTTAAGTTTGAAGGACGACCATATTTCCCAGTATCGTAATCTTCACTATTACTATCACTATATAGTAGGTATCAAACAAAGTCGCTTCCTCTGTCCCTATGTCCCTTTCTATGCTTAAATCTTTAAAACTACGCAACGGATTTTGACGCGGCTTTTTTAATAGATAAAGTGATTGAAAAGGTGATTTACCCGTGCAAAGCTGGGGCTAGCCACTAGTTTTAAATATAAAAATGAATTACTAAATGTGTTGGTAAGCGCATGACTTCCGAGGTACTTAACAGTTTTGGATATTTTTTTGTTGTGTTATTTACTGTCAGAAGAAGATTCTCATTAAAAGAAAAACCGAGAAAATGGGATAAACAAAACTTTATCAAATTTTATCCCATACAAACTGAACGGGTGTAACGAAGTTCGCCGGGAAAGTTAGCTTAAAATAAAAATTCGACCCATTTGTATTTTTATTTTTAAGATACATATTGTTAAATTTATGAATATGTGATTTAGTCTTTTATTTTGATATTTTGTTTGTAATACTCTTACTAATAAAATAATAAATTTGCGGCTAGAAGGGATTTTTTTATTTCAATACGTAATATTTAGGAGCTACTAAAACATAACGAGAAGCAGACTAGATTCTTACATTTAAAATACCCCACCAACTGAACTAGAAATAAAAGAAACATAAAGTGCCTAGGAAACCTCTACTCTCCGTCATTTCAATAAAATAAAATTCTAGAAGATATTAAGAACACTTCGCAAAAGAGTCACGTCCGTATTACACGTGAAGCCACTTTGCCTGTCTCCAAATTTATGCAATTTTTACTTCGTATAAAAACCCCATCTCCAAAGCTCAGCGACAACTCTTGGAGTGAATATATTTCTGAGTATTGCAGTATTTTTTTAAATACGAAACTAGTCTCACAAATACCATATATAAAAATATATAATGTAGGTAGATTATGTATAACATTTTGATGAAATCTCATAAATGCTTACATACGCTTTGGAAAATAAGATTCCGACATTACAAGGACATACTTTTTCATATTTCTAATGGAAAAAAGGGAGTATTATATCATTAAAGTTCCTGTGCTTGTGTGTGTGTGTGTGTATGTGTGTGTGTGTGTGTGTGTGTGTGTTATGTCATGTCATTTTATATATTATGTTAAAGCTAAAATTCTTAAAAATTGATAAAGCTGTCTTGAGATGGCACACATTTTTTTAAAAAATGAAAAAGGTAGGATAAATAAATAATGTAAAATAAAACGCAGAAAAAAATCTAATTGTCTCGTTTTATCACCAACACTTTCTTTCCTCCTACTTTCCTGCTATTTCTGGCATACCTAACTCTCATTTCCGTACGACAACGTTGGGATAAGCACAAAATGCAATTCTAGCACCCTGTCATACAACCAGCGCTCTATTTCCACTATTTCTAGTCATACAACCTGTCATACAACCAGCGCTCTATTTCCATTATTTCTAGCACTCGCTCTCCTGTCTATGTCCACGATGCTTTTTAAATAATTTCGTGTTTAGAATATTAGTAGGGGATTTTTTAAACAAATATATGAGAACGTTTTTGCTGCTTACTTTAGTCTAACTAATTTAACATGTGTATTTAGTATACAAAGTGTCGCTATTGCAATATTGGCGCCGATATTGGCCTCGCTAAACAATCTCTCACAGACCTGTCTCAGGAAATCGTTGACTAATTGGATTATACCAAAGGATCATCATAGACTAAGTTATAGGTAACATTCACGCAGACTTAAATGTTTTATTATCTTACTAGACACTACCTACGGTTAACAAAGCATCTAGCGTTAATCCCGGTTTTTCTTCTGTCTTCGTTTGACATCCTTCGTAGAATTTATTGGTACACATGTCTTGTTCCATAGCAATTAGCCACCGTTTCTGGGAACGGCTTCTTTTACAGGAGTCTAATAGTTTGACGTTTAGATATTTTTGACCCATGTATCTCAACAGTGTATGTAAAATATGACTAAGTGTGCAAACACGTGTTTAAGTTTTTTTCATGTGAAAGATCAGCAAATCAGCTCACAAGTCTCCTGATGATGAGAGATAGTCGTAGCCAATAGATAATATAAGTGCGTCACTGTCCTGGGGCCGGAATGTCATGCCTATTCTGCCCTGCCCTCCAAACCGGAATACTACAAAGAAAATGTCTTTGTAATATTCCGGCGGCTGGAACAGGTAAGGCGGTGGGACAAGTCGCTGCACAGTTATTAAGGTATCTGTGGGAATCGGTATATCAGAATAAAAAAATAGCTAGTGGTAAATGTGGTATTAATATTTTCTAAATTAATTTTTGGTTATCACTATCTTCTTTTAATGAAAGTAACAGAAAGAACCAAAACACCTTTTAATGTTAATTAGTATGTGACATTTCTACCAACATTTAGAAATACCGAGAAATAGCTTATATTTCTCGAAAAATGTTGATCAAAAACGTCACAAGTTAACATGTCCGGACTAATCGCAGACGTTTAAAATGTTCCCTCTCTTTTGTTTATATTTCATTAGAGAAAGATAGCATACATCCAAAATAAACTTAATGAGTGGCCAGCCGATTTGCCATTTTTATTTCCGCAGCCAAAAAAAATTATAACATTAATACCTTCTAACGTTAAAAAGGCTAGACAAACAAATGCACTCCGACAGTTATAGTATAAGAATGAATTTAGTACTAGTATGCATTTTTCTTGGTGTTGATAATGGAGAGTCTAATGCTTGCTACGAGTAGACTTGCACAATCGACCTAAGATCCTAAATAATAAGATAGCGGTGCACAGGTAACATCTATGGTGTCTATAGGTGACGATTAGGATGACCACCTTCTTGTTCACTTTATTGTAACATAAATGGATGTATGTAGGTATTACAATAAATCGCCAGTGACGCTAACACTGTAATTATTCTTTGGTAAACTACGTTATATTCGGCAATTTATGTTGCAATACTGCTTCAATAATAGCAATTAACAGAGCTATATATGTGACTATGTACGTCAACATAAACGGTACGAGCAACCACCCGAGGTCCCGCCCCTTGAATGGTTTTTAGTGTAATAATAATCAAACAATAGTAAGGATCATCTGCTGATAAGAAATAAACGTTGCTTATAGCCACCAAAAATATTATAAGTATGTCACTGTCGTGTGGCCAGACTATTAATAATAATAATAATAATACAACTTACAGAAGACCATTGCTGAAAAAATTAATAAATACACAGAATTGAAAGAAGAAGTAATCCGAATTTGGAGACAAGAAAAAGTTTACGTAGTTCCCACAGTTTTATCTACTACAGGAGTCATACCGAAACATCTACACCATAGCCTTAAATTACTGGACATAAAAGACACAACCTACATAACCCTATAGAAAGCAGCCATTTTAAATACTTGTAGAATAGTTCGAAAGTTCATGCAAATAGACGAAAACGAAATCACACCCTCACACACAACATACACACACAACTAACACAACACACGCCATATTTACTTGGTTTAGGCCCGTAAATATGGTTAAACCAGCTCAAAGTTGAGAAAAAAAATCCCGTAATAATAATAATAATAATAATAGCCTTTATTCGCTGACCAAGGTACATTATAGCTTATAATCTCTATAATATAACATAATAAAACAGTTATAACTCTTAATATATAACAATTGTCTTCTTCAGCAACCAGTTTGTTGGTCAGGATGTCCTTTGACATAGGCTTCCCCCTTTAGCTTCCACTTCTCTCTCTTTCTAGCTATTCGTCTCCATCCTTTTGGCAAATCGTCTTCCCATCTTTTTATTTGACGACCATTTTTCCTCTTACCATTTCTTGGGTACCATTCTATTACATCTTTTGTCCATTTCCCTTTGTTAGTTCTCATTATGTGTTCAACCCAGTTCCATTTCAGTTTTCTTATGTTATGTATTACATCGATCACTTTCCTTCTTTTCCTTATGTCTGAAATCCTCCATCTGTCCTGCCGTCTAATGTTTAACATGCTCCGTTCCATACTGCGTTGGCAAACTGCAAGTTTTTGGTTGTTTTTAGTAGTAGCAGGCCAGACTATTAGTACAAGTCTACTTCACTCTACCCTCTGGTCAGGAACACTACATTGTCAAATATGGTAATTATAAGAACTGCAATAGGTAATAGTATCAGAAAACGACATATTTTATTTGTGAAATTGGCTAACACTTTGGTTTGGGTTTTAATAATTCCAGGCTGCTGACGAATTTCGGGACATCTATCTATATAAGGAATATTTGCCTAATCTATATAAATTAGGTTTGGAATAGATGTCTTGCTAAAACACAAGACCAAAGATATGATTTTAAGACCAAAGATATCCATCCCATAAAAACTTTCATTGCAATTTACAATCACAAGAAAACATGCGACACAGTCAACTAACGGCCAATATTAGTAATCAATCCTAATCCAAAACTCGCTGTCCAAGATTGATATTTTGATCCATTTTTATGTTATCGCTTGCCAATGACATATCTGTGGACTGGATAAATATGGCAATTAGATATGGGATAGGCCGGCGGATACACAGCTATCTAGATTGCATGCATGCAGCTTGAAATGCATTAGATTGAGATTCATTATTAACATTGGCCGTAAGTAATGTAGGATCTTACAAAAGATGTGTAAAATAGAAAGCGATTCATCCGCAAAACTAAAATAATTAAAATTGTACATCAATATAATTTCGGTATCTCCTCGTATTTCAGACAGATTTAGAGTTTGGTCGTAATAATAACATATTTTTTATGCGAATGGGTTGAATGCATCTTTAACATCTCCAGTGATTTATAGATGGTAGGAAATATACATCGTTTACGTATTTATTGATCTGGATATCTGTCGCCTTTGTGGTCTAGCGGTCTGGCGTCGGACTTGACTTCTTGAGGTCACAGAATTGACCCCCGGGTTGGACAAATAATGTAAAATGTGTACTTTCAATGAAAAAAATTAAATGGAAATTTTTAAAAATTGAAAATTTGCCGGGTTTGGATATGTGCCGTAGGTTTGCCATCTATACTATTTTGGGACTTCAGTGTCTTCAGCTAGTTGTAGATGCTCTAGTTGTGCCTCAGTCTACTTATTCGGGGATATGGGGGTGAAGATACTTTTTGTAAATATGTATTTTTGTGTTCTTTCCTATTAAATGTTACAGTCGTATTCTTTAATTAGTGTCAATTTCTCTGACGATTCTTCCATGATGCGGGAACAATGAGGCAAATAGACATACAAGAGATATAGAGATAAGAGATTTAAAAATACTTAACTGGTTTATAATAAAAAACAAGAGGTTACCATAAAATTATCTTCAATTGCTCTACAATTGTCATTCAAGTGATATTCAATGTCTTAGGCCTATTTGAATGTCCATTGTCACATACGGTGATACAATTGCATATTTTATTAACAGCATAATAACCCTTAATACTTTCGTATAGTGCCATTTTTTCTCTGATGCTAAACTTAAATGGATTCAGTGTGCATTGTACAGAGTGTATACCACCCACATACAACAGTCGGCAGTCCAAAGCGATTAGTCAGTTGTCGTCGGTTACAGCACGCGTAGCTGACTAATTGAGGTTATAAATCGACACACGCTAAATGAGCGTCTCACTGCGAGTGATAAAGAGCGACACTTTTTTTTATTGTAACAAACTTCACTTTTTAGTCTTAGTTATCAATCATAGAAAGTTCTAGATGCCTTAATTTCACCTTTATAAATAGAAGTGCTTATTAATATGTTAAAAATATAGTAAAACTGTTGCGTGTTTTAGTTTGAGGTAATAAATCGAAACACGCTAAATAAGCGTCTCAATGCGAGTGCTAACGAGTGACACTTTTTTATTGTAACAAATTTCAGTTTTTGTAGGTGTTTCTTAGTTACCAATCATAGAAAGTTCTAGATGCCTTAATGTCACCTTTATAGATAGATATGATTATTAAATGTCGAAAATTTCAGTAAAAATTTTACATGTTTTTGTTTGAGGTAATAAATCAAAACACGCTAAATAAGGGCCTCGACGTCAGTGAAAAAATAGAGACACTTTTTGTAATTGTAAAAAATTTCAACTTTTGTATGTATCAATCATAGAAAGTTCTAGATGCCTAAATGTTATCCTAAGAAATTGAAGTGTTTATTAAATGTCGAAAATTTCAGTAAAACTTTCACGTGTTTTTGTTCGAGGTAATAAATAGAAACCCGTTATATAAGCGCAAAGTGAGCTTTTTACTGCGAGTGATATCATTTAAGTAAAATAATAACAATAGAAAAATAACAGTAAAATTGTAAAAAAAAACAATGATATACAGCAAGTTATATGTAACATTTTTATGAACAGGTATTTTAGTAAGTGGTAGTGAATGAAATAGTAATTCCTAAAACAGCTATTGAAAAAGTAGGTTTAGGTGGATTTCGACAGCCTAGCCTATTTATTTCTCTGAAAGATCTTCAATTAGCAAAATGCAAAAGATAATATTAAATACACCAATTTGCAATGACAAAACTCTACTGTTACTCTAATTCAAATTTCATAACAATAATGAAATGAAATTAATTACCTTTAAATGAAATAGCCCAAATACATCAATTGTTAACATTATCACCTGACATAAATTTATAGTTCACTTATATTCACCATTAATAATCGCGATTGAAGTTCATAATATTATCACTGCAATTAATTAAATGTATCAATAATTAAATGTGACTTGGGCTTAGGGTTCGATTATAGCGGATGGTTAAGCGGGAGCGTTGAGGTGAGATAAAATTGAAATGTTTTTTTATTTAAACAATGTATAAACATTTTATTACCTCTATGGTCTAGTGGTCCTGTGTTGAAAATAGCTTCACGAAAACCCAACTTCGGCTTTTGGGTCGTACAACAATAAGAATGTGTTTAATTATAATTTTCTAATGAAAACAACTTTGGTAGGGAATCAAGAAATGCCAGGTTGGGGATAGGTTTGTTATCTTTATTCGGCTCGTCGTGCCCTGGTTGCACCTTTGATTACCTCCTAGGGGATATGCTTTTATGCTTTGATATCCTCCTTTTCATATAAAGAAATATGAAAGATGTTAAATACAATTAATAATTTATAACAAAACATTGAATTAGGTACAATGTGTATTTTGTTTTATCAAAAGATACAATAAAGTTTTTTTCACTTATTTTATGATAAGATAATGCATGTATATCTTTCCAAACTATGCTGTACGAATTTAGCGATTTCTTCTTACTCTAACTTTAATAAATATTAAGTGTTTTTTTTTATTTGAAGAAAGAAAAAAAATGAAAATAATTTGCGGAATACGAGTGTTACAAAGATGTTACAAAATCATTTAAGCGTTAAAACATATTCTACCAGCTTGTGGTGTGCAAATATTTTAATAGGTTTTTAATTATTTACTTACTAGGTATTTACACACTGGTTTTTGTTATTTTTCCATATTTGTAAATATTCTACTGCACGCGTACAATGCAATACCAGTTTTTTGCGTAATCAATTTAATAAATATTTAGATCCAAAAATACAGACAAATATTCTTTTTACAGCACCTATTAACCTAGTATTAGTATATTCTTCCAAATTTTAATATGCAACAGATATTTTGTATTATTATTATCGCTTAATATATTTGGGTCCTAATGATGTGTTACCATTATACATATTTTTTATATTTTTGTCCTTAAATTTTATATTAAATTATGACACTTAATCCCAACCTTGCTATTATAATTTAAAACTTGTTTAGGTAGTACGCTTAGTTTTGCCTCTGTGGTATAGTAGTCCGGTGTCCGACTTGAATTCTTGAGGTCCCGGGTTCAGTCGATTGAACATGTCCTGGTTGTCGATAGGCTTGCCACCTGTCATATTGTGGGACTTAGTGTCTTCGGCTAATCGTAGGTGATCTAGTTTGACCGTTGCGTACCTATTCAGGGATAATTTTTTAACGCATTGGATTCTGTATTGATACTCAAAATCGCTCCATCGTCCATATCCGCTGTTACCGAGGTTTCAGCCTTAAATATAGTAGCGATCGATAGTATGGAATTGGTTTGCGTAGAATAATTTGCATAATTATTGGAACTAACCATATCATAATAACATTTCTATGGAGTCGATTTGTTATCATTTTATAGGATATAATAGGAATCTATTTACAATATTAAATCGATGTTGTACTCTAATTATATTGTAATTGAGCGATATATAATTTTCTACAATAATTACTTCAATATTATTACATCCTGGAATTGTGTTGTATTCTATTCCAATAAATCCATTAATTTTATAGGTGAATAAATGCTACCTACTGTATAATTAAAACAAATATTAACCTAAACTATGTTACATTAATTAATAGGACTATTGATAATTAAATTACGGCGCATTCGCAAATTGTATAGTTTCAAATTTTACTCTCTTCACAAATATTTAAGCATTTTTTTCAAAGTCTTGTGTTTATTGATTGTGCCCCTTGTTTAATATCATAAGCAAGTGACTAACAAATCATAAAAGACTTAAAATTTTCAATCCAAGGTTAAATTAATAGATATTTGGAAATTAATAGAACTTGGGACAATCAAGAATGAACTGAGTTATACACACATTGACCCACTTTTTTTTTTAATAATGATAACAATAACACTTATGCAAAGGAAGATCTGAAATAATTAAGCTCTTAATCCTATTTCACTAAATAGTTGGCATGAAAATATTTTGAACAACTCATATTATTCATTATTAGTTACTGTATATAAAATTATGCCATCATGAAATTTAAATATTTGTTTTCAAATTAATTACATTCACAAGCATATTTAAAAAAGCAAATATTAAATATTAATTTTAAAGTATATTTGGAAAAACCAAATTTTCTATTTGTTGCCCGACCCGGGACTTGGACCCTGGACCTCAAGCAGTCGAATCCAACACCTGGACCGCTAGACCACAGAGGCGACATAAACATCATTTTAACTAAAAAAAGAAAAACATTGTAATATATAATGTAGTTAAATATTATTTGTCATAAAATCATTTTTCCAATAGCTATGTCTTTAATTCCATTTTAAATCTATTAAATACTTATTCTTATGTTATATCTACTGAAATTAGTTATTGAAAATTTTAGTTTTTTCTAGAAGTTACTGGAACATTTTAAATCCCCGACTGTAAAAATGGGGTCAACTAAGTTTGACGTGCTTGTGTGTGTATCTGTGGCAACATAACGCCAACACAACATAACGGAAGGATTGATTTCGATGTGGATTTTTTCGTTTGCAAGCCAAAACTATCCGAGAGCTGTTCTAAGTACATTATCTTTAGGTTTTGTCGGGCTTAATTGTTCTTTTTATCTTAGTGTTAAAAATACGTACGGCTATTATACAAAATTAGCAATTAACTTTCGAAATGCAATCGATTGCTATATTGTCACACAAAATTTAATTATGCAAGTAATCTTTGGCCATTTTCGGAAATTGTAACTCACTCGCTCACTTTGTCACACACTGAACTTTAACACACACAACACTGTGAATCAACTTGCCTAGGCCTAGGCTTTACTTATACCTGACGTCATGATGACTAGGCCATGTTCCACTCCGGAGAGTAGGAATGTGGGTAGACTTAAACAATAGAGCTAAAAACCCAGCAGCAGGCAGTGATACACCTGTGATATCTTATGGCATCAGCAGGCTACTGTTGTCTCTCATCAACCAGAGCCAAATATGCTTGTTCGCTGACTTATCACATTAAAAATAATCTAAGCTGTGTTTTTTTTTATGATATGGGGAGGCAAACAACCAGACGGATTTCCTGATGGTAAAAAAATAACGCCGTCTAGAGACACCAAAGGTGGTAATGGTGCGTTGCCAACCTGAGGACTGGATGTTAGGCCTCAAGCAAAAGTAAGTTTACCGGCTACCTAACCCTCCGAACCGTAATACGTAATGACGTTATGGCGGCAGGAATAGGTAAGGCAGTGGTACGAATCCGGGTGAGTCGCTGCGAAACTCTACCACCTAGTCAGATGTCACGGTGTTAGTGGTGATAAGCCTATGTTCATCTTTTACGAGCTGCCTGGCAGGAAGGCTGACGGTTTATTAAGCTATGTTATAAATAATCCTAGCGATTACTAATATTTTATGCATATAGTACAAATAAAAAAGTTTCAAATGATTGCTCTATCTTTAATAAATTATGAAGGCATCAAGATAATTTACTAGGTAAGATGAATGTTTTAATTTGAATTGATATTTCTTGTATTAAACAGGTAGTAATTGCATATTTTTAAGATTGTTAATTATTATAAGCTAGAAGCATCTCACGAGATAGAACGCTTCCTGTGTGGGCTAAGTAATTTAAAACTTAATCATACGTTACATGCACTTGGACGTTTCTAGTATTATTCCCAACGAATGCTTGGGAGAGCACCGTTTAACTTATTGTAGTTTTGCACAAGTTATTTTATTTGCTTTTTGGCTAAGTTTAAAATGCTTGTAGTTTATACTTTAAAAAACTAATGATCTTCCAGCTTTAGAATATGATCTATCGCTTTCTGATAAATAGATAAATAGTTTATTCCACATATATAGTCTGTTATGTCTAGGTGGCTGTAAACCATCTCGCCTATGTCATTACCAACAAATTACTTATATGTATAGGTAGCAGTAGCCGTCGGTGCTTGCTTTTGTTGTGTTCTATATTTAAGGTTAGAGTAACAGGTGTTTTTGTTAACGTGGCCTGAAATTCGGGCTATATTTCTGGTATCAATAATGTCTTATAACGTAAAAAAGTATTGTAAAGTAATCTCCATTGATAAATAGAGTTCATGGCAGAAAATTGTATATCTAATGTACATTACAGTTTGGTATTGTTTCCTTTTTGGCTAGGTAATAACATTTTAGACTTTCCAGTTTTAATTAATAGCTTGGTAGATTAGACACTTATAGCTTGGTAGATGGATGCTTGGATACTTACTCACTTCTTACTTACTTCACTACTTGAATGGCCTAAAAAATGTGGCCTCCAACACAAGAAGGCGCTACCCATTCTTACTATTCGTTTTTTCAGTGTTGTTCGTTCTTTGATCTGTAAGGTTCTTTGTGGATTCACGGATTAATTACTTACTGTCACTAACACCGTGACATCTGATTACGTGGTAGTACAGCGACTCTCCCGGATTGGTACCATCGCCTTATTTATTCCTGCCGCCATAACATCAGCACTTGTCGTTGACATGTTCTGGTTCGGAGAATAAGGTAGCCAGTACATTTACTTTGACTTGAGGCCTAAAATCCGACCTTAAGTTGGCAACGCACCATTACCTCCTTTGGTGCCTCTAGGCGGTGTGAATTCCTTACCACCAGGAAATCCGTCAGCTTATTTGCCTACAAATATCATTAAAAAAATAGATGTATCTGGCTCCTTTTGTCAGCTTTTTGCAAACTCAGCTATTAAATACAAACACGTTTATCAATTTGAAAGCTAAATAATAAGCAAAGCAGCGCAACTTAATTCTGACAATAATAACCAATAATGGTGCTTCACCAAAGGTCAACACTGAAAAGTGTATATATAAAAAGGTTTCAAATACTAAATTTTTCATATCACAATATAAAATCAGCGATAGTGATAAGACGTGCGTGGTCTATTTAAGTAACCAACGTGTTAACGATCTCAAAATATTTATTTAACCGGCCCGAGCTTCGTCTCTTATTAAGATCTTAGCTATGGTTAAAAGATAAAAATAATTCAAAGATTATTTTTTTCTAGGTCTAACAATGTTTGAGTTAAATTTAAATTACGATATGGTTCAGCAGCGGCCATTTTTCAATTTAATTATAATAGTTGTACTTTAATTACTTGAAAGTAACAAAACTACAATAAATTTTACTCCATGTTGGTCCGAGCTCCTTTGCAGAATAAACCATCTGCCTTCCTACCAGGCAACTTGTAAAAGACGAGCGAAGGCTTACTGTCACTAACACCATGACATCTGACTATGTGGTAGAGTTTCGCAGCGACTCGCCCGGATTGGTACCACTGCCTTATCTGTTCCTGTCGCCATAACGTCAGTGCTTGCCGTGGACGTGTTCCAATTCGGAGGGTCGGTTAGCCGATAAACTGGCTTTTGCTCGCCGCAGGTTAGTAATGCACCATTAACACCTTTTGTGTGTCTAGGCGTCATGAATTTCTTATCATCAGGAAATCCATGTGCTTGTTTGCCTTCCAATATCATAACTAAAAGGTCTGCAAGACAAAACAGTTGTGTAGTGAAAACTCAAATGTCTGTAAATCCGGATCTGGTTGCTTATTAAATTTATCAAAGTATCTTTCACTGTATTTCATGTACTGCTGTTACTTTGGGGTTAGATGAAAAATGATTAATTTAAAGATTTCACACCTATATCCCCTAGGCGAAAGGCACAGGCACATCCAGGGCATTCACGACTAGCCGAATATACTGAGTCCCACAATATGACAAGCCTATCGCCAATCGAGCACATATCCTTTCCCGGGCAACATTGTTTTTTGTTGCCCGACCCGGGAATCGAACCTGTGAACCTCAAGAATTAATTTTTTTGTTATTTCATAGTAATAATGTTGACAATTACCTCCGACTGCAAAAGGGGGGTGTTTGCGTGTGTGTGTTTGTGGTATCATAATTCCAAAACAGCTGTACCGATTTCGATGCGAAATTATTTGTTTGAAATCTGACATGATCGAAGTAGTTCTTGGTATGAAGAACTAGATGTTGGTTCTTAACTTTATAATAAGTAGGTTTTGTCTAAATGTTATTGGACAATTTTCATTTCAACATATAATCCGTATCCGTTTATCCCGTGTTAAAATATCATAAAAAAATATAATCCACTAGCAGTTTCACGCAGCTTCGCCTGCGTAACTTGGCTTCTACTGTACCGATTTGGATGAAACAAAGCCTATGTCACTCGTGGATAATGTAGCTTTCTAATGGTGAAATAATTTTTAAAATCGGTCCAGTAAATTTAGAGCCTATTCATTACAACCAAACAAACAAACAAACAAAGTTTTCCTCTTTATAATAATAGTATGATAAGTAAATCATATTCATTTTATCATAAACTTAGAATTTAGAAGTGTAAACTTCATAGATATATATTCAGCCATTCTCAGTGATAAAGTTAAGTAAGATAGATAGTGGTGCAGCAATTTGTATCAATTCCCAGTAAACTGTTCAACAATATCCTTTCCCATTTGATCAAATAACCATTAGGAATGCAATACCATCAGTCATGCGAGGAAGATAATTTATCATATTATTTAGTATTGCAACTATTAGAATCAATACTAATGTCATTGGCTGAATCGAAAGACAAGAGGTTATCAATTAATCTGCATATTTGTTACGACTCTCCCTTTTTTCTCTTGCTCCTTCAGTGGTCCGATATTGGACTTCAGCAGGTCCTGGCTTCGATCCTCATGTCGGGGGAAAAAATCTCATTTATAAAAAACAATCGTTAGATAGGTATACGCCTCCTTGACGATAGGCTTGCCACGTGTGTAAGTGTAAGTGTAAGTGTCTTGGGCTAGTCGTTGGTAACCTGGTTCTACCTTTGCCTACCTCTTTTGGGACACAGGCGTGAAGATGTTTGTTACGCGATTTCTCGACCAATAATGAAAAAACGTTTACTGTTGTTTTTGGATAGGTAGGTCATAATGCAGACGCCCATCCCATATTAAGTTTTACATAGTTCACCTACAGTCTGTGGTCTGTTTCAAAAACGAAGAGAAAAACAGCAATTGTCCTCTAAGTGCAAAACATTGCCAGTACATACCGGTTTATGAGATAGTAGAACTTTGAAGATAAATATTCAAAGAGTTTAATATCCCAGCTTTGGGATAGCAACGCAATAATAACATCTTTGGTCTCTATTTGACTTGTATTTCTCACCATACGTTTATTTGTTAACAATTGCAAAAACAGTAAGCTATGCAAGTCGCCTGAGTTTATTATTTAGGCTTTGCTGTATTTGTCACAAATATTTCGACTTACCTATATATAGATATTGTATACCACTACCATACCTGCACACCTACACCGCTCTACCTACCTGCACCCCTCCATTACATACCTAGAAAATAAAACTACTGCTACTTTAGTCACCATAACCGCTAAAAAACAGTTTTTAAAATAACCGTAGCAATTTTGGTAAGTTATTAGGTTTTTTTAATCGAACGATACGATCTTTCGATGTAAACCAGAACCGCTGTGAAAATATGCGTAAAACACCGCGTAATAATGAAACTGCCTAGGGCGAAGATAGATTATTTTTTTTTGTCGGTAAAGGCTTGTTAGAACGTGGAGTGCAAAATGGTGTTTTGAGACGGACAAAATGGCGCACGACTGCGGGGAGCCGGATTCCCAGCACTTTGGCAAATGTTTCCAGTATCCGGATTTGTTCGCAATACCCGGATAAAAATGTCACCCACTTACACCGGTATGATATTTCCCTAGTAAAACGTAGCCTATTTTTATCTGGGATATTATCAGCTTTTGATGGTAGGATAATGTTTTAAATAGATCCAGTAGTTAAACAAACGAACAATCATATCCTTGTTATTTATTTTATTAATATGGATAAAAACTTTGTTCATTCTATTATTAGAATTAATTCAATGTGTCGTTATAATTTCAAATATATGGTAGTGTTTTTATCCAGTGATATTCACAGTCATATAATTGCTTCTGGACTAAATTGACTACGCAGAGTAGCTGTTGTCATGATTCAGAGGATTCAGATTGTTCCATTTACTCAATGCCAGTAATTACACATAATGGCTCAATGCTGCAATTCTAAAATAAGCTAGTATCTTCGACAAATTAATACCTTAGCGATGACATAGTGTCAGGTATATAAATAAATAAAAGCAATATCATAAGGTTGATCTAATATTTAACAATAGCAGTATTTGACGTATTAGTTGCAGTTTTTGTGTGTGAAGTCAGCAAACAAATACAAGGCTATCCTGGTGGTAAGAGACAACCGTGCCCACAAACACCATAATTGAAAATTGTGCAAATCTACCGGCTACCCTACCCTCGAAGCCGAAACATGGCAGAGTCATTATGGCGGCAGTAGTCTTGTCGGTAATGAGCAATACTTTAACATCTCTCTCGCCTCTTACGAGCTGCTTGGCGGAAGGGCAGATAGTCTATTCTGCTTAGCGGACCCGGATCAACACGGGGAAAAATATACTTAAAATGATATACTTTAAATAATATGCCTTACACTTCGGTGTAAAGACATCCACAAAATCTTTTTAAATTCAGGAAGTTGCAATAGTAAAATTCAGTTCTGCATTATAAAGACAGCGATACACTATTATCGTGTGGTAGATTTAACTAGCTTATACCGCAAAACTAATTGTCATTTAACATTTCTGATACTAACCTACAGATTTAAATATATGGCGAACAGATTTAAATGTATGGCAACAGGAATAGGTAAAAGGAACAGTAATAATGCAATAAAATCACCTTCTATTTTAATGTTAGGTAGGCTTTTTAGTATAACCATCTTCGGAGATCACGTCAGAACTTAAAGTATCATGTCCGTCATCTTGATGCCTGGAGATCAACGACTGTGCGATTCCGAAGACATTTCATACCCATGCGGGGTACACCTTTGTGAAATCAGTTACCGAGGGCGGTATTCCCAAATGATTATGACTAAGGATCCTTCAAGAAAAGAGCGTACTCATTCCTTAAATGTTGGCAACGCAACTGTGATACTCCTGGTGTTGCGGGCGTGGGTGGCAGTGATCACTTTCCATCAAGTGATCCACTTGCTCGTTTGCCCAATCTAGTATAAAAAATACAAAAAATGAGTATTTGCTGAGCTTCCATCATCTAATCCACACTTGGTAAATGCTCGTAAATACGCTTTTTTAATAAAAAAAAATACTTCGATTCACAAATAACGGAAAAAATTACTTTTTTCAAATAAATAAACATTACTGGACAACTTACACAAATTGAATCTAACCCCAAAGTAAGCAATGGGGTTACGGGTGTTAGTCAACGATACTAATACATAGAAATACTTAAATAGATACCAGAATAAATTTAATAAACACCCAGACCCGGAAATGCAGACATCTAAATGTTCATTACACAAATGTCTGCCCCCGTCGGGAATCGAACCCGAGCCTCGCAGTAAGTCGATGTAGTTAGGCGTATACGCTAGCCACTCGACCAACGAGGGCAACCAATCGTAAAAAGGTGGAGTTTTATCAGCGATTGTTGAAGCTTATTATGCCATTAGCATTCTTGTCGGTTCCTCTGAAGGAATTTTAGATTTCATTTTTGCTGATCACTTCGAGAGTTTTTACCTATAGGCCGTAGCTTATCATTTGTTTGTATGGAATTCATCATTGTAAATAAAATTCACTTTTGGCCATGATGTATGATATTTCAATTGCAGCTTTTTCACTTGTTTGCATTTTTAACTAACTTTAAAAATATATTGTAAATTCGACTAAGATTTTTGTTAACTTTTATGCTTTGCGATTAATCCGTCAATCAAGATGACTCGTCATATACTTCGTCGAGGTACATAAATCCTACCTAGTTTTATCTCTATCTCTACCTATTATCTCGGAATCTACCAACCTTACAGAAAAATATCAAATCAAAATATTATTTATTTCAGTCGCCTCT
Organism: Calephelis nemesis; assembly: GCA_002245505.1. Classification (NCBI taxonomy): domain Eukaryota; kingdom Metazoa; phylum Arthropoda; class Insecta; order Lepidoptera; family Riodinidae; genus Calephelis; species Calephelis nemesis. The sequence goes on from NJDD01002075.1 coordinate 257,684, forward strand.
GTGGTCGAGCGGTCCGGGTGTTGGACTTGACTGCTTGAGGTCTCGGGTTCGAATCCCGGGTCGGCCAACTAGAAGAAAATTGGATTTTTCCAATTCTCTAATAAAAAAAATGTTGGACGGGATTGGAAACGTGCCCGGTTGGCGATAGGCTTGCCACCTATCACATTATGGGACTTAGTATCTTCGGCTAGTCGTGGGTGCCCTGGTTGTGCCTCTGACTACCTCTTAGGGGATATGGGCGTGAAGATACTTTTTTTTTTATTTATTTCAGTTTTACTGCGTTCAAAATATAACTTTGCCCTTTTTATTGGGCAATGACATTAACAAATTAGATATTACCAAATCAATGACACGTTTTCGTAGTCTGATTTATTATGACTAAAATCATGCTGTCAACATGTTAGACATAATTTATTCTACCTTTTACATGTTCTATTAAGATTATATAAATTATCAAGGTAATTACACGAACCGGTAAATTCACACCATTCATTTTATTTATTTGGGTAATTATATCAATAATTTTGCCGCCTACCGCTGCGACTTTTATTAGCACTTAAAAATGTTGTAATAAGCCTTCCGGTTTTTATTTCGTTTTTGCGATGGTAAGTAAGCCATTAAATATAAAATGCGGATAGACTGTGGAATTTCCTATCCAGTGAGGCTAGTAACAGTCACCTTCTGACTATTTTTAACGACTCCATAAAAATAATGCGACTGTGTTTTTTTTATTGTTTGTTATGCGATTACTCGACCAATAACTTTGATGGTTCTTTTTTAGGTTATGATTTCAAAATGGTCCTGTATTAATTTTATAATTACTCGTGATTCTTTAGTTACTCTAATATTTCAAAGCTGACGAGTTTGTTTGTTTGCTTGGACTAGCTAATCTCAGGAATAACTGGTTTGATATGAAAAGCTCTTTCAGAGATAGCCCATTTATTGAGAAAGGTTATAGGCTCTATATCATTACGCTCATTGTTTCGCGCAGACAAAGTCGCCGGCGGAGGCTAGTAATTCATAAATTGTCATCTATGTTGATGACATCATTATCAACGATGTTGTCATCATAGACGAAAAATACAAGAATTATTTAATAAACAGAATTATCAAATCGCGACGTGGTAATTGAATAAATGCAGTTGGTTTTTGCAGCAGTTTTGTTACGTGACGCTAGATGTCGCCAGCGGCTACGTGTTATTAAAGTTATTAAGCTCTCTCTTAGGAAGCCTTTTTGACATCGGCACAAAAAGTAGCTTTATCATGCTCCAATCTTCTAACTATAGACACAAAAATTATACCTACCATAACATGGTTTAGTTTTTACTTGAAATAAGGACAAACAATCTCACTTTTTTTGTATTCTCTTTGTTAGTCAAGGCCATTTAGTGAGATTTGGCAGCAATAGGGAAGCACACGATACACTTTGTATGAATGAATGAATGAATACACTTTATGCATTAAACTTTATGCACCAAAATTTATAAAATATCTCTTTCACTTGTAATATTTAACTCACTTGTGTACTTAAAATTGTAACAATTGCAATTAAGTTTTACCCATTTTAATTAATATATAGGGTGAAGGACCCAATTATCAACACTTTAAGAGTTAGTCATAATTTAAGCTCATTTATCACGTTGTTAAATATTTTTTCAGCTATCATGACGAGTTATCTCCTTTCGATATTCAATCAGTAATATGATATTAAAAGAAACTGTTCATTTGTATTCAATCATTTTTTATGTTGGGCAAGAGTAAAAAATTACCGTCTCTCCATTTACTAGTACCATCACTTCCAATTATTGGCACAGAGTGAATAGAGAAATGAGATGAGAAATGAGAGAAAGCTTAAGAGAACTGTGATATTGGTATTTAAATTATATGAAATAAAAAAACTGTTTATTCTAATAATCTTCTATATTAGGTGATTAAATGTTCTAAAGAGTAATTCTTTAAGATACTCTGTAAGCCAACATTAAAAAAAATACTTTACTTATAGTCTAATAGTATTTAAGACAGGTGACAAACGTACTTGACAAAGTTTTACATCTTTATACCTAGTTTAAGTAGGTATATAAATAATTGGTTAAAACTTACAAGCTCACTAGAAAATGTCTCACTTATTAATATTAATCAGCCTTAATGAAACAAAAATTGCACTTATTCAAGTATAGCAGAAAGAAAATTAAATAGAAAGTTATAGTTTTTGGTCTACATCTTCAATCAATTCTAATCCTCGGCAAGTATCTTCTCTAGTTCTAGTAAAGAGTAATTTTGCTTTTTTTATTACTTATTATTTTATTCAGTGGAGCACTCATTTGGTTGTCATCTCTTTGATCAATTTGCAAATTGCTGGATACGATTTTTAAATTTATTTTAATATCAGAAAGAATTCGGATTTTTTTATTAAGAGGTGACACAGACTGCTTTTCAGGGGAGTTTGTTTCGCCGTTTCTTCTCCCGATTGGCTAGGTTTGGAAACGGTGGTAGTGTACGGTAGATAGGACTAAAAATTAATCTACCTTTAAATTCATGTATAATAAATTATGAAACTTATGTTCGTAAATAAATAAAATGTTTATTAAAAATCTAAATGTACATTTTTTATAGAAATATGTAACTTCATAAAATTTAACTAAATTTTTGCACACCACAATGTGGTAGAATATGTTGTATTCTTAAATATCTTTATAACAACTTTTAACACACATATTCCGCAAATAAATAATTTTCATTTCATTTCATTTCAGCGTCTCTTTTCTTAATGTTGGGTGATTGTTCATTTTCAGAAGAAGATAGCATAACTTGGTGATTAACTACAGTATGGTGGCCATTAATAATTGTTTCTTGCGTTTTGTTTGCTTTAGTTTCTTGCATTTTGGCAGCTTTTGTTATATATATTTTTTATTTATATTAATTAATTTGTTTTCTTTGTTTTCCGATATTTTATTCGCCGATTCGATATTATATAAATAATTATTTATTTATTTATATATATTTGTCTCTTGCTTTTTAGTTATTATTGTTTCTTTTGTTTTTTTGCTTACCATATTTCTAACAGTTTCTACTTTCGCTTTATTTTTTTCTTCTTGTTTCAATAATCTGTTCTTCTTACTTATCTCTTGTTCTTCTTCTTTAAGTTGTTTAACTTTTAATTTGACGATTTTAGTCTTCTACCAATCAGCTTATGTAAGAACGAATCATGATCTCTCTTTATTTTTAACACCTTTGCGTTTAGATTTTTTTTTCCGTAACCAATACGTCCTGTAATTTGATTGGAGTAAGTGCATATTGTTGACTATTAAGACCTACAAATTGCGCAACCCCAAGACAATCTTCAATATTATTATCTGGTGGTTCTTTCGTTACCGCAGTAATGTCGACAAGTGGAATTTTATCTACTAAATCCTCTGCTATTATAACTGGAAACTTGTCAAATGTTAAAAAATTCAAGTGCTTCGCAATTTTGAGCCTCAACAACAGCTGCTTGGAATGTGGAGGCCTCAGTTTTATGATTTTCAGAATAGTAACAAATTTTCTTTAAAATCCTTTCTGTTTCTGTTAGAGCATCAAGCGGCGTTCTTTGTAGAAATGTTACGATTTCTTGCCCTACAATATTTTTTAAAGTTTCATATGTCATTACTTTATCTTTATTACAATTTTCTTTTGGTTGTGATTTGAGATCTATTGGTTCTTCATCATGTTTGCTTCCTTTACCCAGACATTTTTTGTAATTAATGGCTTCATAGTTCCATGGACATAAGCCAGTAGTTCTGAATCCATTGATTACAGTTGTTTCTTTGACGCCAGCCTCTAAAGCCTTCTTAACACCCCGTTTCCTTCCATGCATTTTTGAGAGGTCTAAAGGCTGACACGTCAGCTGGCTGTAGTATTCGCGTCGCGTTGGGGTACAAAGCAATCAAAATAATCTCAAATTTGCTGCAAAATTTACTTACTTCAAGACTGAGATGTGTTTTGTGCCCGTCTACAAAAAGTATTACGGGAAATGTTGCTTTTATTTTGATAAGGTATGGATGAAATACATTTTTGATATAATCATAAAAATAGTTCTGATGACATCCAGCCAGTATCACTCAAACCAATACCCCAATTATTTGGAACAGACGATGTTAAATCTTTGGGAAGCCTCTTGTTGGGAAACACTAACTAAGGGAGGTGTAACATTTTCATTGGCACAAAATGTGAAAAGCACAGTAAGGGCTGTCTTAGGTACACACAAAAAAAGCACAGTAAGGGCATGGTCGACTTCATACACGTCTCTTTCTCCCCGTAATGAGATGACTTTGCCACTTTTAGGACATAACTGAAAGTTGATTTGTCCCCATTGAGATGGGTCCTGTAAAACGTTGAAGTAGTTGTTTTCTTTAAAATAAAGCTCAATGTCGCGGAACCACCCTTTAATATATTTTTCTGTGACATTAGCACTAGCTGATGTAACAGCTTCGGCAGTACGTTCGCTCAGTTCTGGATGACGACGCATAAAAAGGTCATACCATTTTTAACCTGGTATATTATCTTTAAAGGTTATCTCTTCCTGTCTTTTTTAAGAAATTTGCTACACTCAATTGTAAATCATACTTTCTTTTTGGGGATCCTTTCCGACAGCAGTCTACAACCCACTGTACTAAAACTTCCTCTTCTTCATTCGATAATATCGGATCTGGGCTGGTAGGTCTTTGCATGGCTTCCTTAACCGCAACTGAATAGTTTGTCTAGGTACATTATAAGTTTTTGAAGGCAATTTTTTGGACATACCCTTTTTTACTGCATCTAAGGCTTTTAGAAGACTTTCGTTTGTGTATTTTTTTCTTTTGTTTGTTAAATTAACTTGCTTTGGTTTCATGGTAGGTGGGTCTGAAAAAAGAAAGATGATAAAATGCTAAGAAAACCAAATTATTAACATGCTTTTGAACCAATTATCAGCACTATGCTGACAAATGGCAAATGCAGTTTCAGCACCATCCTAAAAATTAGATTACAAAGGAATATACTACTTTTACCAAAAAACAATAATCCTACGCATGTAGAAAACACGGTTTACATTCAAAAATATAGAATAAGTGTTTACATAGCATTTTCCATTTATCAGCACTGGTGCTGATAATTTAGGATTCGGAAAATTTTTGATCCATATATCAGCACCACATTTATTACCAAAATGTCACTATAAACTCAAATGATTCTTTTCAAATTATTGTCATAAACTATCTTAGAAATCAGACCCATAAAAAGTTTTGGTAAAAAATATCTTAATCTTCAATTATAGTACAAAATGTCAAAACGTGAACTTACCTTCGATCACAAGGAATAAGCAAAATTAAGTTGAACTGCAGGACACACACGTTACTTTACAAAGTATTCGCCACCTTGAAATCGGAAAACATTGGTGTTGCCAGGAGTAGGATTTCAAAAACATCTATTTATTTATTTTTTGAAGTGGTCTAAATTCTACTGAGCCAAACCTTATAATTTTACTATTTATTCGAGGTGCTGATTATTGGGTGTAGTGCTAACATTTGGGTCAATCACCTACGCGAAATTCAAAAAAATACGAAAACGGCGGTCATCTTTTCTCTTGACAGCACCAAAAGTTTCAAAAGTTACGCATTTTATTAGTATAGATACATTAACAAATAGGAATTTACCATCGCATAGACAATGCTTATAAATTAGAAGGTGTCTTAGGATAAAAGATATATTTTACCGTTAACATATTCTAAGTTACGTAATATGGAGATTCTTTCTAGAATTAGGGACCCAGGTTATAAATATATCGAAGTCAAATACTTTGGCTAAGGTTTGAAATATCTCAGATGCCGTTGAAAATTAGCGGAATCTAGCAATTAAATGCGATACTCAGGCTATCATAAATTCCATGGTATTTCAAGAACCCTTCATCAGATATTAATCCAAGAGGGATTTAAAAGTTGAATGTTTGTTTTCCTTGTGTACCAACACGGCTCCTTTCCAAAATAGACCACATGTGGCCTTCCTGCCACGCAGCTCGTAATAGGCAAGCATAGACTTACTGTCACTAACATAGTAACATTTGACTAGTTAGTTTCGCAGCGACTAGTCCGAATTGGTACACCGCCTTACCTATTCCTGCCGCCTTAACATCAGTACTTACCGTTGACATGTTCCGATTCGGTGGATAAGGTAATCGGTAAACTTATTTTTGCTTGAAGCCTATTATCCCGGTCGCAGGTTGGCTACGCACCATTACCACTTTCAGTGTCTCTAGACAGCGTAAATTTCCTAAAATTAGGAAATCCGTCTGCTTGTTTGCCTTCCATTATATTTATTTATTTATTTATTTACTCAAAAGGAAACATACAGCTAATAATCTAACTAAACAATAAAATAGGTAACAAGATAAGCCAATTAACAGTTTCCACAAATAAACAGCAGTATAGTAAAACAAAACATATCATACAATAAGATAAAGCGATAAGAAAATAATAGACTAAAAGTACTCACTGACACTTACAAGAGTGAAGTAAAATAAATGATGATAATTAATGCCACAATGCTAATTTTTAAAGAATAAATATAATAAAAATGTATAGATTATGTAGTTTGTTGACGCTTTTTGTAGATAGTTTAAAACAATAAAATATCATCACTAACCAACTCCAAAAAGAGAAGAGATGTTGACGACATCATTTTAATGACAAATAGTTGAAATTGCATGCATTATAAATTTTACTAAGAATTGCACCCCAAGAGTCATATCCTTGGTAGCAGAAATGATTTGGGTATTTATCAGCGAGATACATTCAAACAAAACGTATAACTAGCAAAAGACGCGTATTGACAGTACCAGAAGAACTCTATTTAAAAAATGTGGCATAAATGTTTTATATGACACTAGCTGACCCGGCAGACGTTGTTCTGCTAAAGTTTTAATTGATTTTAGTAAAAAAATGTGTGTCATCCTTATTACTAAGGGGTATGAAAAATAGATGTTGGCCTATTCTCAGAGGTACTCAATATGCTCACAAAATTTCATGACAATCAGTCAAGCTGTTATGAAGGAGTACGGGAACGAACATTGTGACACGAGAATTTTATATATAAGATTAAATTGCAGTAAATCTGCAAAAAAACCGACTTATTTTTTTATGTGAGAGGTTAGCGAGCAAGCACACGGATCTCCTGGTAGCAAGAGGATATGTGGCCTATATAAGATGTTGTAATGTCGATACAATTTATTTATAAGCATTTGTACTTTCTAGAATATATTTTAATTTTTTATTTTTGCGGTTTAGCCCGGTTGGCTAAACCATAAAAATGGGAGAAAAATCTAACGTTATCGACCAAGTCAATTCAAATTTGTTTACTAATGTCATTACTAATGTCATTACTCAGTCATTTTTAATTAAATAGCGTCATTTTTGAGGATGACAATTAGGCAGTATTTTTTTTTTAAATTCAGTTTTTATTTAGCCCTGATGATGCTTGTATTGCGAAATTTGTTAGCCAAACTGTAAAAATAAAAATTACATAATATTTTTGAAAGTACAAGTGTTTATAAATAAATTGTATCAAGAATGGAATTCCACCAAGCACCGACGATAAGAAGTATAAAATCTATGTTATATGTCTTGTAACATCGTTGTTGCACTGCGGCCGGGTTGTTAGGTCTATTGTGCAAGTCTACCGGCTGCCCTACTCTCCGTGCTGGAATATGACACGGTCATCATGGCGGCAGGAATAGCTAGGGTGGTGGATCCCTACCCAGGCAAGTTGCTGTACAGCACTCTACTGCCAGTGGTCTTGCTGGTACTAACCTATATTTTAATTTGTGCTCGCTTCTTACAAGCTGCCTGGTAGAGAGGCATATGATCTGGAATTGTCGTTACGCAGTTTTTTTTATGATATTGGAAGTCAAACAACTAAACCGATTTCCTGGTAGTAAGAAATTCACGCCACCTAGAGACACCAAAGGTGGTAATGGTGCGTTGCCAACCTGAGGCTGGGATGTTAGACCTCGAGCAAAAGTAAGTTTACCGCCTACCTTACACTCCCAACCGGAACACGTCATGACGCTATGGTGGCAGGGATAGGTAATGTTTTTTTATAAGACGAGTATACAGATCACTGGAAATTGCTTTCGTACTCGTATTTTTTAGCAATAAGAATTAGGTTTCTTGTTTTCATCCTATTCTATAAAAACATTACTACTGTAAACACCTGTGCAATATTTACTGTTCCGTAATAAAGGTGTTGCGGGTAGCCCCTGCTCCCTCGGGTAAAGTTCAAGTGTATTAGGGGACATTGGTCCGTATTTGAGACCCGAAGGCTTTGAAAACTGAATAATAAACAATGAAGGGTACATTTCTCGTTTATTCTTGGTATGTACGTATAAACTATGTATTTATATTAGAGGTGAGATATGTGTACTTCTTTGTCTTGAATCTTTCTGAATTATGAGACTTGGCGATGCATATTATTTTGGCATATGTCTCTTTGCAGAAATTGTATTATAGAATAAAAACTAGTAATACTAAAAGAGTATCTTCACGCCCATGTCCCCGAAGAGGTAGGCAGAGGCACAACGAGGGCACCCACGACTAGTCGAAGACACTAAGTCCCACAATGTGGTAGGTGGCAAGCCTATCGGCAACTGGGCACATTCCCAATCCCGAGCAACATTTTTTTAGAAAATTGGAATAACCAAATTTCCTTTTTGTTGCCCGACCCGGGATTTGAAACTGGGGCCTAGTGCAGTCAAGTCTAGCACCTGAACCGCTAGACCACAGAGGCGATTCTAAAATCAAACTGTTTCAATAACCCCCACTAAACCTTCAATATCGTTAAGTAAAGCAAAGAAATGAAATTATGCTATAATATAAAATTATACTAAATTACATTACATGATATGTTGGTACAAATAAGTAATTACAACTTTACACACACATATCCCGCAAATAAATTAATTAATTTCATTTCATTTCAAAAAAGTGGGCAAAATCAGTCCATGCGTTCAAGCATAATGCGATGACCACGCGAAGTTTAGCTTAGCTTGACTTACGGCCATGTTAATAATGTTTCTCTAAAGATGGATTCCGAGCAATCTAGACAGCTGCGTATCCGCCGGCCTATCTTATCCCTAACTGCCATATTTATCTAGTTGTGTTATTGGCAAGCGATAACATAAAAATGGATCAAAATATCAATCTTGGTCAGCAAGTTTTGGATTAGGATTGATTATTAATATTGGCCGTTAGTGTTTTATTTTGTCCCCCCCAGGAGACAAGCCTTGTCGTGGCGGGG
>NJDD01002077.1:6522-19544 GCA_002245505.1 Calephelis nemesis
TTTTTTTCATTAAAAATCTTTGTTGTATTATTCATATATCGGCCTGTACCTTGAGTACCAACTGGTTTATTTATAAAAAAAAGTATCTTCACGCCCATATCCCCGAAGAGGTAGGCAGATGCAATCTATCGCCTCGGTGGTCTAGCGGTCCGGGTGTTGGACTTGACTGCATGAGGTCCCGGGTTCGAATCCCGGGTCGACCAACAAAAAGAAAATTGGATTTTTCTAATTACAAAATGTTGGTCGGGATTGGAAATGTGCCCGGTTGGCGATAGGCTTCCCACCTATCACATTGTGGGACTTAGTGTCTTCGGTTAGTCGTGGATGCGTGGTTTATTTATATTTCATTTGAATTTAGAGATTTTTTCAGTATTAGAAAACAAACAGAGAGTAGTGGTAAAAATGTGCGCCGCTCATAGAACAAGCATTAAATGCAACCTAAGCACAGGTTACAGAGCACTAAGCCTTCAAAACCTAAGGGTTACCCACACCCTTAGGTCCAATACAAAATCCAACTGATCTGTGCCAATGGGTATTTTGTAAACGGGTATTTGAGTTTCAATGTAAGCAATTTGAATAAAAGTCTCTTACTTTCAATTAAACAAAGACAGACTCTGGAAAAGTTATGAGCCCTAGCTAGAAACCATAAAGTCAGCTGTATAGGTTTTAAATTGAAAATGGAAGTCTTAATTGTCCGAACACAAAAAATTGACTTTACGCTTCGATTTTCATGAATTCCGTCAAATTTAAGAAGCTGAATCTTAAAAGTGGAATTTACAACTCTTGACTATTCAGGTACAAAAACAGAATTCCTAAAAAGTCATCTTATTATTTTAGAATTTTTTATGGCCTCTATATTGCTCTGGCACAATAATTCCACCAAAATCTTATGGTGAAACAGACAAAGGAGAGCTGTCGTCATTTTTCAATCATTTAAGGTCTTACACCCCTACAATTAAAATGTAAATGTCATTGAACTTTGATGTTTTAATAAACAAAGGAATAATTAAGAAAGTTCACACATATAACGTATATAATTTATTTACATATTTATACAACATAAAAGTACAAATAAAAAGAAAATAATTATAAAAACTTGTTTATTTGCAAGATATGAATTAACGTTTCATTTGACAATTATAAATAAAACATAAAATATATGAACATTTTGACGTAATTCGGGCAAGATAAATCAGTCTCGTTTATTAAATAGCACAAAATATAAAATGCAACGGGGCCTAGTTAAAAACTAAGCGATTATCTGAACACAGCGATAAACGGGGTCAGTAAATAAATATAGTAAAAAAAATAACAACTACATAAGTAAATACATGTTAGTAATATCAGAAAATGCTCTCACTTTAATTCTTCTATCATTGTATTTGAAGGGTTATATTTGTTAATTACATATTTAACAATATGTATTTTTTTCTTTTGTCAAATAATTTTAGTTATGTCAATATTGGAATAGGAATGTGGAAAATCATTTTTATAGATAAATCTAAACTGACAAACTTATTTCATTTTTATCCTTATATTCATTATTGTCCTTGAAGGAATACCAGTGGTGCTACTAAAATATGTAGTATCTTTAGGTGAAGTACGAAATGTACCTATAAAATAACAAAATTATCTTCACAGCGAAATATTAATTGAAATAATGCTGCAAAGAAGTCATATGGTGTATTTAAAATATTTTGTCAAGACTATGTCGACCTTGTTTACTTAAAAACTAGTTAACAAACCACTGATTTTGTAAATCTTATGAAAATTATTTCACTGAGCTAATTTCACAGCCATTTTTGCCGCTTCATCAGCGTTATTAATGATATGTAGGGGTAAGCCGGATCCCTCGAGGATTTTTCTTGCGGCTGAGGAGTTCGTGCCTTCCAGTCTGATAACAAGCGGGTGTTTAGGTGGATTTTCCTTGCAAGCTGCGACAATCCCGTTGGCAATGGTAGCACAGTTTACTATACCTGAAATAACACGAAACTTAATTATGTAATACGCCCAAATTAAGCAGTCAGATATTTAAAAAAATAGATCAAGGTCAACGGATAATGGCATACAGCTCAAGAAAGGAAAAGGGCCGAAAATACTTCCTTGCTGTACTCTATTAAAATTAAAATTAAAAAGTTGTTTATTTCCTTTAAAATTATTTCTTTTAAAAAACTCTATTATCCAGTATTTTCGTGAATTAGCTGTTAATTAGTTTTGACATTCAATTCTCTGTCACTAGGAAGGTGAATATTTTGCTTTTGGAGGATTTCCAGCTCCAGGCAGCACGTAAAAGGCGAGCATAGGCTTACCGTCACTAACATCGTGACATCCTACTAAGTGGTGGAGTTTCGCAGCGACTCGCCCGGATTGGTACCACCGTCTTAACTATGCCTGCCGCCATAACGTCCAATGCTTGCGGTTGACGTGTTCCGGTTCGGAGGGTAAGGTAGCCAGTAAATTTACTTTTACTCGAGGCCTAACATTCGAGGCCTTAGGTTGGCTACGCACCATTACCACCATTGGTAATGGTCTCAAGGCGGCGTGAATTTCTTACCACCAGGAAATCCGCCAGTTCGTTTGCCTTCTTTTACCATAAAAAAAATAGTTTTAAAAACTTTAACCAGCTCAAGGAATACATCAGGAAATTTATTTTTGCTGCCAGCTTTGTTGGAATCTCCTAAATCACTAGTCATCAGGAGTCATCATGGTGGAATCTTTTTTAGAGGACAAGTAATAGTAGATGGCATAAAATTAATGTTGGTGTGTGTTGTTGCCATTATTAAACCAAACTATTTTGTAAAGTATTAATAGCATAATATCAATAATAATAGTATAACAAATTGCAGTGTTCCCCAAAACGTCAAAAACAACAATTTCTATAGTTGCAAGAGATTTGAACTAACTGACCTTAAGAAGTGGATCACATAACAAAGGCTTATCAATTATCTTACATCATGACTACTAAGAATTATAAGGTCAAAACAATAATTACATTAACAAATATAATATTAAAAACATTCTATTTACTTATATATTAAGATCTTTGGCCAAAATTTATGTTCCAGATAAACTATGATGTTAGAGAACGTTTTTTTTTAAATTTCGTAACTATCTGTAATTTGATCTAGTTTTTCTTATGATTGAGGAGCTAAACAACTTTCGAGGAGGCGCTAAATAACTTTCACAGAGGACCTAAATAAATAACTTTGGGGACAAGGCCACGGGCAACAGCTAGTAAGTTTTTTATTACAGCGGTCAGCATGTAGAATTTATGCACAGAGATATTAATTAAGCTTGATTTTATTTTAAAATAAACAAAAAAGATGAATACTTTTTCGTTCAAAAACACAGACAAATAAGTTTATCACAGAATTGCCTGCCCCTGTCAGTATCGAAAATGAACCTGACAATTTGTGGCGTTGGGCGTGAACAAAAATATCGATAGATTTTAGGAGTTAAGAGTATTTTGGGTACAATTAGAATAAAATTATAATTCTTACCAGCAAAGACGTTTACGAATATAGCTTTCACTTTAGGATCTGATTCTAATATCCTTAAAGCTGCAGATACTTGGGATTGACCAACACCGCCGCCCAAGTCAAGGAAATTTGCAGGTCGTCCACCACTCAGATTGATGAGATCCATAGTAGCCATGGCTAGTCCCGCCCCATTTACCATGCATCCGATGCTGCCATCCATGTCAATGTATGTCAAATTAAGTGAAGCTGCTTCTAGCTAAAGCAACCATTTAGTAAAAAAATATAAGAAATTAGTACAAGAATATAATACACAATTGCATGAGATTCTTAAAAATATGTAACATAAGAATTGAACTTGTTTTCTTACAAGTATTGAGCTCTGGTTATGGAAGAGAACTCTTAAGTGTTAAGCACACTTTGATCATGTTTTGTATATTTGGTTCATATAGGATTTAATAGCGATCTGGTATTGGACTTGAGTTGAGACAACAAAAAGAAAACATACTTTTCAATTTTGTGATAACAACAATGTTGCCCAGGATTAGATAATAATTTATGGTTTGTTAGCGATAGGCTTGTCACCTATCAACTTGTGAGCCTTACTGCCAATGTTAATAATCAATCCTAATCCAAAACTTGCTGTCCAAGATTGATATTTTGATCTATTTTTATGTTATCGCTTGCCAATAACACATCTGTGGGCAATTAGGTATAGGATAGGCCGGCGGATACGCAGCTATCTAGATTGCTTGAAATCCATCTTTAGAGAAATATTATTAACATTGGCCGTTAGTGTCTTCCTAGCCGAAGGGTCAAGGGTGCCCTGGTTGGGCTTCTGTCTCCTTTCTGGAGTTTTGGGTTAGAAGATATAAACAATATTTGTATAAAGAATAAACGAGTATTCCTATATTAATATAGTAGGTATTCTCATACATTTTTTATGTCAATCACACTCATTCTAATTGACATAATTCTTGAGTGTACATTCTGTTTTATGAAGTGAAAACTTCTTTAGCGGCGTTGCACGCTTTTTTTGGAATGGGTAAAAACTTCTAATTTCGCGTCAGATCGCCAGAACGTAAGACGGCGCACAGCGCATGCGCGAACAAGACGGCGGCGCAGGTCGCGCGAGATCTATTATAAAACGTAGATTCATTGCTGTTTTTGTATTGCTTACATATTTCCGCACAGTATAGCATTCGCAATGAATAATACCAGTACGAGTGAGTGTAAAACAATCGCAAGAACTACTGCAATTCCGCCTCTTGCGTTGTTCTGCAGTATTAAATAATCGCCTCTGTGATCTAGCGGTACGGCGTCGGACTTGACTTCTAGAGGTCCCGAGTTCGATTCCCGGGTCGGGCAACAAAAAAATTAGATATTGTATATTTTCAATTTCATAATAAAAATAATGTTGCCCGGGATTGGATATGTGCCCGTTTGGCGATAATCTTGTCACCTATCGCATTGTGGGACTTAGTGTCTTCTGCTAATCGTGGGTGCCTTGGTTGTGCCTCTGCCTATCCCTTCGGGGGTATGGGCGTGACGATACTTAATAATTGTACTGTAAAGTGAAAACTGTTTCTTGCTTTGCAGTTTGTGGTAGATAAAATAGATATTAGTTTAATAAAACATCTTTTAATTTGTTAGCGACTTGTAGGTGTATTTATATTATAGTTTCTTAGTAAATAGAAATTACAGTACAACATAGCGAAGAAGTTTAGTTGTTTTCGAAAGTTGTAAGTTTAACAAAGGAAATAATAGTAGAATGAAAATCGATACACATATACCTATATTATATTGAATGAATTATGTAGGTAAATTAGAGATAAATTAAGAAAAAATATGAAGTAGCCATACTAGTAGGTAGCGTACTGAAGTTGCATGGATGTGCATGTATTTGCATGCACAGAGTACTAATAAAATAATAATATAAATTTTTAATACTAAATTTATTGCCAAAGGATTAAAAACATACAAATATAATAAGTACTAATAGTACTAGTAAGGTGTACTAGTACATTTTACAGATTGTATGATTACAGTGTGAATACAAAAATGTTTGATTAAGCACAAGACTATTATATTATACCACATTTATGATAGAACTTTCATACTGATAATTAAAGCAATTCGTGCAAAATTATTCCCTAACCATTCCCAAATATCAAAAATGCACAACATTAATATTCAAGTTTTCACTTCTGCCGGCACTCCTGGAGAACAACCCGTTTTTTTTAAATTAACATTAAGTATGACTTATAAATATAAGTATAACATGGAAAATTTTAAAATTGCTTAAATTAAATTGCAATGTCTGTCTACATATTGTTTCAGACACTCCATACTTCTTTAGCAAATAATTATTATTAAAGTGCTACTACCAACTACTTGGCAGTTATTATAACTGGTATTTATTATACAAGAACCTCATTTTGGCACTCAAGTTATCGTATGTGTTAGGTTATCATCTATATTTTTTTTTATTCAAAAGGATATGAACAAGCAAACAGCTCTGTTGACGTTAAGAAATAACCATGTCATATAGACCCAATAGATGTTGTAGATACATTGCTGTCTTGTGGCCAAGATGTTAGGTCACTAATTTGGCACCATCTACCCTACCCAACAGATCTAAACATAACACTGTTATTATGACCAAAGGAATTGGTAAGGCAGTGGATCTATACCCAGAATAATTGTAGCATGGCACTCTACCACCAGCGGTTTTGTTGGCTATGGCTGATTTATACTATATTTGCTTCTTTATGAGCTGCCTTGCAGAATACAAATGGTCTATTCTACACAGGAGATGCAGATCAACATGTATTTCATATAAATCTGTCCAGCTTAATTTAATGTGTATGAATAACATTAGATAAAACTGTATCCTCACCTCTCTTGGATCTACACCTGTAGTATCATCCAGAGAAAATATTTCCTTTTGACGGAACTGTGCATTGTCATCA
This sequence comes from Calephelis nemesis, assembly GCA_002245505.1. Taxonomy (NCBI): domain Eukaryota; kingdom Metazoa; phylum Arthropoda; class Insecta; order Lepidoptera; family Riodinidae; genus Calephelis; species Calephelis nemesis. The sequence continues at coordinate 12,971 of NJDD01002077.1, forward strand.
AAGTTTATTTTTGCATCAACTGCAACAACTCGCCCATCATCAGTTTCTACTAATGGATTGATTTCAAGCTGGGTTGCGTCAACCTAATGTTTAAAATAACAACATTAAAATTTCAGAATACAATGAAAACAAAAGATAAAATCTGTGTCATAGTCATAAACTACATTCAGTTTTTTTTTTGCATTGACAGTATGTAAATAAAGCTATTTCCCACCACAAAAAAACAAAAAGAAGTCTCTCTTTCACTGAAATGCTGATGTTGCCCTAAGTATGATATGGGATATGTGAAAAGTTTTGTTAACAGGTATGATTTAAAAATCCTTTAATATAACCATTAATTACCATGTCCATGATAAAATAATTCATGATAGAGGATTTATTATTTAAAGTGATAATGAGCATGTCACATAATACTACATAGAATCAACTGCTGGTCTTTTTTTTTATGATATTGGAAGGCAAACAAGCAGACGGATTTCCTGGTGGTAAGAAATTTACGCAGCCTAGAGACACCGAAGGTGGTAATGGTGCGTTGCCAACCTGAGGCCGGGATGTTAGACCTCAAGCAAAAGTAAGTTTACACGCTACCTTACCCTTCCAACCGGAACACATCATGACGTTATGGCAGCAGGAATAAGTAAGGCGGTGGTACCAATCTGGGCAAGACGCTGCTAAACTCTACCACCTAGTCAGATGCCAAGGTGTTAGTGACGGTGAGCCTAAGCTCCCTTTTAAGAGCTGCCTGGCAAGGATGGCAGATGGTCTATTCTACAAAGAAGCCCGGACCAACACGGGGAAAAGAGAAGGTCTGAAGAGTTCTTAAATATTTACAAACTTGACAACAGAATATAGAATATCCAATAACCTGATCAAAGTTGCAGGTTTACATGGAGGATGCATAGGAAAGAGATGTAATTATCATGTGATACAATCACGTTTGATGAAGGCTTATAGCCGTTTGTAAAAAAAGATAATAAATAATAGGTTACATAAAATATTTACATACATTATTGTTCAACACTTGAATTTAAATATAATAATATACCCAATGATAAGTTTGTAGCAGATATATATTTTATCAATTTTATTTGCTCAGTAGATAATAGCTCCTTTGATAGTGAAAAGATGAAATAACATTGCTTATAATTTTTAAAAATATTAGCAAAACTTTGGTTCAAATGAAAGAATACACTTTATTATGCAACAAAAGTTACATTATTAGACACTGTTATACTTAAAATAATATGATATTTATTTTATGGTGCTATGTATAAAGGTGATCTTACGACTTCTGTCAGACAACATTAGGATGAAAATTTCAGCTAAATGTAATGAAACAAATCAATTATTCTTTCCTATTTCAATTTGTTGAAATACAAGATAATAATTTAATTATAGGTATGTAAGGTTTGTAACCTTTTAAGCAACAAAAAAGTATGATTAAAATATTTTTTTCAATAGTTTTCCATAATACTTTGACTGACACATAGATAAGAATTTCAATCAGATTACATGCATTTCAGGTTCCATACAGAATTATTCCATTCAGATTAATATGTAAAAAGTAATTTTTGTTTTAAAATACTGGACATTGTGACTGTCCATTGGTTGGTATTTAAATTTGTTACCCAAATAACACCTGCAACAACAAAAGAAAAAAATGTTACCTTAAGGAATAACTGCCACATTTTTTTTATTTCCTCTGCACATTTTGAAGCCAAGTCACCTTTGAACTCTAAAAATTGTGCAACCTCTTGAGCCATTTTGTCTGTGACACCTTCATAGATATCTATTGGTAGAGTCTTAACTAAGTGTGGAGTTTTCTCTGCTACTGCTTCTATATCCATTCCTCCAGCGGGAGAGGCTACTAATACAGCTCCATTATAAGTCCTTTCCATGATTATACTTAAGTACGTCTCTCTCACAATATTTACACTCTCTGCCACCATAACCTTATCTACCAATATTCCTTCTTTAGGGGTTTGTTTTGTAATCAATTTATGGCCAATCATGTTTTTTGCTAAGTTTAAAATAGCGGAGGGGTCTTTTGTTAAATGTACGCCACCTTTAAATCCATTATCAAAGTGCCCTTTACCTCGACCACCAGCTAATATTTGCGCCTTAATAACATATTCATCAGCCTTAAAATCTGATAAGAATTTGGGATCTAAGCTTGTATCAATTAGCCGAAAGTTCTGTATTGAAACATCATATTTCCGCAACAAATCTTTACTATGATATTCTTGAAGATTTAGATGCCTTTTAGAATTTACTACCGGAAAGTATTTATGGTTTAAAATATTAAATATTTTCAGTTTATTTGACCTACTGATTAAAGCCATTGCGAACTTTGTCCAATCAACACTGCACAGCACTGAGCACTTATTCCACGATCACATGTAATCACAATTTTTGAATAAAAAGAAATTCAGGAAATGAAGTAGATACTTATGAACACATTGTAACTGTCAAAATAGTCAAAATTCAAATGTCAATTGTCAATATTTTAGGATTCAACTCTATGGTTCAGCAAAACAAATAAAGGCTTCGGCCAAACCTACGATAACAAAGCGTAAGCGATAGCGATTACCACGTGGTGGACACTGCCGTAGTACATGACGTATGCCACCTTGCAGTTTTCACAGCTACGCGGCTGTGACTCGGGATACGACGTAAGCAACGAGAAACGTACGTGACTACTGACTAAGTGACTAATAGTAAGACATCCGTACAGATATCACTAATATGTCGTGGTATTTTAATTTACAATTTAAGTATTTCAAAGCTCTTTTATTAAATATAACGTAATAAAAATATAAGATTAAATCATCAGCTTGTTGTGCCAGTGATAAGTGTGCATCCTTAAACTCCACTGATAATTCACGAGACTCGAGTCTTATTACCGATATGAAACTATGGTAGTATTACGTATTATGGAAGCCGGAAGGAATATCTGCTTGTGGCAAGGACCGTAGCTAATAACACTAATGCATAGAAATACTGACTATCCACCCAGACCCAGAAATACATAAGTACATGTTCGTCACAGAAATGCATGTTCCTATCGGTGATCGGACACGAGTACTCGTCGATAATCAGTAAAATAATTAAGATGTAAAAAATTTCCACTTGAGCAAGGAACTGATAACATCCTAATTGGTTTTTTTCATTTTAATTTAAATATGTTTATCAGTGGGCTATTAAAATTCTCATGAAATTTAAATACGTTATTCTTGTGAATATATGAAATTTCGGTCGCTTAGGTGTGCAAGATTCCGTACTCAATGAACTTGCAAATGTCAATATCCGCCGAGCTGTAATCGCTCTCGCTTTGCTTTCGTTTTGGTCACGTAGCTGTAGGTTTGGCCGTAGCCTAAAGGTCATCGTCACCACTGACACACATTATGACAACTAGGATGTGTCACGTGATAGTGATGACAGTTGACATGTATCCACAGACTATTATCCACATTACAGTATGCAGCGTTGCCACCTTATGACTTTTTCACTAAATTTGGTGAATTTTTGGTATATATCAGTGGTTTTCTGAAAAAAAACATAAAAAAATATTATTTAATATATAGAAAGTAATATTGATAACACTATTTTTCATTAAGAAGTCTGTGGATTCCTAAATTTATGCCAAACTAACATTAGATCCCTCTCTTATAAAAGTAAAATTATTAAACAACGTTTGTCGCAATTTTCTTCGGGAAATCGTCAACGTGTGAGTAATTTTTGAATATGAATACCAACTATGTACCATTTTGAAGAAATATGCTTAAACATTTATAAGAAATAATCATGTGTTTTGAAATATTTGTGAAAAGATAATATGAATAAATATGTATTTATATTAAATTTGAACCTTAGTTTGGACTTTGTCTGATTGTGCCTAAGTAAGCCAGACGACAAATCTTTGTCGAAAAATCTTGCACTATTGCTAGCCATAAGAAGTATATATATTAGAATACACATAGAATTGTACAGGGTTACTTTGAAAGGACCGACTAAATTTTAATATAAATATGTAAAGGCTTAAATGGTAATGCGTTTTAAATATTATTGCTAAATTATAATATTTACTTTCCCAAATATTAATTTAAAACAGTCCACAAAAATGCTTCACAAGTTGTCGTGCTATGTCGTACTTGGTACAAGTCCTGACGTTACTAGCCTGCGAATGCGACGTGGTCAGTGGGAAACAGCTTTATACTTGGTTTACGTAACCATGCATTTTGTATATTCCTTTGGATGAAAATAAAAATTGTTTTTTTTTCAAACTTTTAATTTTTTCATATATCGAAAATGTAGAAGAGTCTCACCTGCCCATCGTCAATTATGGAAACGAAACCCTTATTTTTTAATTATCAACACGGTGACATATCGTGCTGATTTTGCGTAAAGCTAAACTCACACTGGCGAAATTTGTTGCCGTGACCCGATATTTATCCCTTTTGTATACGCCATACGGTAATATAATACAAAGCAAAGGCTCTAAGTTGTGCTTAATGCGATTCCAAATCAAAATTATGAAGAAATGCTGTTCAATTTTAGCAAGTTTAAGTTAATGTGTTATGGTCGTTTGCATAAAACTTTGAAAATTGGATCACGCCATTGGGTTATCTATCGATTAGAAATTCTAATTTTTTGTTAAAACCTTGAAATGTAGTGTTTTTAGACCAAATCCAGTGAATTTTTTTTTGCCAGGTGGCATCACTGACAGCATGTTATTGTTTAGACTTTGAGTAATCTAACCTCAAAGCCTGAAATTTAAAACAGAATCTATATTTTGTAATTTAAATGAAGCCTCATTGAATGTTTTTGAGATATAACGCTTGTAACTTTGAAGTGGCTATTTAATTTTATAGTATAAGTGTTTAAAGACCAAAATGATTGAAAATATAGCTGTTGGTCATTACATTGTAATACAGAAACAAAGTTACAAAAAAATACACAAACTAAACAAGCCGGATTCTACCGTCAATATTGGAAGAGATGTTGTTAATTTAAGTGGTATTGTTGGTTGCCAATATTTTTCTATCTTTAAAATGACACCAAAAGGTACCGGTAAGAAAAAAGAATATGAATTAGAATTAGTTGACGAAGCAGTAAATTTATCAGATGAAATAATTTGTAAGGTATCCGGGACTGACAATAGAAATATTTATGACGATGGCCGCTCTCAAAAGTTGTCAGCAGAAGAAATACATGATTTGAAAAGCGATAGTTCAGCCTCTGAAATTGTGGAGACCCTGATAAGCAACTCAAATACATTTCACAGTAAAACTGAATTTTCACAAGAAAAATATTTAAAGAAAAAAGAAAAGAAATACTTTGAATATATACAAATTCTTAGGCCTAATTTAAGACTTATCACTGAAATATTTTACAAATTAGAACCAACTAAAATACAGGGTGTTAGGATTGATACATTATCACAAATTATAACAATGTCGAATATAAGTAGTGAAGGCAATCATTTGCTTTATGACTCTGGGTCTAACGGTTTATTTGCTGCAGCATTATTGAGTGCCATTGGTCAACAAGGGGATGCTAAACTTATACATATGCATCCTGGAAACATGTCTCAAAAGCAAGCCCTTTTGGCAATGAACTTCCATGCAGATCAGTACAACAAATGTATATCAGTTAATGTATATTCTGTTTTACGTCAAATACATCAAGGTTGTGATACTAATTCTAATGGAGAAACAGAAAAATCAATAACTACATTAAAAAGAAAGGCTGAAGAAATTATTGAATATGATAGTAAAGTCCTCAAACAAAATGACCCAATAAATAATACATTTGAATTAAAAGAAAACACTGATGTGTGTAATTCCAACATAAATAATGATAGAAAAAAACCAAGATGGCATTATGATAATATAACAGCTTCTGAAGTTTTACAAAACAAAGTAGACTCCTTGGTTATAGCGTGTAAAGAAGATCCACAAAATATTTTCTTAGAACTTCTACCATTTGTTAAGCCTGGAAGACCATTTGTGATATACTATAGTGTAGCTGAACCCTTACAAAGCTTGTACATGACTCTTAAGTCTCTCGCAAAGGTTGCTGCTTTGAGACTTACTTGTAATTGGATGAGAAACTATCAGGTATGTACAATTTACTGGTTTACCCATTACGTTTTGGTTCGAGAGCCAGTTACCAGATTAAAAATTTAGTCTCAAATTAAAGAATTGTGAGGTGGCAAGTTTTATAGAAATGTAACTACTAATATTATACTAAAAAAACAAGATTTGACGTAACTTATATGTTCAAATGAATAAAAAGTGAAGTAAAAAGTGAAAACGCCGCTTTTTTGTAGTCATTCGAATTTGGTCGGATAACCAGTGTTTATGTTGCTCATTCGATTTTTGTTTATATTTACTTAATGCGACATATTTCACACTAGATTTTTATCTTAATATTATTTGACTAAACGCCGTTTTTTGACTTTAATTCATATTAGTCAAAAACGCATGTATGTGTGCTTTTGATTTTTTTTATGGTAAATATACACGTTAAGAAGAACCGAATACAGTTTTCGGTGACCTTATATATTTTCTCA
>NJDD01002077.1:25071-53311 GCA_002245505.1 Calephelis nemesis
CACGTTTTTAATTATTCGCCTACAGACCAAACCAATGGAGCATCCTATCTAATCTTGCTATCAAGAAAAAAATAATTAAATATTAAAAAAACTATTTTCTTATAAATATTTGTACACCACAAAGTGGTAGATATTGTTGGAATTCCTAAATAATTTTGTCACATCTTTAACGCGCATGTTACACAAACAAATATTTTGATTTTTTTATTTTTATTTAAACTTTCTTTTAATCTCTCCTTTTCTCTGATGCACTGTTGCAAATACAGTCATCGAGTGTAACACCATCGATCTTCCGTAGCGCTCTCATTTCGACGGCATTTATCCACTGACAATAATTTAAAATATGTTTTTATTAACAAAAAAAAGTAAAAAAAGTGTCTTCACGCCCATATCCCCGAAAAGGTACGCAGAGGCTCACTTAGGGCACCCACGACTAGCCGAAGATACTAAGTCCCACAATGTGATAGGTGGCAAGCCTATCGCTAAGCGGGCACATTTCCAATCCCGACCAACATTTTTTTTAAATAGAAAATTGGAAAAATCCAATTATCTTTTTGTTGGCCGACCCGGGATTTGAGCCCGGGACCTCATGCAGTCAAGTCCAACACCCAGACCGCTAGACCACAGAGGCGATAACAAAACATATAATAATAAAAACATATTATTATTATTTATCACATTTTTTTTATCACATAATTCCCACCTTCAGTCCATATCCAGTCTCCAACAATATTTCTGGAGCGACATATGTCGGGGTACCGCAAACGGCATGAAGTGGCCGCCATACTTCAACCGCTAGTCCGAAATCCGCTAACTTTAAACCTCTTATGGATCCGTCGGACCCTACTTCCACCTATAAAAGTAATAACATATATATGTTTCACATTTTTTTCCCCGATATCTTGTTTTTTTATAAATAAATAAGTCAATTTTAATAGTTATAATCTCGCATTTTCCATAATTGACTAAAAATAAAAAAAACATAGTATTATAAGACTAATAATAAAAACTACACAATCCCTAGGAATGAGTCATAGATCTTGTCATGAAAGTAAAACACAAGCATAATCCTTGGCACCTTTTTAGAGTAATGTACGTCATATTATATTTTGATTTTTTAATTATACATACTATTTTAATTAATACTTGTATTTTTCCTCACTCCATCAGACAATCAGAAACTAACCAAATACTGAAAGTAAAGTTGATTTATTTTAGTTGCTAAGCCCTAATGATGCTATAAGAGATGAAACCGGTGGGTTCAAATGTAACTTATAAATTATAGCATTCAATAAAGGTAATTATAGAAGAGTTCAAGTATTTACAGAAGAAATGTGTTTATACTAAGGAGAACTACATCAATTAGTGACAATGAAAAAATTTTCTTCCTTATAAGTATAAAATGAAAGCAATTCAGGTAAATGGCAAGTGTTTACAAAAGAAATGTTTATACTAAGGAGAATTCCATCAAGTACTGACAATGAAAAAAATGAGGAAACACCATTACCATTATCGACATGAAACTTGCAACGCAAACATTTGGTATTAGAGGACAAACGTTAGTTTGTACGTGCCATAAAACATGGGGTACAAACGCAAAACAATATACAGATATGTAAGTTTTTAACCGAATCCAAACAATAGTAGGTTCTCAATTCAACTATTTTTTTGCAAGTTTGATACGCGATTACTCGGCTTAATTAAAGTAAATACGAACTAATATTGATGATTCTCTCTTGAAAAGGTAGGTCATGATTCCGAGATAGTCCTATTTATTTTTTGTTATGATTCAACAAGAGATTCTTGAGTTATATTTAAAAATCCATAATTTTTTTTTATGTTCAAAACTACTAGTAGGGTGTTGATAAAATGTATGTAGGACCATTTCGGAATCATTTGCTATCTTTCGATAAACAAAAATCTAGAGAAAAAAATAGTTGAAGTCGGTTTTTGTAGGTTTACTGCGCTAAAATATTACATTGATAAAAAACATAGAAGAAGGAGTTACTTTGCAGAAATGCGTACTTAAACCCAAATAAAATTATTTTATTTGGAATTTTCCGCCAAAAAATGTATACGTATTATGGCGTGACAAAACAGGCAAAATAGTGCGCTATGAATGAATTGGACTTACCGGAAGCTAAAACTCCCAAATATATCCAGCTCCACACAACACACACCACTAAACTGTTTTATAAGCAGCACCAACAACAACAACTACTAAAAACTCAATGTTTATAAAAACTTATCGTTTTACATTGATAGTTAGATACTCCATATAGACAGTGGTGCCGATTATACCGCCAAGCTTAGTCTAAATTATTTTAACTTTTATCTTTTATGGTGAAATAAATTCTGTTTTCAGTTAATCTCAGGTAAAATGAAAAATCTTTTGTCAGTTTATTAGCGACACTCTTTCTCAGCCTTGACCTTCCCATTTGTTTTATGAATTGTTTACTATTCAATTGTTAAAGTTGACTGCACCCTTGGTCGAGAGGTTAGCGCAGATGCCCAATGTCACCACACTTTTACGAGGCTCCAGTTCGATTTCCAATAGCATCATGCATTTTTGTAATGAACATAGATAGTATTTCTGAGTATGGGTGTTTATATAATTTTTACTTGTGTCTAAGTATTTCAATATTTTTATAATTTTTACAATTTATTTTTATAGCGAACAAGCACACGGCTCTCCTGATAGTACGAGACAACCATTACCTGTATACACCAGAGATGTTACAGTTGCGTCACTATCTTGTGGCCGAAGTGCTAGGCCAATTGTTTAAGTCTACCGGCTACTCTACCCTCCGGACAGGAATGTTCATCAAGGAATAAGTAAGGCCGTGGATCCTTACCCACAGTCGCAGCACAGCTCTCTACCACTATTCAAAATACATACTAATATCGTTAATAGCATCCATAACACAAGCACATAATATGCTAAGTTATGTTGGATCAGCTGATTTGTCCAGAGTTTTTTTAAAGCCGTGCTAAGCAGAATCGGCAGCAATGTCAAAAAAGAATCACAAATTTAGAATGATAAAAGACATGAGTTATTAGTATATGATCTTACCAATAGATTTTCGGGTTTGATGTCTCGATGCACTATGGAAAGCGAGTGTAGGTATGCAATAGCTGATGTTAAGTGACCGATTAACAAACGTGCTTGGGGCTCGGAAAATTTAGAAGCACTCGTAATACTATCAAACAAGTCACCACCTAGAACATAACATTTGATTGAGAGATACAAGTGTTAAAGACTTTGGAGTGGCGTATGACTTTATGTCACAGATAACAAATTTATAATGTGGAAGGGAATGAATAAAACCTAACCTCTTTGTAAACATATTCATAATAAAGGAGAAGAATAAAAGGATCCTCCGTAAAGGAGCGTCCATAAATTACTTGAGGCGGGTCAAATCTTTAATCGTTCTTAGGAGAAAGAGCTGTCTCGGCAAATGCTGTTTTTTTTTGTAAGAAACATATAAAATTGCGACAAAAACATTTATTTAACCGCTTTCTTTGTCTAACGTCGTCCACGATTAATTCTAGTGTCAAAAAAGTAAAAAGTAGCTTTCAGTTCTTAAAAATCTTAAATAATAGCAAATAAATAAAATTGGAGTGTCTGTAATATTAAAGTGCACACGCTTTTTACTACGTGCACATGAAAGTATACAGGAGTAACTTAGGCTACTTTGATTTCAGAAAAAAAATCAGTTCAATGATACGCTGACAAAATCGCGGCCGCAACTACTATTAAATACAAATATTTTAAAAGCTTTTTTTACAATTTAAACGGAAAATTTAATAATGTCAAGTAATTTATGGACACTCTAGGCAAAACTTAATAATTATGTTATGTGGTAAAAATAATGTATGACTATATTGAAAATTGCAAAACATATTCACAGAATATTATTATTCCTTTACAGGAAACATTTTCATTATTATGAAGTGAAAGGAGTAAAACATGATGTCATTTTAAAGTTAAGGATAACATATTAGAAAATTGGATAAACAAGTTATAAATAGGTTTTCATAGGCAAGTTACGATACTTATTATTTCTTGTTATAAATAAGATATTTATAGTTGTAAATAAGAAAGTCTGTTTGTCTGCTTATTTACGCTTACACGGCTATACCGCTGAGCGGATTTTGATGAAATTTGATACAATTTTTGCAACTCAGGACTTAGCATATAGCAATATTATGCATATAGTTAAGGGAATGAGTTCAAATATTGGCTGTTTTTCTTTAAAATAACATAATGGGAGATGATGGTTTGTTTGAAAATGTTAAGTATTATACGCTGAAAAATTCGGGAATAATAATATAACCATATGTTACATAATACCACATATATCTTGTGATTATATTGCTAATATTTGTTATTATAAATTAGCCCCTTAAATGAAATTAATGATGAAAAAATGTAGTTTTAGTCATTTTTATTAATAAATTTAAACACAAGAAGAAATTCAAGTGCAGGTTCTAAAAAGTCAGAGGTATATAAAACGATCATAGACAAGCAGTAAGCTGCCAAATGAAGAGTTTTGGAAATACAAAAAAATAAGACAACAATCTTAATTTACTTATGTTATTCTGATGACATCAACTACACTCATTTACTAAACTAATATAAAATTTACAAATACTGTGATTTTCTTTAGTTACAGAAATCAAGTTAAATGTTAAAATATTTTTGTACTTAGGTTATTTTGTTACTATTATCTAATAGATTTTCTTTAATTATAAAAATCAAGTTATATGTTAAAATATTTATGTACTTAGTTTATTTTATCAGATCCATTAAGGGCAGCTTGCACACTCCTGGAATAAATTTATTAAGGAGCATTTGCAGGTTCCTGGGTTAAATATTTGATTTTGAGTAAGCGTTTATGTAATCCTATGTTAGAAGCTGAAATATATTTAAATATTGAATAACCCAGGAACGTGCGAACGGCTTTAAGTCCTTTTTATTATGTTATAATTATTGACAAGTGTCGAATTTCGACAGTAGGTATAACGAGGTTTTTACATTTTAATATATAATAATTTATAACGGCCATTATTATACATTTAGCAATATTTCTAAAAAAATAAGAGATGAAAAATTATACTAGTTAATAAGTGTGAAACTGTAGTAAAACAAGAAAACAGTAACAAAAATATTAGAAATACTTTATATACATACCACTGACTAATTCCATAATAAGGAACAGCCACTCTGGGCTGTCTTGATCTTCAATTAATGATACTATCCTTGGATGGCAAAGCTTCCTCATCACACGTACCTAAAACATTTTGAGCAATCTATTAAACCAGCGAATTCTAATTTGAATTACCAGAACCTAGGGGTTTATCAGAAGAAAGATTAAGGCTCTGGGAATTTATTGAAGTGAATCTTCTTTATCGAAGTACGAGAGAAATTTACCGTCACATTTCTCTATTAGGTTCATTGACTTTCAGTTACTCCCACAAAAAACTACTGTATGTTATCGCCCAAATTCATACTGCGTTCTTCGTGATTTTTGTTTCACCAGCCGTTGTGCGGTCTCGCTGTGAGCTAGCTTGGAAATCTCGAGAGGTGTGCAACGCGCGATATACTCGTGTATAAAGCTTTTTTGTGTTTTTTTTTTATATTATGCTCCATGAAAAATTAAGCCATAAAGATATTTCACTTCATATATTCAGGTACACAAAACACAAACATTTTTTGTTCATAGCTCATTACTATTAAGAAGTTAGATAAGGATGTATTTACATTAAATATTAAAATTAAAAACAAACTTATTCAATTTTAATATATATGTAGTGTAGTTCTACATTTTTATTCTGATATAAATAATAGTTTACTTGATTTAATATGGGATTAATTGAGTAACATAATATTAACTGAGGTACCAGTCAGGTATAAGGGAAAAATTTACCTCCGCTTCCACATAATGTTCTTTGCCCTTGCATTTCGCTTTGTCAATAATTTTCAGTGCATACTCTTTACCAGACGTCTTATCTCTACATATCCTAACAACTGCGAAGTTTCCATCACCTGCAATAGAGACAATTTTCTATCAACAACAAAAGTGAAGAAAACAATTCGTAGTTTCTAAGTTATGGTATACGTATTTTTATTTATTTAAGTTTTAGACTATATTATGGTGGTAATTTTGTTGCGCATTCACTAAACTTATCGGCATCTTATTTCAATGAATATAATAGAAGGAGACAAGACACATTTAGTGCTGTCAGATTAGTTTGGAGTTTGGTAAGACGTTGATTGAAAAAGTCATATTTGGACATGTCTGAAATGTCCGGGCTAATTCGACATGCCTGGAATGTTCCATCACTTTTGTTTTTGAAGTGAAACTTCTTTAGAATCGCTGTGATTTCAAAACGGGTGCAACGGAAAAACGACAGGTAAGAGACACTAATATATATCCATCTCATTTTTTTGCAGGTAAGGGACACAAATATATATTCATCTCATTCTTTTGTCAATTTACTGAAATTTCACTTCTATCGTGTGTGAATCGCACACACACCTTTGTTTTTCACGTGGAAAAGATGTCATGCATCTAAAATAAGTTTAGTTTGTGCACAACAGAATCAGCGCCATTATCAAATTGAAATTATAAAAAATATATATAGTTATATATATTTTTGTATATAGTTGAAAAAATAAATATAGGCATTTTTTAATACAACACAAGCTGTGTGAGTGTCTGTGCACGCATGTGTATGTGTGCTTGTCATCATAGCATTTGAACGGATTTACCGACTTCGAACCGGATTTTTTTGTTTGAAAGTTGACATTATCGAGATCGTTCATGAGTATATTACAAATAAGTTTTGTTTGGGGTTATCTTAAATTATTATTTTAAAATTATACACCTCAATCGTTAATCCTTTAAAAATTAGAATTTGTTATTAATAATATTATGACATGCATTAAAAATATTCACTTCGCCATTTTGGTAATTCCGCCCTATTGGATTTAGGATGACGTCACGCTCATTATCTATTGTTTTGTTTGCAAAATTTCGATATAATTGGTTGGGAATTTTATGATAAAGTGATCAAAATTCCTTAGAAGGTTAAATCTTTATATAAAATAACAACTAATCAAAATTGCATATTTTTAAAAGCATCATCATTCACATCCAACAACAGTTAGTTACATACAAATGAATACATTTAATCCATTTTATTTTCAATTGTATGTAAATGTAGTCTATATGTAAAACAGAGTAGCCGATTCTGACTCGTTTTAAATTTGTTTTGATTTAAAATTGAAAACGACTTCAACGACTATACATACATTTAGGTGATGATAGTTTTAAGATATTAAGGTGGCGGCGCCTTATGTAATCTTCAAATTCAAAGAGTATTTCATAAGTAATTGAAACAAAATTCCATAAAGTTATGTTACTTAATCTAGTCTTATTTATAAATCCTAAATTTAATTTTCATAATATAAATGTTTATAATATAAGTAGTGTCTTCACGCTCATATCTAAGAAAGGGTAGACAAAGGGTACCCACGACTAGCCGAAGACACTTAGTCCCACAATGTGATAGGTGGCAGGCCTATACGTTTAGGTGATGATAGTTTTAAGAGATTAAGGTGGCGGCGCCTTATAAAATATTCAAATTCAATGATCATTTTCTTTCATTAGTAATTGAAATACAATTCCTAAAAATTATGTTACTTAATCTTGCAATTGACAGTTCTTTTTTAAGTTTTTTAGTAAAAATGTCACAACATTTAAAACTGTTAACTGTTTAAATGACATGTTTTTGTCGTAATATTGTGGTATGTAAGAAATAAAAAAAAGTCTTGTTGATATATCCTCAACGCAGTTTACGTAAAATAAACGTTTATGATATTTAGAGTTAAAGAAAAATTTAGTTTTTTCTAAATATTTTTTAAGGAATTTAAAGTGGTTTCTAAATTATATTTTATAGTATTTGACGTACACTACACACGAAAATTACACACACACCCAATTATACTTAGAAAATAATATATTATCTTTGCAAATAAATTGTATTTTAATAGCAAAATTGAGATTCAAACTGCTATCACCTTCGGCGTCTTAATCGTGAAACTTCTATGTCAAGTAAAACACACCACAAATTTGAGATTACTTGGATTTAGTAACAGTTAAATAAAATAAAATAATTTTTAGAGAAATTGTTTAAATAAACACCTCAGTATTACATTTATACATACATCATTACTAATTCATAGTAATAAGAAAATTATGGCAACAAAACAAAATGTCATGAAGAGTATAAACTATAGAGTTTAAAACTGACCTATAATTTTACCGACGCTGTATTTTAACCTTAACGGCTGCGGCAGGAGGCTGGCGAGCGGCGAGTGTTCGTTATCGCCGGCGGCGCCGCTCTCTTCGCTTTCTTTCCGCGCAGCGCCACTTGCTTTTACTGGCATGCGAGGTTTCGGCCCCGTCCTATTAACAAATGTAATATACCAAAACCTGTATAAAAAATATTCCAACCATTGCAAAAAAAAACAGTAGCAGTCGTGGGACTGCCGATAGAAGTAAAAACGGAAATATTAAGTTGAGAGTAATTAAAACTATATGCAAAAATTATATGAAATTTTTATGTTTTATTTATTAGTTACATATGATGGGTTAAACAAATCATGAACAAAATATAAATACAAAGTGGTTGAAAAAATAATTAATATACAATTATCTTGTCAGTCAGAAATAGTCGATGTATTAGTGTATACGTGAACACAGGCTACTGCGCGTGCGCTAGTCTGGCTCACCATAGCTATAGATATACTATTATCATTAGCATGTCGGTGACGCGAATAGAGGATTTTACCCTCTACCAAAACGCTCAACGCGCCTAAAGAAGTTTTCACTTCAAAAATTCACTAAAAATTTTAACCTACTTCTTAATGTAATAGCAGATAAATGTTAAGTTACATGAAAAGTGACATGCATGATTAATACTCAAAATGGCGGATGATCCAGTAAAATCTAATCAAATTTGATTCAAACTCCAATGGTTTTGCACAGTCTGACATTTTTATTACTCTGTGTACGCTGAAAAGCGTAACATTACGCTTTATATATATTGCGGCGTACATTAATTTGAATTCAGATAACTCAGGCTAAAATGTACTAAGCATAACTGAAAATCTAAAACTATACAGAGTGATTAATATGTCCAGTACAAATTTGACATTATAAAGAAAAAAAGAAGACAGAAAAAAAACAACCTAAAATCTAATAAACATATAATCATCAAATACATCTGACAAGACATTCAACATTCTGTATAATCGAATTTAGTGACAAAATAAACAACAGTCACAACACAAAACAAAAAAATAAACGTAATATTAGAATTAGCTGCACTATTTTATATAGAGATTAGGTATTACTGTGTGTATTATTCATAGTATAATCATCAATCAGCGGCACGCTGGCAGTTTGACACATTACAATAGCTATGAATGTCAATCTATGATATAAAAATGAATCGCTAAATGTGTTGGTAAGCGCATAACTTCCGAACGACTGGACCGATTTGGCTAATTCTTTTTTTTATTGTATTTGTTATTACCAGGAGAAGGTTCTTATGAAAAGAAATGCCGGGAAAGTTGCAGGGAAAATAGGAAAAATATTACTTCATTATTTTCCATACTGAACATGTGAAATGAAGTTCACCGGAGCAGCTAGTTTATTATAAAAAGAAGGCATAACCAAATGGGAGTCTAATTTAGTAGGTTTGAAGTCATGACCTATTAAAAAGTTTTAATAAAAAGAAAATATAAATGTATATAACAATAATAAATGTTTACCTAGGTAATTCAAACGTCAAACCGGCCATCATAGCGTGCCGATAGTATAATTTTATTGAACTATTACATCAAAATCCAAATCTCTTTCAACTACTACTTCTTATTTTTTTTTGATATTGGAAAGCAAACAAGAAGATGGATTTCCCTATAATAAAAAAATCATGCCGCGTAGAGACAACAACGGTAGTAATGCGTTGCCAACCTGAAACCGGGATGTTAGGATTCGAGCAAAAAGTAAATTTACCAGCTACTTTGTTTCCCGAACCGGAACACGACAAAAGCAATCACTGGCGTTATGACGGCAGGAATAGGTAGTCAAATTCGGTGTTAGTGACGGTAAGTATATGCTCGCTTATTACGAGCTGCCTAGCAGTAAGTCGGACAAACGCCAACACTTTATATAGCAAGGCAAAGATCGCCTTTTAACGATTAGCCTTATTTTTTTCTTAAGTTACTTAAAATCCATAAACGTTCCACGTATATTTAATTAATGCGCAAAAAAGTATTCATTACTTTATTCATTTCTAATTTCTAAAATACAATAAAAGTCGTTCATTTTCCTTGTACAAATTATGAATAAGAATTCGCATGAAGTATTTTCTAAACTTGTATACTTAACAAATGAACACTGTAAAAAAGGTACCAATTATAATATTACTTACCTAGCATTTCGCGTTACCGGATTACATTTACTTTTTCTACATTGCAATACAGCCTTACTTTCTTCGAATTCAAGTTCAAAATCTTCTTGATTTACTCTGAAATAGGGTAAGAATGACATTTAACTGAATTTATTTTAAACAGATGCTTGCGGCTTCAACCTTGTTTAAAGTAACACAGCTCTGCTAATGAAACCACAAATTTTTTACATATGGTGGGAAGTCTTATTTTTAATTATTAACATAAATAATTAAAACGACGGTTCGTTTAGTTTATTCTATTTTTGTAAGTAATTTAGTCAGCGGTATATAAAAAATATTTGGATTTCTGGGTGCAGATAACTGTCTGACGAAAACAATGTCATATATTGCCATTATATAATATTACATATAATGCCATTGTCATGAAATTAATTTAAAAAATAAAGTGACTTCACGCCCATATCCCTGAAGAGGTAGGCAGAGGCACAACCAGGGCACCCTCGACCAGCCGAAGACACTAAGTCCCACAATCTGGACAACTTTGTTATAATTAGGAAATTGAAAAAATACACATTTTTTGTTGCTCAACCTGGGGTTTGAACTCAGGACCTCATGATTTCTAGTACACACTGCTAGACTACAGAGACGAATATTATCTAATTATAATATTATGATAGTCCTTTTTTGCTTTATATTTATTTATTTATACCCACTTATTCTACCATTAAGTGGCATGTACACTTATATTGTGGTGTGTACAATTTATATTTACTTTTTTCACAAAAAAATATTTTAAAAGAATGTTTTAATCTGAGAATTTTTTTACTGAATGCATGAATTGTGATGTTTATTTTTTGAAATGAAAGTAGGTGCTTTTCAGATGATCCTATTTTTAATTATTTATTTTATTTTACACTTTATTGTACACGTAATAGAGATTGACAGTGAGAGAATACAAATATAAATACTGTAGAAAAGGCGAGCTTATCTCTAACAAGAGATATCTTGTGTGAATAGGATCATGATCCGGCAAGCAGCATAACAAACGCTCAATCCACTGGACCCGTAAGGAAGCTATCTTCTCTCTGGTTATCAAGAGCAAATCTTTACAAACCTACATAGCTTCCTCTATATTATTCATTACTTTTTCCTTAACACGTCTGGATTTCGAAGACTTCACACCACCCCACATCATGGAATGCCAACCTATGTCTTTCCGGGTACATCCTCCCATCCACCACGATTTATTCACCTCCACTTTCTCTCTGATCTCGTTTTTGCTAATGATATCAGCAAGCATAACACCATAGGTTTAATTTATTTAATTATTTATAAGTTTCACGTAGCGATCTCTTCCGATTGCTTATATCCTATTCTCATGCTTTTTCTAACATACTTTTAGTTTCGTTTCAATACAATAGTGTTGGGATAAGAAAAGAATTATGCAAAGCAATATTACATATTATAATTAAAACTTACCTTTCGTTACCATACGCAAAAAATACATCCTCCTCCTCAAAAAACTGATTCAGGGCTGTCACTGGGGTTCCGGACTGAGTGAACACTTTACGCACACAGCCAGTGTCCAATTTTATACATTCAGTGATAGCCGCTAAGGCGTGTTCCAGGGTCGGACTATTACGTTTGTTCAACAGCAATCTGCATACCTACATACACAATTTTCTGGTAAATACAAATAAAATAGGTAAAATATATTTCTCATTTTTGTAGTATTGAAAGGCAGACAGACAGACCGATTTCCAAATAATAAGAAATACCTGCCGGAAATTTCATAAAAAGTCAGAAAATATAAGTTTTTGATGGGAACGTGGTTGGAATTTCAAACCGTTCGAAATTCCTGTTTTAAACAAAAATCCGTTTTTCTATTAATTATTTTTAATTAAAGTACATTACAAAATTACAACTTTTAAACGGACACCGACGACTTTTGTAGCAATATCTGTTCTGGTATTTTATGGTCCTAGAATTATTGTTCAACATTTCATTTTATAGTTGTTTTGTGAAATATTTCACAAGTGATATTTTATAATTGACAAGAAAGTCTAGAATGTTTATCCAACGTCAGAAATGTCTTTATATTTTAATATTTTGAAGTGGTAACCCTACCTACACGCTACGTGACGCATGTTAATCCCGAGTTAAGCTCATCTAGTGAGATTTGACGGCAGCGAGGAAATAGACGATACACTTTCACTGAACAATATTAATCTAATTCCCACCTAAATTAACCAATTTCACTCAACATACACACGAAATTCAATAATAATGAAAAATTTACGACGCCAAAAAACCTCGTGTATGACGATAGGGTGAATATCTAAGAATTTAATGTCAAAATTAACGCATAACAAAATGTAACAATTTCAAGCCGTCAAATTGTCCTTGGTTAGGTAAAAAAAAGTACTTATTGTTATTATTAGTACTGTAATATATACAGTCACAGGTACGACTCTTTATTTAGTTTAGCTACTTTATACACTAGTTATTAACTGTTTTCGAAGCAGCGCCCGCATATTAATTCTCCCGCGGAAATCAGTTTAGATATCGGAATAACTCATTAGCTTATCTCTACAAACCATATAATTAAGGGCAATAAAACTGCAAAATCCGATTCCAACTATTTAATTACCACGTTAGGATTTGATTATTATTTTTCGAAAGATGATGCTAATGATTCTGAGATGGTCGCATACAAATTTTATTAACATCCTACGAGTAGTTTTGAGTGTGATTTAGGTACACAATAATGCATATTAATTTATTTATTGAGGTAGGTAGTTCAGTGAGGTACGTAAATACATAAAAAAATATGCATTATTAAATATAACTCAAAAACCATTTGTCGTATCATGACGAAATTAATATGGGACCACCTCGGAATCAAGATCTTTCTTTTCAAAAATGAATCATCATAATTGGTTCGTAGTTTGCCGAGTAATCGCGTCACAAACATACATAGCTTTTAGATAGACTTGATAAACTCCTCTATTTTGTAGTCGGTTAAAAAGCAACACCTTAACATCGCTCCGGACGGACAAACAAACACACTTGCATTTGTAATATGATTAAGAGTATGTATAAAGATCTGATGAAGAAGAAGGTGCTTCTACATTTATGCATGTGGCGATTTGTCTTATCATGCTGATATGTATTTTTAAATCCAATACAAAATGTTACAAAACTGAGACATTTTTATACTTTCACTTTTACTTTTTCTAATTAACGCTACTTTAGGGTCATAAAACTATTAATTTGATAAAACAATAAATTATCTTTTAGTTTATTAAAACAATAAATTAAATTTTAACAGTTACGGCGCACTCAAAGACGTTACTTAACGTCTAATCTATCATTAAGTGACAATTTTGTACAGAAAATGCCAACTCAATGACTGATTAAAAGTCTCTGGGTGTGGCAGTTAGTGTTTAATAAATATTATATAGTTATAAAATAACATGTCCTGACTGACTGATTCATCAGCGTCGAGCAAAAACTACTAGTCACAGCCATGAAATTTGGTGAGTGGGGTCATTTCATTGAGTAGACCTACTAAGGACGGAATACTGGAAAATCTACCCCTAAGGGGGTAAGGGTAAATAGGGGTTTTAAGTATGTATGGGAGACCGCAATTTTTTAAGTTAGAAACATGAAACTTTATTGTTGGACTACTTATTAAAAATGAGTAGATACT
Organism: Calephelis nemesis; assembly: GCA_002245505.1. NCBI lineage: Eukaryota > Metazoa > Arthropoda > Insecta > Lepidoptera > Riodinidae > Calephelis > Calephelis nemesis. Next base: position 39,269 of record NJDD01002077.1, read on the forward strand.
TATTTAAGCGTTTCCGGAAATTCTACCCCTAAGAGGGTGAAATTTGGGTTTGAAAGTTTGTATGAAAGTCCTTACTAATGGGCTATTGATTAAAAATAAATAAATACGTTTAAAAAATGGATAAATTATTCATACAGTTTTTAATTTAACTCCAGTTCAGTAAATATATTAACTGCCACGCGACCAAAGCCGTGAGTAACGGCTACTATACCAATAGAATTTCACCAAGTGCCGCCCTTAAAATTTTAAAATCATTTACAGTCTAGGTTAGCGATGTGCCGAGTACGGCTTGACTTGAGTCAGACTCGATTCTTCTTTAAAACTCGAATACTAGTTTATCGAGTACGCCGGACTCGTTTTTTGTTTTCCAGTCAGGAAGACTAACTCGTACTCGCTACTTCGATTATATTTATGCAAGACTCGAATCCAGTCGGACTGGAGTCAATTCTCTAATACCAAACAAAGAATTCGAATACTGGTCACGAATCTGGGAATCGAGTCATAATTCAAATACCGTATAAACTAACTCGAGTCGATTCAATCCATCAAAACAGCGACTCGGCACATCACTAGTCTAGGTACGTCATAAACAGGAGTTGTACACAGTCAAGAATTCGGTTTTTGGCGCCATCGCGAGAAAAGATTGTTGATATTGAGTGAAATTAGTCAATTTTGGTGGCATTTTGTACAATTTTGTTCAATGAAAGTTCACAAATGAAATAATCATGAAGAAATTAGCGTATCGTGTATTTCCTTGTTGCCGCCAAATCTCATTACATGAGCTTGTGTAAAGAGCTACCGCTTTACCCAAGAGCGTGACATATATAAATAAATAAATAAATATTCCAGGACAAATCACACAAATTGAATCTAACCCCAAAGTAAGCAAATTATATGCTTGTGTTATGGGTGTTAGTCAACGATACTAATACATATAAATACTTAAATAGATACCAGAATAAATTTAATAAACACCCAGACCCGGAAATGCAGACATCTAAATGTTCATCGCACAAATGCCTGCCCCCGTCGGGAATCGAACCCGAGCCTCGCGGTTGGTCGATGTAGTTAGGCGTGTACGCTAGCCACTCGACCAACGAGGCGACTTACTGACGACTTATAACTGATGACTAATTCATATAAATTGATATAAAATTTGATGCAAATTTCTACTTCACTAATGGCGAAATACTAACGTGAAGGCCAAAACCTAAAGAAAGAAAAAGAAAATAAGTTGTACACAGTAAAGAATTCTGATTCAATTAAGTGATACAATGAAAATTTTAATTGGACTTAACATATTGAAACAGTTACGAAAGTGTTACAAATATAATTACCTTGCGAGGTTTTACTCCATTTCTTATAACAGTAACAATACGAGGTCTCACTACGTTGTCTCCGGCCGGACTTACTCTTGGCGTACCGTTGCCTGTGGTGTTACTACCATTTGTCTGCTGGAAGGAAGTGAACAATAAATTACAGATTTAATACTTAAGTATCTTCACGCCCTTATCTTCGAAGAGGTTGGTAGAGGCACAACCAGGACACCAACGACTAGCCGAAGACACTAAGTACCTCAGTGTGATAGGTGGTAAACGAATCGCCAATGGTTCACATAATATATAATCCCGAGCAACATTTTTTTATTAGAAAATTGGAAAAACCACATTTTCATTTTGTTGCCCGGCTCGGGATTTGAACCCGGGACCTTGTGAAGTCAAGTCCATGGACCGCTAGACAACAGGGACGATGTATTTAATACTTAATTGCCCGGGATTAGAAATATATGCTCGGTTCGCTATAGGGTTGCCACCTGGCATATTTTGGGATAACTTTGTTATGGAGTTGAAGATTTTTTAAATTAGTTATTTTCATACTTTTACAACTTACAACCATATTATCAAACATTTTTTCCTTGTGTTTATCCGGGCTCATGTGCAGAATAAAACATCTGCCTTCCTGCTAGGCAGCTGGTAAAATAAGAGCATAGGCTTACCGTCACAAACATTGTGACCTCTGACTAAGTAGTAGAGTTTCGCAGCGGCTCGCCCGGATTGGTACCACCGCCTTATCCATTCCTGCCGCTATAACGTCATTGCCATTGACGTGTTCCGGTTCGGAGGATAGGGTAGCCGGTACATTTACTTTTGCTAGATGCCTAATCCCGGCCTCAGGTTGGCAACGAACCGTCACCACCTTTGGTATATCTAGGCGGCGTGAATTTCTTACCATCCGGTAATATGGTTGTTTATTTGTTTTCCAACAAAATAAAAAAAAAACATCACTACTACACTACTTAGTATAAAACAAAGTCGTTTTTTGCTGTATGTCCTTACGTATGCTTACATCTTTAAAACTACGCAACGGATTTTGATGAGATTTTCTTTAATAGAGTGATCAAAAAAAGGTATGTTTGTATGTATGATAACACAGTTTGTCCACTCGTAAGAAGCTGGGAAGAGTTGCTAGTAAATAACAATCAGGAAACTTTTATTGTTGTGTAGAAAAGTGATGACCCCATCGCCGCTAGTAGAAGAATCTAGTATTCAGATTGTTAAGTTTATATAATTACGTTTCTTATAAATAAATATATATTCCTAAACAAGTTACATACATTGAATCTAACCCCAAATATATGAAATTATATGCTTGTGTTATGGATGTTAGTCAACGATTCTAATAACAAATGCCTGCCCCCGTCGGGAATCGAACTCGAGCCCCGCTGTTGGTCACTGTAGTTAGACGTGTACGCTAGCCACTCGACCAACGAGGAGGCGTTATAAGGACAAGCAAGCGTCATGGTAGAAGATAACCGTTGTCTATAGATATAGATGTTACTGGTTTGTCGCTATTTTATAGCTGGGCTCTGAAGTCAAAAGTACAAGTTTGCCGATAACAGATTTATCAGTACGGAAAACGATAATGTTGAAAATATGCTGAGCAATAACTAAAATTTATTTAAAGTTAATATTATGCTACCTTTTTCCAATGAAACAAAAGAGATGGCATGTCCCATTTTACGTAAGAGATTAGCAGGCAAGCACACGGGTCTCCTGATAATTAACAATGGTGGCCTATACACACCATAGATGATAAAGGTGTTCGCTATTTGTTGCTGTCCTGTGGTCGGAATGTTAGATCAATTATGTACGTCTACCGGCTATCCTACTCTTCGAAACGGAACATGACAGTCAAAATGGCGGCAGGATAGCGTCAAACTTGGAAATTATTTATTTGCAATTTTAAATTTAGATTCATACTGCTTATTTATTTATGACATTGGAAGGCAAACCAGAGAAAGCTTTCCTGTTGGTAAGAAATTTACGCCGCCTAGAGGCACCGAGGTTGGTAATGGTGCGAGGTTGCCAACCTGAGGTCGGGATGTTAGGTCTCGAGCAAAAACGAAGTTTACCGGCTACCTTAACCTGCACCCCACACAAACACACACACACACACATACACACGTACGCACGCAAGCACGCACGCATGCACTCACACACACAAACAAACACGAACACGAACAAATCTAAGGAAACCTAAGTAAATTTTCGCCACAGGACTTGAATCCTCAGTAGTTGAAAGGGTTAGAGCATTCGTCGGCTTGAGACGAAAGGATACAAGTTCAAATCTTATCTGGGGCGAATTATTTTCTTTCTTCAAAATTTATAGAAACTTAACCCGAGCACAGGGCAAGTGTTAAATAACATAACGAAACTTACAGGTCAGACCGGACATACCAATTTGTGAAGTTTTCTGTAGGATATACAAAACCTCTGTAGAACTGTAGTGTATAAGCTATTATTTTTGTTGAAAGAAGATAGCGATAGTTTAAAATTCGTTTAGTAAGTGTTCTACAGAATTAAAACCAATGGTGCACAATTAAACCACATCAGAAAAAGCTGATCGAGCCATGAAACGGCTCGATCGTTCATACGAATGGTTTTTGGTCTTGGCGCGTCTTCAGTCATTCATTCATTCATAACCTTATGAATGAATGAGTGAATGAATACACTTTTTTATGCACCAAAATTTACAAAATAATGCACACTCTTTCACTTATAATATTTAGCTTAGATGCACAAAGGCGGTCTTATCGCTTCAGAGACAATACTCGCCATTGTCGTGTTCCTGATTAGAATGTAGAGTAGCCGGTAGATTTGCTCTTTACCATCAGGAGCGCTGTGTTTGATTCATGTCCAAAACCATAATAAATATCAATCAAACTGCAAAATATACTTATTGATTGAGATTAATGTCAAGGCGGCTTAAACCAAAACAAAAAGACTAACTGTTCATCAAAATTGTTACTATCATCTATTACTAACACTATACTAGAAATCTGCTCCAGACATTGACATCTTCAAATCTATTTTAAAATCCTAAAATAAATATTTTGTGTAATTCAACAATTCACTTTTGTATCATGTCTTTTAAAATTATGTAAAATCTAAACTCCATTTAAAAAAAAAAAATCTACAATGTTATTTTCATGGTCGACATTATGCAATAGAAACTTTTATGCATGAGCTATGAATTAATTATCATGATTACAGAAATATATGTAGTAAGAATGTCTGATTGTTGCATCAATTTGGTTTTTCTTCCAATTTAAAACGACAATGTGAAACAATAACAATTATTGTATTAAATTTAATGAGTATAACTAATTATCTAATGTATATTTAAAAGGTTTAATACATAATTTGTGAATATAAAACCATAGACAGAAAGAAAAAGTAAATAAGATAGACAGAAGTAAAAATGTTAATTGAATAGAAATATCTATCCCATTTCGTTTATAAAAGGTATTTAAAACAAAATGTTATTCAGCTACATAAAACTAGCAGTTTTTTTTTATCTTTCTACTTACTTTGTAACAAACCCATAACAATTTTAGAAATAAATAAACATCCCTGCTCGATCTCAATTAAATGTTATCCCCGTGTTGGTCCAGGTCTGCTAATAACACTACTTAAATAAATAAACTACTTGCCTCTTTGCTTGTCAGCTCATAAGAGCTGTAAGCAACTTACCAACAAAACCACTGGTGGTAGAGTTATATCAAGCAAATTTCTGGGTAGGGATTCACAGCCTAACTTATTTATGCCATCATGATCCTGTCCAAAAACTTGCAGTATTACTTAATATCCTCGGTACATGTTATAGAAGCACCTATAACATCTATGAGGTCTATAGTTTCAGCTGTCTCTAACCAACAAGAGAGTAAGTAATGTGCTTCTTAAATAAAGAAATACTAATCTATAGAAAACGTAGATACTGAGATAAGTTTAAAATACACGCCCAGACCAAGAAATGCAAATACCTAGATGATCATCATACAAACACCAACCTGGTTTGAGAATGGAACGTGAAGTTTGCGGAATGCTGGTGATATTAAGCATGGAACTAATATATTTGGTTCATGTAGATCGCCTCTGTGGTCTAGCGGTCAGGGTGTTGGACTTGACTGCATGAGGTCTCAGGTTTGAATCCCGGGTCGGCCAAAAAAAAGAAAATTGGATTTTTCCAATTTTCTAATAAAAAAAATGTTGGTCAGGATTGGAAATGTGCCCGGTTGGCAATAGGCTTGCCACCTATCACATTATGGGACTTAGTATCTTCGGCTAGTTGTGGGTGCCCTGGTTGTGCCTCTGCCTACCTCTTCGAAGATATGGGCGTGAAGATACTTTTTTTTGAAGTGAAAACTTCTTTAGGGGCGTTGAGCGTTTTGGTAGAGGGTAAAATCCTCGGTTCGCATCACCGACATGCTAATGATAATGGTATATCTATAGCTATGGAGAGCCAGACTAGCGCACGCGCAGTAGCCTGTGTACACGTATACACTAATACATTGACTATTTTTGACTGACAAGATAATTGTATATTAATTATTTTTTTAACCACTTTGTATTTATATTTTGTTCATGATTTGTTTGTTTTTTTAAGTAGATCATTACAAACTAGTAGGTCATAATTAATATCAATCCTTTTTTGAACACTAAGAATAAAATCTCTTCATCATCACTACATATTATAAAACAAAGTTGCCTGCCTCTGTCACTATGTCCCTTTGTATGCTTGAATCTTTAAAACTATGCAACATATTTCGATGCGGTTTTTTAATGAATAAAGTGATTGAAGAGGAAGGTTTATATGTATATTTTGTAACCATGCGAAGCCGGGCCAGGCCACTAGTTAAGAATAATTACCAATTTAAATAATATTTTTGATATTACTAACCTGCAAATACCGTGACAATCTATTATTAGCTCGTGCTGGTGAAGGACTTGCACTGTCACTTAGAGACTCTGGTCCACTCAGCCGAAAAGATTGAGGAGTCACAGCACTGGCTTCATAATCTATTCTCTTAAAAGGTTCACCAAAGCCACTACAAACATACGATTGGCCATCTTCTAAATCATCTAATTTTCCTATCTGTAAAAAATATGATTCTTAAATAAATGTGACACTTTGTCATTTGTAGAAGTTAGTAAGTTTTGTTAGAACTTAGAAGTTATGAAAAGCAATCACTTTAATTGATGAAGTCATCCAATTCTTGCAGACCTAAAGAGCAAGGCTACATAATAAAAGTATATAAACATGGTCGGTTGAGAATTTATCGATATACACCCAAGCACATTATAATACCATTATTGCCTGTGCTTTTTAGGTGGCTTATAATCTTCAGGGATTGAAATGATATAAGTACATATTTACTATTAATAGTCAGACAGACAAACTCCCTGAAAATATTGGGTGTCATTATACAGGACATTCCTTCTTACCATATATGCCAGTAACTAAAAAAACTTAATTACTAGGTAAACATCTCACAATTTGTTTTCAAATATGTAGCTTAAGATTTCCTGTCGAACACAACCGCCTATACCGCAACGAGGGCCTTGAACTATCTTCAAATCAATCATAATTTTAATTAAAAGGAACATTAAATTTACTTACTTTTCTGCCTTCTAAAGAATATATTGTCCTAACACCACTGGGCAACGTAACATTATCCACTAATACTCTAGTTAAATCTGCAGTCAAACTGTCAAAAGACCTAAAACAAATAGATATTATATCACTTATATGTAAAGATTGGTATCACCCTTCTCTGCAAATTCTCAATCATAGTTGCTTGCATTTTGAAGACTATTGTGGAGACAGTCACAATTACTTTGCAGCAACTAACTATTCTCTTTTCATAGATACCATCTATATGGGGATTTACATATATCTTCTATATACGGAAAATATATATGTGACTGATAGCTTGTTTAGTTTCTGACAAAGTTAAATCATAATATAAATGAAATGTCATGCTGTTTGCTCGCAATGGACTACTAAACTACTTAACCAATTTTAATCCAATTGCATTTGTAGTTTGATCCAATTTTGGAAGATAAGACGGCTTACACATTAATTTATTGCAGGTAAAACCATGGGCAACGGCTCTTTCTTAACAAAAATATCTAGGCCCTAATTCAGAATTAAAACAATGGGTTTGAATTGTTAAAAAAAAGCCATTTAATATGGGAGTAAACAATAACTTATTGAAAACGTAAAATTATGACAGCAGCCATATACAGGTAGGTATATATCATTAATTCAAACTAGTTTTTTGCAATTTTGCAATTGTACTCGTAATTTATGCATTAATATAAAAATGAAATATTGCTAATTTATATGGAAATAATCTTGAGCATTATGATTTAATTGGGAAAATAATTTAAATGCTATACAGTTTACACAACATTGACTGTAGACACATAAAATATAGGCATGACATATTATAGAATAATTAAATTGGTAAAATATTTTTTGAAAACTCAATGTGATAAAATGATGTAAAAAGTCTTTATGTACAAAATATTTTTCTTATAAGAATATCCTTGCTATCTTTTATTCTGAAGAGACATGTTACTCTAAGTAATACTAAATTCAAGGAAAAAAAAATATAATTATACAAGGCAGGCCAAATGGCATTCTAATGCATTTGTGAATTCTAAACAATATATCCTGAACTATGCATAGAAAACAACTACTGCTAACTAACTGCTACATTTCTTGGTATCCTAAAGTAAGATACCACTGAGTTAACAAATCTCTCACCACTAGTTTTGCTCACCTTGTCTAAACTTTTTTTACGTAGGAATAAAAAACAAGTACAAGTGTCTCCTGGGAGTAAGAGACAACTATGGTCTCCAGACACCATAGATGTTAAAGGTGCAATGCCAAGATGTGGTCAGAATATTAGGAATATTGCACAAGTCCACTAGCTACTCCATCCTTTAGACCGGAACATGACAAAGTCATTACTGTCATTATAGTGACAGGTATAACTAAGTCAGTGGATTCTATGTAGACGGGTTGCTTCACAACACTCTGTCACCAAGTCCTGTCATCAAGTGAATCTATGTTCGTCTCTTACAAGTTACAATGCAGACTACTATACTACTCGGCAAACCCATACCAATATAAACATTGAGTTGATTTGTATTGCTGCTAAAAAAAGACAGTACCAACTAACGCATACCTTTCTGGTATCCGTTGGTACATTAGAGAGTTATCAATTTAGCTCTGTTTTAAAAAAAATTATGTCTGTTAAGTTATGTGCCATTACTCCAGCAATAACAAAAAAATTTGGATGATATTTTTCTGGAAAAGCAGATCATGATTCCAAGACAGTTCCGTATTATTTGGACTATCTTGGAATCATCCGATATCTTTTGAAAAAAGAATCATCAGATTACAGGGTAATAAAATAATTACGAGTATATTTTTTGCAGTATACTTCGCTTAAGTTATGCCCTTCAAAAGAAGAAAATATTATTTATGACTTTTGAATAATGCATCTTCCTAGTGGGAATAGAATTATTGGATTCTATTTAAAACTTTCTGAAATATCAATTGCAAACTAATGTGTTATGGTGTGAGTAAAAGTAAATAGCACAGAAATAATTAAATAGATACTAGAGTAGATAACAATACATACAGTCCCAAAAATGCAGGCCCCTTTAAAGGCATTTAAAAAATATCTTTACAACTATATTTCTGGAGAATAAAGCAGAAATTACCAAATATGTATGTTCAGAGCAAGGTTTATGTAATCCTTACTTTTAAAAAAATCTATTACTTTGTTGAATCATCTTTGTAGCTACTAAAAAATTGGTAATTAAAGTATTGCATTATGATGGATTTTTACAATTTTCCTGTTGCCCAAATGGATGAAAATATACAAAATTGCTATTATATAATAAAACGCCCACACCAATGAACAGTGACAACAATGTTCATTGATAAAGTAGTTCTTCCTGTTACTATCATATGTGTGTAATAATATACTTTTACTTAACACTGTGTGTACTGTAATTAATTTGAATAAGAATAATCAATAAAATTGCATTTTTCAATTTATCATTTTAAAATTCAAGTACTTAAATGTAACTGATATTAAAACTAATTGACAAAGTTATTACATTAGAAATATCAAGTAACTTTTAGGGAAATAGAGCAGTTCATGTACAGAAAACACAAAACTTAGGATTATTAGTTAAAAATATTTTGTAGTAAAATTATTTGTATGAATTTGTCCAGATATATATATCTTAATCATGTAAAAGGGTTAGAGACACGAAATGATTTAAACATTATTTGTATAAAAAATTTTACCTGTAGCGCTCTGGTAGAACAGGAATTATAACTCCTGAATAAAATTTATCACCATTTCGAAAGAACCTGATTCGTTTTGCTTTGCGAGCTGGTTGTGATCGACCTACGTTACGTCGGTTTGCCCTAGATTTCAATATTTCCATATCGCTTAGATCCTTTTCTAGATCGCATATTGAGCTAGAACGGCTACCACTACGACTCAAATTATTCTCCATTCTAAAAACAAACAATAATACTTAGAATTATGATACAATATTGATAACGGCCAGGCTTTACACACTTCAGATTGAACTCACCTTTTACTTGTAAGTTTTTCTTAATTATAAATAATACTACGCTATTTTGTGTGAATCATCACTCAAATAATTATCATAGTTTTTAATTTATGAAAACATTTAAATATTTTTCACAAAAATAGAAACAATTGGACTGTATTTCACGCAACACGGAAATCTGCAAAAATCAGTGCATTGCACAGATGACAGCACGCAGATAGGTAGCTCCTACAGGAGCTATCAGCAAAAAAATACTGAACAGATTAAAAATAAAAAAGTTGTCCTATTTGGCAAATATGGCCAATAACAAAATAATATATGACTTAACGAACATCTGTATGTTTTTTAAGGCACTTCGAACATTATATGTATTAAATTTTTCACTCCGCTCCTAATATAAAATATTAGGTATGGTGTTTTTTTGTTTCAACCCATTTGATTTAGACATTATTTCTAGAAGTATCTACTTCTGATCAACAAGAATTAAAATTAAGTAACTCTGCTAATAAAATCGAAGAATAACTTTTTTGGTCTATTTTATTTTTATTTTTTAGATTTTAATGTCATGGATTTAAGCTTGTTCCAAAAGGTCGTAAACATGTCTTCCAACAACTTTGTTTCCATCTTCCAATTATTATTAAATTTGGATCATATACATGTATTTATTATACATTTACATATTATTACATGATTTGGATTAAATCTAAGGTCCAGACAGATGCAAACCAATGTTTGTAACCAGTATTTACAACCCTCTAGAGCCTCTTTTAGAATAGAAATATTAAGGCTACTAGTTCTTAGTAGTTATATATATAGTTTATATAGTTTTGTTAACAATTGTGGCGATTTTGAACAATCTCTAAAATATTTTGTGAGTTTTAAACATATCTATTATCGCTATAATTAACAATTTCGCTGAACCCTAAACATCCGGCGCACTGATTATTACATGCGGAATTCTGTTTCGAAAACTCGAAATCTGTAACAAATCAGCATGACATTTGTACGGAAAATTATTATTAGAAATAGTAGCTGGCCTAGCTGGTAGGTTCATCGTGTCTTTGTATGAATTTGCGTTCGAAATGCCCTTTCGATTTTTCCATTCGGACTGATTTTGCGTGTATGTATACGGCTATTAATACTAGTACATTTACAGGCAAACGTGGGTACAGGTGAAACACGTTTATTTTTACCTCGTATTGGTCCAGGCTCCTTTGCAGAATAGACCATCTGCCTTCCTGCCAGGCAGCTCGTAAAATGCGAAGTCATAGGCTTGAAATAATTAACACCGGGACACCTAATTAAGTGGTAGAGTTTCGCAACGTCTGGTCCGGATTAGTGCCACCGCTTTACCTATTCTTGCCATCATAACGCTCACGCTCGCGGTTAACGTGTTTCGGATCAGAGGATAAGGTATACTTACTTTTGCTCGAGGTCTAACTTCCTGGCCAAAGGTTGGCAACGTACCATCATCACCTTTGGTGTCTCTACGTGGAGAGAATTTATTACCATCAAGAAATCTGTCTGCTTGTTTTCTTCCCAATATTAGAAAAATATTATTTTTTAGTAGATACTGGCCAATCGCTCTTCAAGCTAAAACTCTAGTAGAATTATGCGGAGAACATCGAGGAATTATCTACGACTCACGATACCTACAGCTACCAAAGACCTGCCTATTACGTAGTACTTATATACTCTTTGGACCTGCCTTCTGCCTAATTCTTTGCATACAATGAGCTAAATTCTTTTCTTTTATCTTTTTCAACAAATATCTTTATTAATTACAAATAACTTTCTTGTTACCTTCCTTAAATCGTCGTCCAACATGCATTAATAAACTTACTAGAAATTCACAGTGTTAGAAAAGTTTATTTTTAGAAAGTATTTATGTATGACGTTTACGGTTTATGAGAACATAATAGGATTAAACATTTTTTTCTATAGTAACATTGTGAACAGGTGACGCATTTATCAATTTCGTTTTGTGTCAAAAGAAACTACAGACAAAGAGTGACTAATAAATTTAATTTTTATCCAATTTGCAATTAATTTATTTGTGCATTATGTCTTCAAGAAAAAAGGTTTTGTTAAAAGTGATTATCCTAGGCGACAGTGGCGTTGGTAAAACTTCACTAATGAATCAGTTTGTCAACAAGAAATTTTCCAATCAGTATAAAGCAACAATTGGGGCTGACTTTCTCACGAAAGAAGTCATAGTGGATGATAGGATTGTAACAATGCAAATATGGGATACAGCAGGACAGGAAAGATTTCAGTCGTTGGGTGTAGCGTTTTATCGAGGGGCCGATTGCTGCGTATTAGTGTTTGACGTAACTGCCCCCAACACCTTCAAGTCCTTGGAGAGCTGGAGAGATGAGTTTTTGATACAAGCGTCGCCTCGTGATCCCGAAAACTTTCCCTTTGTTATATTAGGTAATAAAGTGGATTTGGATAATCGTGCTGTATCCGCCAAACGTGCGCAGCAGTGGTGTCAAAGTAAAAACGACATCCCTTACTTTGAAACTAGTGCTAAAGAAGCTGTTAATGTTGAGTTAGCGTTTCAAACGATCGCTCGTAATGCGTTGGCCCAAGAAACTGAGGCGGAACTTTACAATGAGTTTCCTGACCAAATCAAACTTAACGCCAACGACAATGGACGCAACAGAGACGGGGACAACTGTGCATGCTAAAATGAAGACATCAACCACTATTGGCAATATGTTAGTCTTTCTTTATTTTATATTAAATTCAATACTATAGTATGTACTTTAATTTGTAAGTAATAAATATTTTGATATCATCAAGTGTAAAAATGTGTAGGTGTGATAGAAACTTAGTTACATTGAGTATTTTGTTATGCACATGCAAATTGTAAAAATTGTTTACTGAGTGTTAAAAATGCTTTGAAAGGAGCTGGATACTAATTTTAAAGTACAAGTTTAACTCTAAAGGGATTAGAAAATTAAGCAACATTTTTTTTAATAATTGTATTGTGTTTACTTTCTTATCGTAACTGAAAGTTAAACCATAGGCAAAAGTTAGATCAGAACTAATTTGATTTTAAATCTAAATTTATATGTCCTGTTGTTAGTTTATCCTAATGTTCAGGATAGTGTTTGAACATGATGGATTCTGTAATTTATCAATATACCTGCTTTTTGATAGAAATTACTTCAAATGAACAGTTTAATAGGGTAATAATTGAATAATAGGGTTTGTAATGTTTGTCTCGAATGTACCTGAGTAACGGTAACAACAACAGATACTTTCTGCTTTTTTTATTTTGTCTGCTTTTTTTCATTAATGTTACTACCTAAAACCTACTTGTTACTCCTCTTTCACTTATTAGAATGTCACATTGAGATTATTATTTTTACCACTGTAGTGTTTTATTTAAAGAAAACTACTGAGCCTCCTATGTTTTATTGGTCAGTGTGATTTATGTTATCGGTTGTTGATTTTAAATGCATGTGCAGTTTACAGATTTTGTTTCTTTGCTATTTTGATGTGTTTGTCTTTTAAAAACATGTGCTATGATTTTCTCACGAAAATCATCTTATTCACTTGTAAAAGCGAGATGCAAACGATATATTTAAATTTAATACCAATATAATAAAGGTATCACATAAAAAAGCAGTTAAGTATTTCTAATCTTTCTACAACAGTACACTGTTCATATAATTTTGAAGTTTTTGTCAGATTATAAGGTATTTTTCTCCAAAAAAGTAATTAAATTACAGATGTCCTTGTTTTTAATTTTTTTACAATAATCGAATATTAACAATATTAAGAAAGTCACTAACTAGGGTTGTTGTGTCAGATCGCGTCCACTTAGTGGAGTTTGCAGGTTTGAGGTAAAATATAAAAATGTTCTAGATCTAGTTTTGAATTAACGAATATTGTATCCCAGCCGTGGTATAGTCTATTTTAGGATTAAGCTAAGTTTTAGCCAAAATGTCTAGTGATTATTTTTTAATAATTAAAATAATCGAAATATGGTGATTTGACCAGTTTGCGTCCACAAAATCCAGATCGCGTCCACCCATGGACCAGTTTTGCGTCCACCAACTTATAAAGGGGTTAAGGGGAGATTTTA
>NJDD01002077.1:76212-90281 GCA_002245505.1 Calephelis nemesis
GTAGAGTTTCGCAGCAACTCACCCGGTTTGGTACCACCGCCTTAAGAACCTATTCCTGCCGCCTTAACTTCATGACGTGTTTCGGTTTGGAGGGTAAAGTAGCTGGTGAACATACTTTTTCCCGAGGCCTAACATCTCGACCTCAGGTTGGCAACGCACCATTACCACCTTTGGTGTCTCTAGGCGGCGTGAATTTCTCACCTTCAGGAAATCCGCTGTTTGTTTGACTTCCAATATCATAAAAAAAAAGAACTTGTTGACACTGATCTTAGTTTCACTAAACTTGGTTTTATATCAGCCGTAAGTCTTTTGGGTATTGATTTTTTTTAAAAAAAATAGGCTATATTTGAACTCGGATCTTAAACAAATCAGTAAGCGGTTTAGTTGTGACAGCGTGACAGACAAAGAGATTTTCGCATTTATAATGTTGGTATGGAACTTTTATTGTTATTGTTGTTTTTTAATTCCCGACGCAAAGCGAGTGGTGTTTTAAGTTTGAAGTGTCTACGTCTGTCTGTAGAAACGTAGTTCTTTCGCGGATGGACGAATTTAGATGCGGTTTTTTTTGTTTGATAGCTGTCGTTATCGAGATTGTTCTTAGCAATAATTTATAGAGATTTGTATGTACGATTGCCTGTTGTGCTCCTAAACTATTGTGATTCGTGTTTTTGGTTTGGAAGCTGACGTTATGGAAATGGTTCTTAGCTACCTAATCTTATAAACAAATAAAATAATCTATATATACTCGTATCAAAATGAATCCCCATTTACCGTGGTCTTCGCATCACCAATTTTGCTAATTATTTTTTGGTTAAGTTTGTAATTGTCAGAAGTAGTTTCATATGTAGAGAAAAACTAGGAAAATTTGATGGAATGTAAGAAAAAGCACTTTTTAATTTTTCTTATAACTATCTATTTCTCTCTCCCTCTTTCTCTTTTCTCTCAATAACTTTCAATATCGAGCGGAAAGAAGTTCGCCAGGTTTGCTAGTAAATAAATGAAAGATATTCCCGGACAAAACATAACAACAGACAGAAGCTAAGAGATAAGAGAATATTAAAAAAAATACTAAAATTATTTTCTTAAATTAGACATTTCAATTATTTAGTTTTTTTTCCTTTCTCATGCCAGTTTCATCAATATTTCATTTATAATTTAAGTTATATTTTATCTCTTTTGTCTGTTGTTTCCACAGTTCTAATGTTTCAAAGATATTATTAGAAACGGTTTTCATAAAAACCTTCGCTTACGGCAAACCTTACGGCCTATGCATTGACCCAAACAAATTACTTTTTGTAACTTACTCAAATCCTTTTTCTCGCAATTTTATCATAATTGTATTATCTTTATTGTATACAAACCATCTTCTTTAATTTCGTTAAAGGTTCTGTGCCTAAGGGCTAGTCTAAATATGTACGAATAAAAATCTGAATATTAATGAGAATAATAATCTTAAATTAAAAATCTTGATAAAACTCTTTAGGTCACTTCAGAATTCAAACAAAAATTCGCATTAAAATGAAACAATGTGTTTAAGAGCTTTGATACCTTACATACATATAGGTCGAACTGATATCCTATATCCTCCATTTTGACGATAAGTTTTTATGTAAAGTATATCGAGGTGTTCCCATAAAAAATGATTGAGATCCGAGACTTAGTTTTGATTGAGATCCAAGTATTTGCTGTTTGAGGTATCCTTATTTTATTAGTTTAACGACTCAACATTAAAATTATAGTTACTGCGTTTTAATTTTTAAAATAAACAACGTGAGGTATTATTTTACATGCATATAAATTTATTCCTATTGTAATAATTTTAACTAAAAACTAAACTGGACCCTCTTGGAAGTACTGCCTTTCAAATACATTTTTAAAATCATATAACCTCCTCCTACTTTCAAAGTTGGTTCAAAACACAAGCATTAGAATAGAGAAAATTTTAATTCTTTTATGCTTAAAGCTTTATTTGAAAATATTTGTTTGACACAATGCCATAGCAATAGCATAAATATCAGCACTATTATTTAGTAAGGCACTAGATAAGTCATTTAAAAATAAATAAAAAAGCCTTTTAACCCCCCACAGAAAACGAGTGTTATAATTTTGATATGCCTCATTTAGACACGTTTGTCTTTGGTATCATAACTTTTGAATGGGATCTACCGAAAGCTGACGTGAGCGAGGTGGTTCTTAGTATCATTACATATAGGTTTTGTAGAGGGTTCATTGAACGTTTTCAACTTTAGAATTATGATTTAAATAATCATACAAGTTTATTACATCATATTAAATTACATCATATTATAATGGAAATTACGAAGTTACAAAAATACTGGATTGTTTTAATGTTAATGTAATTTTTTATTGTTGGTAATAATCATTGTACATTATATAAGTAGTAATTTTAATATTTATATAGTATGGTATAGTATAGCATGGTATACAACTAAATGGTACAAGGGCAAGGACAAGGACAAAAACTGCGATGTGACGTCCCATTTACAATAGTTACATTATTTTATATTATGTAAATATAGTTATGTAAAATTAGACTGTAATATGTTTCTTCGTAAGTAAGTACCTTTACGCCCATGTCCACGAAGAGTTAGGCAGAGGCGCAACCAGGGCATCCACGACTAGCCGACGACACTAAGTCTTACAATGTGATAGGTGACAAGCCTAGGGATAAAATATTTTCTATTTTTAAAAATTATAGAAATTTAACCCTAGTACAAGACAAGTGCTAAAATAAAAATACTTTGAGAGAAACAAAAGTTATCTTCACGCCCATATCCCTGAAGAGGCAGGCAGAGGCACAACCAGGGCACCCACGACCAGCCGAAGACACTAAGTCCCACAATGTGATAGGTGACAAGCCTATCGCCAACCGGGCACATTTCCAATTCCGACCAACATTTTTTTAAATCAGAAAATTGGAAAAATCCAATTTTCTTTTTGTTGGCCGACCCGGGATTCGAACCCGGGACCTCATGCAGTCAAGTCCAACACCCAGACCACTAGACCACAGAGGCGATAGCGAAATTTATGGCCATTTCATTTGTAACGATGAACTCATATAGTAGGTATTCAGAACTGTGTATCTAAATGACATAGCTAACTACCAGCTTTAACGGGTAAGAAAGTAATTAAAAATTTAGCCACGGGACTCGAATCCTCAGTAGCTCAAATGGTTAGAGCACTCGTCGGCTTGAGACGAAAGGTTTCAGGTTCAAATCATGTCACGGGCAACATTTTTCCTTTCTTTAAAATTTATAGAATACAGAGTAGTGTACTCCCCAAAATGAAAAATGGCGAGATCTGACATAATTTCTATTCGTATTCGGCTCTCTGAGTAGAATAGACCATCTGCTTCCATGCGAGGCTGCTCCTAAGAGGCGAGCATAAAAAAGCCAGGTTACAAGGAACATTACCAGTAAGATCACTATTGGTAGAGTGCTGTTCAGCAACAAACCCGGTTATGGATCCACCGCCTTAAGGATTCCTGTTATCATAATGACAGTGTCACGTTCTAGTCTGGAGGGTAGAGTGGCCGGTAGACTCGCAAAATAGGTCACAAGATAGCAACTGACCTATAACATTTACGATGTCTACAGGCATTTCTTCTCACCAGAGACCAAACACAGTCTCCTACCATCCGGATACAGTGTTTGGTCTCTGTTAAAAAAAACAAGGCTACAGGAACGCAATAGTAAGTGACCATGTCACAAGACTACCATTTAAATGAAGACGGGATCTAAAGTGAAATACAAATGGATGACACACATTTGAAAGTGCAACGTGACCGTATTCAGCTAGTCCGGTTGTCATTTGTTTGTCTTCGACTTCGCGGTCAGCAAAAAACCACCGAGCTATTATTTTTGCACGTACACATTTTTATGTGTTGAATGATTAATTATTTATTGAAGCATTTTGGTTAAAAATATTCAATAGGGAATGTATTATAGGATCTACAATCAGGATCATATTATGTAATATCTAATTTGCATTAATTAATGAAGCAGTTAGGTTTTGGCGCCAACGAGATATGGTCGCAGTTTTTTCATATTTATTGAATTTTGTTTATATTAAGTAAAATTAGTTAATTTTGGTGGGATTTTTTACAATATTTTTTTAAAAAAACAGAGAGTTTTGGCACCATCGTGAATGAAGATGGTCGTATTTTTTCATAACTATTGAATTTCGTGTTCACATTGAGTGAAATTAGTTAATTTAGGTGGGAATTAATCTAGTTTTGTTCAGCGAAAGAGCACAAATGAAATAATCATGAAGAAATTAGCGCATTGTGTATTTCCTCAATGTCACTATATGAGCTTAAGTAATGAGGCCACCGCTTTACCCAAGACCCTGACATGACTTATTGACGACTTATGAATAATTATAATTGAATCCCAATTTTGGTGGACGCAAATTGATGCAAATTTTTACTTGACCAATGGCAAAATGTTAACGCCATTGCCAAAACCTGAAGAAAGAAAAGAAAAAAGAAGAGGCGGCCTAAAGACAACATAGCATTGCTGCATCACCGTCCTGTAGCCAGAATATTAGGTGCAAAATGTCAATGAGCAAACGTGTGACTTTTTATGCACGAATCATAGAACTCGGTGTTGGTGGAATATCAAAGCGTACCGTTTTCTGGTAATTTCCTGATTACGCGGTGCCTAAATCGCAGCGTCACGTATGATAGCTCGTAAGTCATAACATTCGAAATAATCTTTTCAACACATTTCTTTTTATCAATCAGGTTATTTCAGATTGTAACGCATTTAAACAAACAGTAACTGTATCTTCACGCCCATAACCCCAAAGAAGTAGGCAGATGCACAACCAAGGCATCCACGACTAGCCGAAGTCACCAAGACCCACAATGTGATAGGTGTCAAGCCTATCGTCAACCGGGCACATATCCAATCCGGGGAGACGTAATTTAATAGAAAATTAAAAATATACATTTTGTAATATTTTTTTGTTGCCCGACCCGGGGATCGAAACCGGGACCTCAAGAAGTCAAGTCCGACGCCGGACCGCTAGTCAACAGAGGTGAATACTGTACAGTACGAGTATAGTGAGAGGCGAGTACAGTCACTGTTTAGCTTTTTTATCCCGGTAGTGATGTATGTAGGTGTTGTCGATGACTTCACCAGCGTATATTGTTTGGTTCGAGTCTAGCTATTGTATAAAGCTGAAGAATGTGCAAAATTAAATACATATCTTCACGCCAAGTCTCTAACATGTTAGGCAGAGAGTATCGAGTGCTAAATTTCACGATCCTGACAAACCTGCCTGACTTCCATCACATTTATTTCTCTTTTCATACAAAAACGCTGGTTTCGGAAACGCTTGACACAACCTTCGGACAATATCCGAGCGATCTGATCGTAGAATATCAGTCTAGGTCTCCCCGGGTACCTACATCCATCCATATTCGTATTATATCTGCTTTGTTAATCTTTCATCTGTCATTCTTTCCACATGACCGAACCAGCGGAGCATGTCCTTTCTCATTTTAACACTGACACATTTTTTCAATCTCACTCTTTCTCGGATCTCACTGTTACGAATACGGTCTACGTGTATTACACACAGATTTTTCATAGCGCTCTCATTTTGATTGCATTTATCCTACTTTCATGCCTTTTCCGACATACCCAACTCTCGCTTCCATACAACAACGTTGGGGTAAGCACAGAATAATGCAAAAAAGAAATTTGTTACCTACCTACTTAAAAAAAGTTACCTACTTAAAATTCTGTATATTGCATTTTTGGTGCATAAAAACATCATCTTCACGCTTCACGCACGCATTTGTTTTGTCAATCGTTCATCTGCTATTATTTTCACATAATCGAACCATTGGTGCCCTTTCGTATTTTTCATACCATGTTAATTTTAGTAAATGGATAATTGTAGGTAAATATGATGCAATAGAGATAAATTTAATTATTATAAATGTCCCGGCAAATTTCGTCCCACCCGTTTAGTTTGTGTGGGAAAAATGTAGTATTGTTTTTCCCATTTCCCTGCGATTTTCCATGTTTTTCTCTTTATTAGAACCTCCTTCTGACAATTTGACACAACAAAAAAATAATTAGCGAAAATAGTTTCACCATTGCAAGCATGAGGCGGTTACCACGCGAAATGGGGATTATTTTTTATATACATAGATTTTTTTGTTACTTAGTGACTTCGTACACACTTTAAAGTGACTTTCCGTAGTTAGTGAAAGGGGACTAAAGATTTTCCCATAACCGGGATAACATTTAGTATACCTTTTACTCCGGGAAAATATTTGGTTCCCATCACTAACCATGAAAAGTCACTTCAACGTGTGTATGAAGTCATGGGCAATAATTAGGTAATTTATGGGAATGAATTTTGCGTAAAAAAGAAAATTTTAGTCTACCATAACTTTGACCAATAATTACTAATTGATTTATTTGTATTTTATTTCGTAAGCTTCAGAGGTCCCGCCTAGGTGCAAGAATCCTGATCTAACTGAAATATATGAGTAAGTAATAGTACGTTGCAATGCGAGATGTGCCGGTCACAATGCAATTGTGGGAAAATATAAAATAACATACCCCGTGAATTGTCTCCATCTACACTTTTTAAAATAGACAGCGTCAGCAACCATTTTTTCTGAAGGTTTACATGCTGAATCCGAGCTTGCCCCTGACGTCAAATTTAGTGCCGCGAAATAAATACTCGTATCTCCGAATAATGTTTCTGTTCGCTGAATTGATAAAGGTTTCTGTTAGTACAAGTCATTGCCTTCAAGATTTATTTCGTTGTTGTCGTTTATTAAAATACTAGCTGACTCGGCAGATGTTGTACTGTCCTAACTATTAACATTTCTCTGACAATATTTGACACAACAAGAAAAGAATTAGCGAAATCGTTTCACTCTTTCACTTGTAATACGATCACCACATGAAATTTTCGCTTTTTTAAATAAAATTTCTTTTGCCTAATTCTTTAAAAAATATATGTTGCTAAAATATGCCTGGTTGTGTCTCTGTCAGTTCTACGGACGTGCGGATACTTTTTCAAGTATTATATTTCTAGTCGAATGACGTAGAACCACACCCTTGTACGTTCGACATGTCTTTCTATCCGTCCGTGTGTATGTCACTTGTTGGTTCCCAAACTACTAAGATTACTTAAAACTTGCTAGGTATATATTTTGTTGTAGATGTACTCTGCAAATGTTTTATAATAACTGCAACTGCTTTATAATTTTCATACAAAACTGAGAAATGAAATTTACGATTTCCAAACGTGAAACTTAAACCAAAAAAGGTTTCTTGAAATATACTTTAAAATAAAACCAAACTGTATTTGACATCCCCTGTCAAAACCTAGCCGTAATATAGCTAAGAACTATCGCGATTCGCTGTCACATCAGATCCTCATCGACATTGACATACACACACAGAAACGTCAAGTTATTCATTTAAAAGACAGACAATTCCAAAGTGGTAAAATCTAGAATAAAGCAACAAAAAGTTAAAAAATATACACATAATATAGTAGGCCTCAATGAAATGTTTGAACGGAAATTGATTTTGCGAATTGATTGCGAAATGTTCTCCAGTTTTTCAACTATAACACATTTTCTAAACGCGCAAAATATTAAGTACCTAAAAGATATTAGAAAGTTATAAGCCGAGCTGAACAACTTTGTATCGTTTGCCGAATTTGTATGAATAAAATAAGTTTTGTTTTTTTTTCTATTTTACGTGCAACGTTTCTAATTTTTCCTACGCCAACACAACAAAAAAGAATTAGCAAAATCGTTCCATTCGTTCAGCCATGAGGCGATGACCACCCAAAATGGGGATTTATTTTTATATAATGATCTTTTTTGTAATGTTCTGTATTTTATGTTTATGTTTATATTATACAATAAAGAATAAATAATAATAATAATAGTAATCTTATTTGCGACCTGTGACTTCGTATACACTTTAAAGTGACTTGTTGTAGTTAGTGAAAGGGGATAAAAGATTTTTCAATAGTACATGGTATCCTAAATGTTGCCCAGAATATAAGCTACTACTACTACACAAAAAAAATTTAAAAATCTATTCAGTACTTTTGCTTAAAAAGTCAACAGACAAACAGAAAATTCGTCAATAATGTTAATAACAATGTTTTAGCTTCTTTATTTTGTATATAACATGTAGCAATAATTTCTTTAAAAAAAACATATGCGGATTTAGATTTAGTACTGTTTTGTAATATTTATTACACTATTCGCTTTCTTAGGCGCCTATTTTATCGTGTTTAATAAAATTATCTGTGGGACTTTAGTTGTGTCAAATTGTTTGTGTGCAAGTTTTTGGCGCCATTGTGAATGAAGATGGTCGTAAGTTTTTCGTAATTATTAATTTTTGTATAAATTATTAGTAAAATTAGTTAACTTAGGTCGGAATTACTTTAATTTTATTCAGATACAGTGCACACGTGAAATATTTATAAAGAAATTAGTATATCGTGTATTTCCTCGCTGCCGCCAAATCTCACTAAATGAGCTCGAGTAACGAAGCCACCGCCTTACTCAAGATCCTGACATGATTTTTGACTTATGACCTATGACCTACGACGTATGACCTAAAATATCTTATGACTGTTAAAAAGAATTTATTCATACGGAAGACATGACAGCATGGCCTAAGGTCTACGCCGGTCCCAAAAAGGGGCAAATTAACTAAAAAAACATTTGAAGGTTATTTGAAGGCCAAAGTACCGATATTGACAACTCTACAAATTTCTTTGCAATTTTTATTGCTTTGATAATGCTGTTTTTTATGGCAGGACATAGGATTTTGTATGACGTAAGCTGATATATCTGCAAATAAGAAGAGATACGCGCTTATAAACATTTGTGTATAGTGTCACATATCCCTTACTTTGACATAATTCACTAGGTCAGGGGACAACTTTATTGTCGTTTAGTTGGTATGTAACTTAAGGGGCCATATACGCTAAAATACGTCAGCAGTTTACTGTTTTTTTCATACAAAGCAATCATGGATCTTGCTGACAAAAATACACGAGATTAACATGAATATGCTTTACTAGACTAGTGTTTCCAAAACACGATTCATTTCACTTTGCTCGATAGAAAAAAAATCAAAAAGTTAACCCTTTTTTGAAAGCTTTTGCTTTCTGTCTACTTCAATTGTGAAAATATCGACACCAGATTTAACATAGACATAGATAAGTACTATACCTAAAAGATAAGTGTTTCAGTTTTTATACTTTTTTTCAAATTACTTTTATAGTGTCAAAAATAGTGATTTGTCGCTTAAGACGTTTACTTTAGAGCGCCATTGTTCATGGAACGGGGGAGCGCGGTGATTGGCTCTTCTGGCTGACTGAGTATGGGGCCTTAACTACGTGACCCAGAAGAAACTCGTTTATGTAGCTCGTATTAGCCCCATGTCACTCTTTTGACTATCTGCACATAATATTTTTTTATTTATTTATTTATTTGCAAATAATTAGGGTTACATTAGTTGTGCAGAATAGTTTGTAGTTCTTAAACCTAATTTGCCTAATCAAAGACATGCAAATATTCATTCTATTACAAAATTAAAATCAGTAGCTTCATATTGATATCTTAAAATGTATATAAATTTATTAGAAATAAACGAATATATTTATAAATCATATGCACTTAAAATGTCACCATGTTATGTCAAATTTAATGTAACCTTTATCACAATTTGTTCATTTATCAAATTATCAAAGCAATATTATTTATAAATTATCATTAAGAAAGTCATTTAAATTATAATAGCATTTATCTCCAAGAAATTTGTGGAGCTGTTTCTTGAACTTATGTATATTATTAATTTCTTTAATGTGATGGGGAAGTTTATTAAATAATTTTGGTGCCATTAGAAGTATGCTTTTATGAAATATAGCCGTTTTAATCTTTGATGTAGCAATATTGTCTTTTAATCGTATGCTATTTACATTATGAAAAAGATATTTATGGCACTTAACAAAAACTGCGACTTCATAAATATATATGCAGGGAAATGTCAACAAGTTTAAATTTTTAAAGTGTGGTTGACATGATTCTTTAATTTTTAATTTACATACAGATCTAACACATTTTTTCTGACATCTGAAAACCCGCTCTTTTTCTCTGGAATTTCCCCAGAATATAACTCCATATTTAAGAGTTGGAATTACATAAGCGTAATTAGCATTTAGAACAGCATCTCTGTTTACGATTTTAGACAGATTATAAAGAGAAAAGAAAATCTTTAAACAAACTCCCTCCACATGAGTTATCCAGCTTAACTTAGAATCAATACTAACACCTAAAAATTTTGTATAATCTATGGAATATACTTCCTCTCCAGAGCATATGACCTTTATATTACTAGAAGGAATGGTTCTTTTGCTTTTGAAAGTCATTATTTTAGTTTTTTCTAAGTTTTTATGTGATGAACAGTCAAACGAACCAGAAGGCCTGATCGAAAGGGTTTACTCATAAAGGAAAGATTATAGTGTACTGTGTAAAATCGTTTCATTGTGACGTGAAAAAAGAAACGAACATTTTTAAAAATGGAATGGATGTAGGTAAATAACACAATTAAGGACTATCTTATACACATATACATGAACATGTAATATGAAGTAATGTAATATGAATAAAATATGAAGTATTTTTAATAGTAATTTAAGCCCCGAATATAAAACATACAGTAGCTAATAACCATCTGGATAACATCAGCTTTTTAGAAGTTATAATGCCACAGACATACACACAGACACATTAAACTCGCAACACCTATTTTTCCGTCGGGTTTATAAATTTACTAACTTTCAAAAGTATTTTTTTAAAACTGAATAAAATATTATTTTACCATCTTAGTAACGGCAGCTTTTAAATAAAAAAAATAGCATGAAAATAAGTCCATTAGTTTAGGAGTTATATTTAGAATACATTAATTTGAGATGTCACAAACAAATACACACACAGATACATACACGTCAATATCCTAACACCCATCGTTTTCCGTCGGGATTTTAAACTTATGACCTAAAACCTATATCGTTAAAACTAAATAAAACAAAATTATCGATACAAAGTATTCTTGAACGGATTATTGTTATCAGAAATGCTATAAAAGGCTTATAAAAGTTATGGAAGTTTTTATGAATCAATGAAAAATCCTTGTACTGTATCATTAGTCGATATCTGTCTGATAACGAGATGCGTAAGTGCTTTGTTTTATCGACATAAAGTCATCATTTGATTGGCTTAATTGGAAGTTGTTAGCAACAGTGGTTGGTTGGTTTTTGGAACGCGAGCATAATTTATTTGTACTACGGGCACTCAAATGTGCATTCGGCCAATGATATTTTGTCACGTGTTTGACATGATATTTTTCAGGGATAAAAATGGGTACTGTGAGTGCCTCACATAATAATGACTTAGGAGGAAGATACATACTACTGCGGACTTTTTTGTAGATATTTTTAGCATATACATTCCCGTACTTAGTTCATTATTTTTGACTGCGACACAGTCAAATGACTAATGCAGTTTCATTATCGACACGATTTTGTTCAATGATCAATAAAATATTTTTTGATTTTTTTTAAAAAAAAGTTGTATCTCAAATGGTTGAACCAGATGCAATGTCAATGGCCGATAATCGATTTTTTGACGGCTTCGTCACAAGCTTTGGAATTTTCTCTACTATACTTTGTGGTCTAAGATCCGAAGCTAGGTCGACCTACACCGAGCTGATTATAGGGTGACCGGTTTTATAGCAAATTTAGTATATCAGAAAATATATTCAAAACGGGTTGCCTAAAAAGATCCTGGACATTTTTTTTAATTTTTTAAAATGTTTTTTATTCATTAATTGGAGCAATATTCAGGCTTATTCCAATATATATTTTCAAGCTTTGGAATTTTCTCTACTATACTTTGTGGTCTAAGATCCGAAGCTAGGTCGACCTACACCGAGCTCATTATAGGGTGACCGGTTTTATAGCAAATTTAGTATATCAGAAAATATATTCAAAACGGGTTGCCTAAAAAGATCCTGGACATAAAAAAATTAAAAAAAATTTTAAACTGTTTTTTATTCATTAATTGGTGCAATATTAAGGTTTATTCCGACTTAAAGTAGGTATAAGACGAAGTTGCAGAAGTTGGGTTGCCTGTTATATATCTGGATTGCCAGGTATAAAAAGATAATTGTCGATGCTAGTTACTTTCATGGATTCGGATAATAGAAAAAAATATCAACATATTTGCAGTTTTATTACAATTTTTACAATTTTTATTATAATTTGTGAAAAAAAAATTGGAAAAATAAAAAGCTTTTTTTTTAATAATTAAAAATGTTCGGTTCAGGATTTGTTTAGGCAACCCACTTGTAATATGATCGCTAATATACTAACTTGACTATAAACATGTTTTATTCTACTATCAGCTCGGTGTAAGTCGATGTAGGTTCGGATCTTCTACTATTATATTTATTTAGACTGTGTTGTAGTAAACATATGGATATAAATTATCTATGCAACGCAACAGCAGAGAATGACTTTGTTTTATAATGCGTATGTTTTTGTTTATGGCGTCGCTATAAAATTGGAGTTGCTTTTTGTATGTATATGCGCTTAAATTATTTTACGAGTAGAATAATAGATTTTTTATTATATATATTTTAATTTAAACACAGTAAAATTACACAAAATCAACTTTAATTTCGATAATATGCCAACTCAGTAACGTTAATTATGTGTTACTAGCTTTTACCCGCGGTTTCGCGCGCATTTAAGTTGTTAAAAAAGTATCATATGTTACTTTTAATACCTCTAACAGTATATTCCAAGTTTCATGATAATTGGTTAAGTAGTTTTCCCCAAAAAGTGTAACAAATAATTTTAGTACGGATAAAGCATAACTCAGAAAGCTCTGATTAAATTATATGGCATCTATCTATTAAAAAAATTCTGAATACCTAATAAATACCCGTGTTGGTCCGGGCTCCTTTGTAGAATAGAACATCTATCTGCCTTCCTGTGCCAGGCAGCTCGTAAAAGGCGAGCAAAAGCTTGCCGTCACGAACACCGTGATATCTGACTAGGTGGTAGAGTTTCGCAGCGACTCGCCCGGATTAGTACCACCGCCTTACCTATTCCTGCCGCCATAACGTCATGAAGTGTTCCGTGTAAGGTAGCCGGTAAACTTACTTTTGCTCGAGGCCTAACATCCCTGTTTCTGGTTGGCAACGCACCTTTACCACCTTTGGTGTCTCTAGGCGGCGGGAATTTCTTACCATCAGGAAATCCGTCTGCTTGTTTGCCTTCCAATGTCATAAAAAAAATGTAGTGATTATACATAGATAATTCTTTGTATCTAAAGTGTAAAAAGTTGAGCGTGGTTTAACATAAAAAAGTTACCTCCTCCGTTTTTCGTTAGTTTTAATGTTCTTTTGTTTTCGCGGTACCTTTCTTCACTACCGCCATGTATCATTGCCTTTTTTCAAAAAAATGTCTATGTTCAAGTGATTTCAAATCGAAGAAAATATAGACGTATTTCATTTAATTTACCAATGTTTTGAAAAAAAATGTACAAGTGACGTTATTGCTAGGTGCGATTTGTAAACTTCTATTCTACTCAGGGCCGGATTTAGGGAGGAGCCACATAGGGGCACCCTCCCTAGACACTTCATAAAAACGTCTTTAAAATTAATACAGTCAATACAAAACATACAAACAGCAAACTCATCAAAGTAACATCCTTTCCCATGATGTTCTATTCTCAATATTTTACCTTTACCTACTACAGTATTTTATACATAGATAATCAATATTCAATTTCCTTGGATATTGATACAAATCTTGGCAAAAAAAATGTTCATTTTATAAGGAAAAATTTGTGGATTTGCTGCCCCGAAACCTCCAGACCTCTAAATACGGCCCTGATTCTACTCTACTATTTTGATATTGTTATTAATTTATGCAAATATGTTAAAAATGCCTATGGATATTATTAACAAAACTAA
>NJDD01002077.1:109227-126931 GCA_002245505.1 Calephelis nemesis
TATCTTATCAGCTTTCAAACAAAAAATACCATCCCACACATGCCACAGACACACGCACACACAGACCAAGCTAAATATTACACCCATCATTTGCAGTGGTGGGATGAAAAAAGGAAAAACATCTACCACTAGTTGCACCTTAGGACTCTTAAGACACAAGCCCTATCATGTATACCGGGATATCTTGAACCAGCACTATTTTATTTGTCAACGTAAAAGTATGACAGTTAGAACCATTGGCGTCGCCAGGATTAATTTCGGGGAGGTGCGTGTCCATCTATACATGCTATAAACCAATATAAAACATCGAAATAAACATGTATAGCAACATACAAATTTACGTACGAACACAAACATACACACATTCATACTATCGAGAAGCATTACTCTCCCGCAAGTTCAGTCAGGTATTTTTTTCAGGACTTGGGGGTGCAGTTGCACTCTGCTGCCGGCTCCTATGATTAGAACTTGTAAAAGGTCGCCTTGTGTATTGTATCAAATAACAATAGTAATTGCTTGGCACCACAGTAGAAAATTTAATATTGTTCTGCTAAACATTAAGTAATGAACATTTTTATTCAGCAAACATTGCAGATTTTGTTCAGAATATTGAATTTACCCGCTGATACGAGAACCTCGTAGAATTCATTTTCGTTTTCATAGTCTTTTTATAATTATGTTTTCAGTTACATCAATGAAAAAATGATAAAATATCAAAGAAACAAGATTTTTCAGCAAACGCTTTTGTTTGACATAATATAATATATCGTAAGCGGCGCATAAAAATAATTGGGTCCACCATCTTTGTCAGTCCGCCATGTTGAAATCGTATTTATGTCAATTAAATTTGTTCTTTTTATGTGAGAGGCCAGCGAATAGGACAAGGCTCTCCTGGTGAAAAGAGACAACTACGGTCAACAGATAGCATAGATGTTATAGGTGCGTCGTTGTTTTGTCGAAGGTCCTTCTACTCTACTTTCCAGACCGGAATGTGAGAGTCATTATGGAGACACGAATAAGTAAGGCGGTGGATTCCTACTCCGACAATTTGATGTATAGCTACCATAACTGGAAGAGATAGCTGTTACCAAACATTTCGTTAAAATATGCCAAATGTCTGCTTATCAGTTAAGGTTATAACCCTAAATAGAGTAATATTGTTTGGCATACTCATACTGACAAATCAGAAAACAATCTAAACAAATTCGAAATGAAATCAGAAAAAATCGAAACTGAAAAAACTTCGAATTCAATATATTTATCGTCTAAATGTACAATTTTGAAAAAAAAACCTACTCTGAGTACCAGTGCAAAAGTTAGATCTTGATAAATAAGATAACTTGAAAACAAAAAATAAGTACTTACCAAAGTTAAGTCATTTGATAAAAATCGTAAGTAATCGTACAAAAAACGGAGTCCTATTAACACTCTTTTTTGGAAATCGGTTGACAAACTACTCAAATCTTTTGAATTGCCCGAGTTATGGATTGAACCCGAGACCTGATGTAAACAACACTAACGCCCAATCACTAACCAACAACGACGATTTTGATACATTAAAAAGAATTCTTTTAACGAGCGTACCTCGCACATTTTTTTATTTATTCTTACATTTTTGTTCAGAGCTCACGAAAACAGCAGGCATCTGGCAGCGACCTTGACCTTTAGCAACCAACCCTCTTCTCCTTAATTAGAGAGTTACCGCTCACAATTAATTAGACCCCTTATTATATTTCGGTCTACCTGGAACAAATTTCATGAACTTGAACAAACAACGCGATTAAATTGCAGCTATGTTATTTATTACAGTACACATTTTGCTTTAACATTCGTTTGTTATAGTCTGCCATATTATATACCTACTACTGCTAGTCGCTCCCCTTGATTTTATTTAAACTTTTTCCTGAGTTGGTACAGGTCACTGGATGATACAGGTGTCTCGCTTTCCTGTTAAGCAACTCGTATGATGCGAGCGAGAGATGAAGTTCTTTGCGTCAAATTAGTACCTTCACTGTTTTGTCCCCGTATAGCCAGGGCTGTCGTGTTCCAGTATGAATATAGACATAGTCAACAAGTCCAACAATCCAGCCACAGGACAGTAACGCACCCATAAAATTTACGGTGTCTGTAGACCTCGGTTCTCTTTTACCATCTGTGTATAATATTAACATATATTAAAAAATATACGATAAACTTATTTACGCAAATGCCAGTTTAAGTTGGCGTTGCACGTTGGCGTCTATAGACGGCGTGTATTTCTTACCACCATGAAATTTGTCTACTTTTGAGTATCTATTTCCATAAAAAATCACTCAGGTTAGGTCTTCCTATGTTTAACGCTAACCTTCAAACCTCAGTAGACTAGCGGTCAAACGTCGGATTTGACTTCTTGAGATCCCGGGTTCGAACCATGGGTCGGGTAACAAAAAAAAATATAATTTCAATTTTCTGATAAAATTAACGTTCTCCGGGGTTGGTTGCCACCTACCACATAATTTTCTAGTAAAAAAATTGCTCGTTATTGAATGCGTGCGCGGTTGGCGATATACTTGCCACCTATCACATCATGGGACAGTGTCTTCGGCTAGTCGTTGGTGCCCTGGTTGTGCCTCTGCCTATCTCTTCGGGGAAATGGGCGTGAAGATTCGTACTTACTTACC
This sequence comes from Calephelis nemesis, assembly GCA_002245505.1. Lineage (NCBI taxonomy): Eukaryota > Metazoa > Arthropoda > Insecta > Lepidoptera > Riodinidae > Calephelis > Calephelis nemesis. The sequence goes on from NJDD01002077.1 coordinate 111,888, forward strand.
TTACCTTCAAACCAAAACATGGCATTGCAGAGCATTGAAGGAAACAGGGTTTAATTGAGACTGTGATAATAGTCTTTATAATAAAAATTAAAAAAACTTGAAACATGTGAATTATTACAATTTTGTGAGCTCACTAAATATGAAAAATTTGATATAATATTTTGGGCAAGGTTTGAATCTTTTATCAATGTTTTTCACATTATAATCCATGTTAATAATTCTCCTGCGAGTTAAGATTTAAATCCAATTAAAATCATTTAATTTGCAATTTCCCAATCCAGTCAGTACGTACTGTCTTGACTGTTTCGTCGCGCTTTATTACCTTTAACTTTTTTTGACCGGAAAATGTAAATCAAATAATATTTGGTTATGAGTATGGATTCCGTCAAAGTCACGCCTTATTCTATCAATTATTTCAGGATCGCTCGAAACCAATAAGACTGCCTTGAATTCTATAATATGACTATATATTCGACACTCTTTTCCTCCTTCCTCCTTGTCCTTGTAACTGTAGAAACACGATAAAGTTTTTCCTTTCATTTCTAAGATTGTACACCTCCTTGGTCGACAAGCTAGCGTTTACGCCGCCGACCAACTGCGAGGCTCAGGTTCGATTACAGACCGGGACAAGCATTTGTGTGATGAACATTTAGATATCTGCATTTTCTAGACTGAGTGTTTATTAAATATATTTTGGCATCTATTTAAGCATTTCTATATATTACACTCGATGACAAACACCCATAACACAAGCATATAATTTACTTACTTTGGGGTTAGATTCAATTTGTGTAACTTGTCCAGGGATAATTATTTATTTATAAGATCACGCGTCATGTCACGTTAAAAACTAAGTCAGATATCTTATCAAGTTTTTGACTATGAGCTACATAACCTCAATAATATAGAAATTTCACGCTCAAGCCAACAACACGACTTCAATTGGGTTAAGTGTTATGAAAAATAATTGTAGGTTAGTACATCAAAAAAGTTTATTGCTACAATATTATCGGAAATGTCAATTGGTTAATTTAAAAACGGTTCCACATATCTAGCGTGTTTTTTTATGATATTGGAAGGCAAACAAGCAGACGGATTACCTGATGATAAGAAATCCACGCCGCCTAGAGACACCAAAGGTGGTGATGGTGCGTTGCCAACCTGAGGCCGGGATGTTAGGCTTCGAGCAAAAGTAAGTTTACCGGCTACCTTACCGTCCAAACCAGAACACGTCATGATGTTATGGCGGCAGGAATAGGTAAGACAAAAAAAGTAAAAAAGTAAGTATCTTCACGCCCATATCCCCGAAGACCTAGGTACAACCAGGTCCCCCATGACTAGCCGAAGACACTAAGTCCTACAATGTGGCAGGTAGCAAGCCTATCGCCAACTAGGCACATATCCAACCCCGAGCAACATTTTTTTGTTAGAAAATTGGAAAGACTCAATTTTCTTTTTGTTTCCCGACCCGGGTCTCCAACCCAACTAGTCAAGTCCAACAACTGAACCGCTAGACCACAGAGGCTAGGTAAGGTGGTGGTACCAATCTGTATGAGTCGCTGCGAAACTCTACCACCTAGTTGGATGTCACGGTGTTAGTGACGGTACGCCTGTGCTCGCCTTTTACGAGCTGCCTGGCATGAATGCAGATGGTCTATTCTGCAAAGGAGCCCGGACGAACACGGGGAAAACGTGTTTACGAAATGTCCTGAAAAATGTCTTATCAGGGTTAGATATCATGTCTCATTTCATTGATCTGCGGGCGGGCGGGCGTCATGTTTTCCGCCCACGTGTTGCCTCGCGCCCAGAATAGCCAGTTTGCCCTGAACAGCCAGACATATTACACGCTTCTAGTTTTATACAATACGTCGAAAATAGTTTTAATATTTCGCGCGGTGTTTTCAGGTCACGCCAAACAATTTGCATAATCAGTAGATATTTTACGTGAACGTTTGTCTTTTTAATTAGTTTTGTAATATTTTTTTATACTTTAATTTTATTTTGCTCAAAGAGTGCTCAAATAAGCAATATTTTTGTAATTGTGAGTGATATTTCGGAATCGTGGTTGTGAACAGGTGCGAATCAATAGACTTAGAAACATTGGGTTTGTGAGGAACTGATTTGGCTCTGATATCCTCGTGTTAGAGTTATAGGCGGCGCCGGCGCCGTGGAAGTGTCAAGGTGTGAACGTACGTGCGATGTGATGCGTGAAAAACTCGCCGCCTTTCTGCGTAGCTCTGCTGTGCGTGCGCCCGCGCATGATGACACAGCGGACAAGAACCACAATGGAACCATTAATCCAGCATTGCTGCTCCCTAAAGAAGGTGCATTCTTGATATACCTTTCTTACTTCAAAAATGCAACGCACTATTACCATCTTCGTTGTCTCTAGGCTGCGTGAATTTCTTACCATCAGGAAATCACCCGGATTGGTACCACCGCCTTACCTATTCCTGCCGCCATAACGTCATGACGTGTTCCGGTTCGAAGGGTAAGGTAGCCGGTAAACTTACTTTCGCTCGAGGTCCAACATCCTGACCTCAGGTTGGCAATGCACCATTACCGTTTTTGGTATCTCTAGTCGGCGTGAATTTCTTACCATCAGGAAATCCGTCTGCTTGTTTGCCTTCCTATAACATAAAAAAAAATATCATCAAATAAAGTGCCGCGATTACAGCAACTTACCAAGTACTACCAACTTACCTGTTAAACACTATCACATCTTAGTCGTAAGTAGCAGAATTGCATAAGTCGCCTTAGAAATCCTGAAAACGAGCAGTATCGAAAGTGTTACATGTCGATTCTCCCTTACTTTTAGAGGGTTTATACTTTAATTTATTTTATAATAATTATTAACATGTTTTCCGTTTCATTTTTATGAATATTTTATTTAACAATTACAATGTATACCTATAGACTATTTTTTTTTAAACTTAAAAAAATGATAATATTTTGACCTAATTTTCATATATTACAGTATAATTAACAAGCTGTTTTACAAATTCCATTACTGAATATTTTATTTTGCTTAAATTAAAATTAATCTTAAATAAACTTAACTTAATTAATAATCGCAATGATATAAGGCTACCGAAACATTACATTTCGAACTGAAGAGGTTACCTCAAGTATAGTGTTGCACTAATCATAAACCAATTATCGATAAAGATTAATATCTAGATATAAACGTTATCACTTTATCAGCGATGTTGGAGTATCCTTAAGAACCAATAGTAAGCCTGGCCTGCCGCCAACATTCGTATTCTGAAATTACAGCGTTCCGAATACCAAGAGGTCAAGGCACGCTGAAAATTTTATGTTATTTTATCAAATAAACACGTTCAAGATCGAATCAAACATAAGACAGAGAATTACGCTGGTATTGTACTTTAATAGCACACAGTATCTTCGACACTATTTTATTCTTATACTAGCTGTCCCGGCAGACGTTGCTCTGCTATATTTTAATGTGATTTTAGTAAAAAAAAATGGGTTGAATCACCATTTTCAATAGATGTTAGCCGATTCTTAGATCTACTCAATATGCCCACATTTCACGAGAATCGGTCGAGCCGTTTCGGAGGAGTTCAATGACGCACAGGAGAATTTTTTATACTAGATATTTTACCAACTTCACACGGGTGGACAAACTTCTACATTATCATACATACAATCATTCTCTCTTGAATCATTATATTAAAAACCCACATCAAAATCCCTACCGCAATTCTGAAGATCTAAGCCACCTTAGACAGTAACAGACTACGAAAAGTAACTTTGTTATATACAACTAGCGGCATGCCCCGACCTCGCACTGTTATGAAATTCACCAAAATCCTTCCTCTTCATCTATTAAAAACCAACCACTTCATCTATTAAAAAAAACTGCATCAAAATCCGTTGCATAGTTTTAAAGATTTAAGCATACAAAGGGACATAGGAACAGCGGAAGCGACTTTGTTTCATACTACGTAGTGATACAAACATTCCTCTTGAATCACTCTATCTATTAAAAAACCCGCATCGGAATCCTTTGCGCAGTTCTAAAGCATATATTATGTCTTTAAGAAATAGATCTAAGGATAGGGACAGACTGCGAATATCAACTTTATTTCATACTATATATATATATATACAGCATTATAAAAACATGTATAAAAACAGTCTTATTGATAAACATGGACTAACTTTGGAGTAAAATTAAGTTGATAATATAACTGTAATAAAAGCTATAAAACCAGGTTGAACCTTGAAGTATTTTACTCCGTGTTTATTAATTAGATTGTTAAACCACATACTTCCCACAACTCTACATAAGATCCTGAAATAATAACGCATAATAAAAACTTATAAATATTTTTAAATAATTGAAGCCCGATTCTGAAAAATTGGCTAATATCACGATATTAATTAAATAAACTTGACGAATCAAAATATAGTAGATTTTGGTATGCTTAAATATTTTTGTAACATTTTATGAACACACAGATTCTGTAAAAATTATTTTCATTTCAGTTCATTTAAAAAAAATATCAAAAAATGAAAAAGATTGCTACGAAGTGTTACCTATTTATTTATACAAGAAATTTAACCTTTAAAAGTTTCCAAAAAAAATTATTGACAACCCTACATATAAAAAAGAAATTTGATATAAAGATAACTTTGATAATATTTAAAAAAAAACAAAAACTTTGTATATCATGTTTGCAGTCATCTTCAACCAAAAGCTAAATATTACTGAAAAATAATATCTAGGCCATTAAAATGAAAAGAAAAGTTTTTACGATAAATATGTCACAAAATAATTCATGACTAAAATTAAAAAATACATTGCGAAACTATAACCCCGATTTATTCTCTCTGACTAATATGATTGCTAATTCAAACTGATTAATAAATGATTATGATGCATTGATTGAATCGTGAATTGTTTCATAAGATGACGAAGAAATTGATATCATACTCTCTTGTTGTTAGCTATCGATTATATTAATTAATTATCGATTAAATATCTTTCAAGCACTAATCGCTGCCCGTGGCTTCAAGTTTAAGATATTTTAGTTTTAATACCTTTACTAAGCCGGGGATATATTTTCGCTATTTTTGAAGTAAGGACAAGTTTTATACCATTAATATATGTTGAAATGTTGGAATCAAACTTCCTTAAAGCCGTATTATACCCTTCCCCGTGAACTAATCTTAGTCCAATTTAAAAGTAAGTAATTAAATGGTGGTCAGGGATTTGGCGCGAAAACCGAACATGCAACTTTCGAATAATTAATGTTAGGAATTGCTATATTTTATGAATTGACTAGCTTTCCAGCTAGCTGTCCAGGCAAACTTCGTTCCACCCGTTTAGTTAGTATGGGAAAAATTAAAATGTTGTTTTTCCTAGTTTCCTCTGTGTTTTTCCTTATTCTTATCTTTTAAACCTCCTTGGACTTGAACAAATAATTGAAAACCAAAATTAGCAAAATCGGTTCAGCCGTTCTCGAGTTTTAGCAAGACTAACGAATGGCAATTGATTTTATATACATAGATAAATTACCTTTACACTTTTATGGTATACATATTAAAGATGCTAATTATTGTATCGATATAAAAAATAATATAATATAAAAAAGGATGGCAATTAGGTATATATACTAATTGCAAAATCTTGTTAGAACGCTACTGCGTACATTGCAAGAGTAGCATTTTTCCATGTCATTTGTTTTTATTTATAAAATATTTAATTTTTTAGCCCTATAGGTTAAACATTTAAAGAGTTTTGTTATTTTTTTGTGCAAAGCGCATGCATGCTTATTTTATGCCTTCCATGTGCGTATAGCTAAAGCTAGTACCGCTAGGACAAAGAGTTATAAAATGTATATAAGTGCGTTTCAAAATATAAATCGTTTGCACGTCGCACTTGTCACTACATAATATAAAACAAAGTCGCTTCCTCTGTCCCTATGTCCCTTTGTATGCTTAAATCTTTAAAACTACGCAACGGATTTTAATGCGGTTTTTCAATAAACAAATCGGGTGAAAAGAAGGTTTATGTGTATAGGCAAGGCAGGGCGGGCTGCTAGTTTATATACATAATGCACTTACATATTATGGTACACTCATACATTAATACAAAGTAATCATATTAATAAAATCAAATGTTATTAAAATATCAAAAAGAAGGAGAGCACCTAAATAAACTTTTGAAATTGGAATATTTTGGATTTCAATTATTAACAATACATTTATTTCATAGACATAAACTTGTTTTTAATTAATTATTATTATTCCATTTCAGTTTTTGGATAATAATATTGCTAAAATTATCCAGACTGGTAAAAGGCTTTTGAGTAAGCTTTAAAGTTTGAACACAGTAACATTATTCCACACGATAAAAGAATATTGCAAAAAAACTAACATGTGTCTGTAGGTAGTTTAAGTTATTGAAAAATCCACACATAATTAGACCAATATTCTTTAATTAAGAAAATGTTGACAGTAATTTTAATGTTTTGGTAATAAAAGTTTTAAAAAAGAATAATTTGGTTCTTAATTAAATACAGTAGTTACAAAAACAAGAATAACAATAAGTACATTTATTTCTTCCATTAGAATAGTTAATACATAATTTTACTAACATTTTATTTTTTGGGTAATAACATTGCTAAAATAAGCCATAAGTCGCCTCTGTGGCGACTAGCGGTTCAGGTGTTGGACTTGACTGCTTGAGGTCCCGGGTTTAAATTCAACAAACAACAAAAAGGAAATCGGTTTTTCCGAATTTCTAATAAAAAAAATGTTGCTCGGGATTATGCCCGGTTGGCGATAGGCTTGCCACCTATCACATTGTGAGACTTAGTGTCTTCGGCTAGTCGTGGGTGCCGTAGTTGTGCCTCTGCCTACCTTTTCGTGGAAATGGGCGTGAAGATACTTTCTACTTTAAAATAAGCCAGAATGTTAAAAAGCTTTTAAGCAAGCTTTAAAGTTTGAACACAGGATTAAATTAATGTTAATCTAAAGTGAATCGGTAATGGTTTCTATATAGTTATTTATTTTACGGTTACTTAAACTACTCAAAACTTTATACCAGTAAACCTTTTATTTGAAAAATCTCAATAATATTATAATAATAATGTATGTAAATGAGATCAAAAACCATTGTTAAACCTATAATTATTAGCTAAAAACCATCTCGATCGTATCAGCTTTTAAGAAAAAAACCTCGTCGATATCGGTTCATGCGTTTAAATATTATGATGCCACAGACACACACACACTCACACACGTGTCAATCTTATAACAATCTTCTTTTTCCGTTGCGGTTAAAGCTTTTCTTCTGTTTTACATTGTAAGCTATAGATGACACCCGCGGTTGCACCCACATACTAAGCTATTTAGATATCGGGATAAAAAGTAGCCACTTTTGGACTAAAATAATATAAAAAAATTAAAATCTATCTGTAGGAGAAATGGACAAGAAATCACATTGTTAGTGATTTAAAAAAATAATATTAGCATTGTTGTACGCGATTTTGACAGCACACAATTTTTCCGATGTTGTAATTTTTATATATTGTCGAGGACGTGTTCCGGCTCAGAGGATAAGGAAGCCGATAAACTTTCTTTTGCTCGAGTCCTAACATCCCGGTCTCAGGTTGGCAATGCACTCTAGTCGACGTAAATTCCTTACCATCAGGAAATCCGACTGCTTGTTTGCCATCCAACATCATACGACAATATTATATTGAGTATAAAATTAATTACTTATTTTTAAGTTTTTACATAACAAAATTAAAACTTTAATAGGCGACTACTTGCAAATAATTTTTAAATGTTAATATACAAAGTATTTGTCTATTACCAAAAATTCGTCTCGCGCGAAGTACGTAGCCTGTAACATTGGAACATACTGTCAGAATAAATAATGAGAATACCAATATGAAATAACAAGCGTCTGAAGAGCATGTATGAGACACATTGTTACATTGACTACATTGTTAATGTCGGACAAGTCTAATTACTGAAATATTTTCTACGCCTTATAAATCACCTACGCTCTCGTATTAGACTTGTTTAGCTTCCTGCAGGAACTCGTTTAGATATCGGGATAAAAAGTAGCCTAAGTATTTTTTTTATGAAATTGGAAGGCAAACAAACAGACGCATTTCCTGATGGCAATTTCCGCCCCTAGAGACACCAAAGATGGTAATTGTGCGACAACCTGAGACCAGGATGTTAGACCCCGAGCAAAAGTAAGTTTACCGGCTACCTTAATCTCCAAACAGGAACACGTCATGACGTTATGGCGGCAGGAATAGGTATTATTATTATTATCATTTATTCTCAATGCCTCTTATTTTCTACGTTGATACATTTAATACAAAAAAAAATATTAAAAATATAAACATAAAAAACAGGTTACCAAAAACGGTGGTCTTACAACTAAACCGTCAGTGGTCAGGGTGACAGGGTGAGGAACCTCCGCACAATACGTGCCGTCCCCAAAATTGCTGCCTTCTGAATTCGGCCCTTAACCCAGGNNNNACTAAAGGTACAAGGTACGCAGGATGCGTCTACGCTTTCGTTTTAGAGATATTTAGTTCTTCTGTAGATATTCGTTTTGATATGGGGATAAAATGTAGCCCTTGTAAATGTGAAGCTGAAGCTGGTATTTTGTTATTAGTGTACTAGAGGTTGCACGCGCCAACTACGAATGTTAAAGTTATTTAGCTTTCCTACAGTAGGCCATTTTTATATAGGTATAAAAATTATCCTTTGCCACTTTCCGGCCTCTTTACAATTAATGCAAATCAAAAATTTACCATAAAGGTGCGAATTGAAAGAGTATCTTCACGCCCATATCCCCTAAAAGGTAGGCAGAGGCACAACCAGGGCACCCACGACTAGCCGAAGATACTAAGTCCCATAAGAATAACAAACAAACATAATGTCCCATTTATCACGTTAATAAGGTTAAAAATGTTTCACAATCTTCAGTGTTTGCTATCTTATGTATTTCAATTTCTGTAACGTATAAATTAAACTGTGTAATAACCGTTAAATATAGATGGATTCTGTCTCCTGAATATAGCTCTGTGTAAACATAGTATATTTTTGGAACAAAGACCATTGTTAATTCCTACGTACTTCTTTTGACCGATTGCACGTTTTCGGTTATAGGTATATAACTCAAGAACGGCTGAACCGATTTGGTTGACAATTAATAATAAGGTAAGGTAAGAACCAGGAAACGGACCTAGGATACTCTTGATTCTGTTGAACGCTAAGGCAACTAGGAAAAACAGCATTTAAATTTTTCCCCTAAAAACTTAAAAAGTGGAACGGACTTAGCTAACCTAAGTCATGTTAGTTACACTGTTGATAACTCGAGAACGGCTGCACCGATTTGGCTAACAATAGATGAGGAGGTAATTTAGAAGTGGGATACAGACAGTATACTTTTTGTCCCGTATTTTAGGTATTAAATATGAAGTAAAAACTGACCGGTTTTAACGAAGTTTGCCTAAACAGCTAGTGATAAATAAACATAAGGTAGCTTTTAGAGTTAATAGACCTTTTGCAAAATGTTCGGGCTAATATTAAAGATAATTTAATGTAAGTCTGAATATAACCTTCGCATAAAAAAATAATGTGGTAATTTTAACAATACGCCATCGTATTTATGAGTGTTCTTTATTTAACACCAAAGGTTATGTTGATTTCTTGTTCATAATTTGCATAACACGAACCCACAAACTTCCTGGTATTAAGAAATGCGCGTCACTAACAATCAAAGACGTGATTGGTGCATCGGAAACATGAGGTTGTTATATTAAATGTCGTGCGTGAGTTTCCTACCTTCCGTTTAAAAGTATCTTCACGCCCCACCAACCTGAAAAGTTAGTGCATAGTCCAAAACTAGGGCAGTTCACTAGCCATGAAGATAATAGGCCATTATACGAGTAGGTTTGCCACCTTGTGGGACTTGTGGGACCTTCAAATTATCTTGGGTAGTCTGGTTGTACTTCTGCCTGAAGATACACTTCATGGTTATATCTATGAAGAGATATATAGGATACGAGCTTAAAGATACTTAAGTACTAATTTTTTTTACATGGTAGTTAACTACGAGTATAACACACTGCGGAAAGAATGCCAAATGTTCATAAAACTCTTAATATTTTATTCATATTTTGTTAATAGGTACCTACGTAGTAACTACGTAGCCGCATATTACGTAGTCGTAATATATTTTACGTTGCGTTGGTACATAGTTTGTCAAATGTACCTCTTTTTTAGTTTTAGTTGTATTCGTGCTTCACCGAGAATATTTACGGTAATTTGTTTCGTTGGATTACGCATTCAAATTAGCAAATTTTGCCTACATTTTTTTGGGTATTTTTACATTGTGTATTAATTTGAAATAGAACAATAACACAGATATCCTGCTGGTAAGAAATAACCGTGGTCTAAAGACACCATAGATGTTACAGGGACACATCCCTGACCTGTGGTCGCGGTGTTAGGTCTATTGTGTGCGGTGTTAGGTCTATTGAAGTTTTAAATTAAACCTTCAAGAAAAGAGCGTATCTACTCATTCCTTAAAAGGTCTTCAATGCATTTGTGATACTCTTGGTGTTGCGGATGTCCATTGGCGACGGTGATCACTTTCCATCAGGTTTGCCTGCTCGTTTGCCTCCTCTTGTATAAAAAAAGTCTACTAATTACCCTACCCTCTGTGCCGGAACAAGACAGAGTCATTATATCGGCAGGACTAGGTAAGGCGGTGGATCCCTACTACCACAAGTTGCTGCAGAGCACTCTACCACTAGTGGTCTTGTTAGTGATGACTTATATTTTAACCAATGCTCGCCTCTAACGTGCTGACTGTCAGAGAGGCATATGGCCTATTCTACTCAGCGGAACAAAAAATAAAAAATAATTAGCAATATGGTCGTTCAGATAGGAAAATCGTTGAGGTGTTAAAAAAAGGGAGAATATAATGTATTCTTACTTATTATGCTATTTCCAACCATAAATTTAACTTTTGACAGCTGGTAGCAGTAATAATAGCAGTAGCTGCAGTAGCAGTAATACATTAACATACATATTTCGATTATACGGAGATACCTACTTACCTACGTTATGAATTTGACAGCTGTCAAAAATTAAAAAACTTATTCGACCAATTTTTATTCTTATTATTTACTTTATACCATGTATTTACCCATTTTGAGGGCAAGACGTGGAAGTTGACAACACTGTTTACTATTGCAATATTATGCGGAAATAAACAAACCCAAAATAAATATGACCAAACCGTGATTATTCGTTTTTTCGCAGTTTACTTAAAGAGGCAAAAGCTGGGCGTCTGAATGCCTGAAAAAATATTTGTAGTATATGTGTCAACCAAATTATATAATCGTTATTGACAAAAACATGTTCCTGATAATAATTACTTTAAATACTAGTTCGCATATTACATTGAATGTAAAACTTCATTACTTGCCAGGCGTCCGGATAGTGCCGGACAGTCAGGCTTTTTGGTTGCATGTCCGGCCAAATTAGAGCGTGTCCCGCCTGTCCGGCTTTTGTTAGGCTTTTTACATTTCATGAACGACGATTAAGCATTCGATTTTATTTTTTATTTCACTAGAATTTAACAAGATTAAGATAATGAAAAAAGCTTGGTTTTACATACATATTTTTGTTGTAATGCTGAGACAAAATCCTAAATAAAGTCCCCTAATTTTTCCGGCTTTTCTAACCAAATGTCCCGCCAAACTGGCTGGACTGTCCGGCTTTTAGGTTTGGCGCCCTGGCAACATTAAGCGCGTAGTCTGTGTCGTTCATTTCTGGGAAATTATTCCGGTACGGCACGTGACGGACAATCGTTGCATCACCGAAGAAAGATAAATCTTACTCTGTGACGTCTCTTTGTATTTTATTATCGTTAGGAATAAATAGCAGACCGCCCACCAAGTTCATTTCATTTAAAAATTTTATCTTCTTTTCTTTTTACATCACACTAATTCTTGTGGAGACGTATTTATGTTTTTATTGCAAAATCATCACAACATAAAAATGCGTCATGGAAAACATATATTGGTAAATTTTAAAAGATTTGTTTCGGTTGACTGTTCTAAACCGCTCATAATAGAAACTGAAACCGAGAAAGAGATAAGAAGTGAGCGATTATTTGAGAATATTGGTTTTATGCTTGCAAGCTTTAAGAAACAAATTTAGCCTACAGCAGCTATCATTATATTGAGAGATAAAAAACCACCCACTGGAAAATATTTTTATTTTATATATTCTATCAAATATTATGTAGTTGCTCCTAATGTTAAATGATACGAAGTTTGCTGGGTCGGCTAGTTATACTATAAAGCTAGATTATAACATAAAAATGAAATTGAATAATATATATAAATTATATCTCGAATGAAATTTTGCCAATTGTCAACTATGAACAATTTTAGAATATATATTACACTACATGATACAGATTCCAAAAGGTGATGCAATAAGGACAACCGTTTAAATCAGCCTCTCGCTTGACTGGCCTCAACTTAACGGGATATACCTACCTAGGTAGTGAATAGTCGTAAAACCCTGGTAATTATATCTACTGGTTCTTTATTAATTTATTATGCACAGGTGATAACAGTAGGTATTACACTCAATACCGTCTTTACCATAACGGACACACGGGGCGAGTGCCCCGGGCCCCTTTACTCAGAGGGCCCCGAGGGATGGATCGTTTCACTCACTTACAATAAGTATTTTGATTGGGTGCATTACGTTTATCTCGTTGCCCTAATTCGGGAGCATTCTATTTCGCAGCTTAACAACGAAGAAAGCATAGACTATACACTTATACTAGAGGAAGAAAGAAACGAAGCTTTTTCCCCGTGTTGGTTCGGGCTCCTTTGCAGAATAGACCATCTGCCTTCTTATCAGGCAACTCGTAAGAGGCGAGCATAGGCTTACTGTCACTAACACCGTGACATCCTACTAGGCGGTAGAGTTTCGCGACTCACCCGGATTGGTACCACCGCCTTACCTATTCCTACCGCCACAACTTTTTAATGCCACAGGCTAACACATATCTACATACAGAACGTCGAACTTTTTTTGTCGGGTGTTAACAAATTCTTGCGTTGAATTGCGTTACGTTTTTCTATTTTTCTTTACTAAGTAAATTTTAACTTAAGTGCAAAGATAGATACGACATTATTATTTTTTCCCGTGTTGGTCCGGGCTCTTTTGCAGAATAGACCATCTGCCTTTCTTGCCAGGCAGCTCGTAAAAGGCGAGCGAGGTGACGTCTGACTAGGTGGTAGAGTTTGGCAGCGACTCGCCCGGATTGGTACCACCGCCTTACCTATTCCTGCCGCTATAACGTCATGACGTGTTCCGGTTAACATCCTGACCTCAGTTTGGCAACGCACCATTACCACCTTTGGTGTCTCTAGGCGGCGTAAATTTCTTACCATCAGGAAATCCGTCTGCTTGTTTGCCTTCCTATAACATAAAAAAAATTATACATTTGAGGGTCGAGGATTTGGCATATAATCTGAACATAAACTAGAACTTTGGATCCTTTTTAAGGGATAAATAGCTATAAAGCATACGGCTCTCCTGATGGTTAAAGGCAAACCTAGACTACAAACGTCATATGTAAGCGTTTAAAAGGCATGCACCGTAGGCCCTCACATGGGTACTATATTAGAAATATGTACTTACCGTCCTGACGGGAACACGAAAATGCGACATTTAGTCATAATGGCGACAGGAATAGAGAATAAAGTCGATCCTGCACATGTTAGTTCTCGATAGAGTTTAGAGTAGTGTTAGTTGCAACACTACACTCTCCCACTAGTGGTCGCCCAGAGAAAAAAAATTGCCCAGTCAGGATTTAAGTCTGTATGCTTTCGTCTCAAGCCTACGAATGCATTTGATCTACTGAGGATTTAAATCCTGTGGATTTTTTTTTTGGTTCCGTTCTTTACCCTTTACGTGGGTAGTTATGTACCTACTAAACGAATTCATCGTTACACGTGAAATTTATATTTATATTGGCCATGACTTTCGTTTCTTTCAAGGAGTTTTGAAGTTATTCTTCTTTTGGCGCGTTAGGAAAAAATGATGAGGGTAAATTTTTACGATGCGCGCGCACACCGTCATGAAAAACCGACATGATGAAGAATTCAAAAAAAGGTACTAACAAAGTAAAAATAAGGACATCTACGTATGTTTGCGTGAGAACTGATTTCTTTATTTCTATGGTTAGTGTCATTTTGTCTACAAATGTAAAATAAGGCAAAAAATTAAATTTTTAAAAAGATTTTTATCTTATTACGCCGAAGAAGTATAACTTCTAACGCGTGTACATAAGTACACACACAATTTTTTTTTTATTGTGTGTGGTAGCTTTACGTAGAGTCTACCTATGAACTGACCTTCATTATTCAGCTAAGTTAAATACTTGCCAATATAATAATATAAAAGTAAACCTTTAATTTTTCACACGTTCGTATGTACCCGTATAGTCAGATACAATAAAAAGTAGGAGTTGGAACCAGTTGAGCGGATATACAGTTTTACTTTATGAATATACAAATAAAAGGATATGATGCTTTTCCGTCAAGGTGAGAAATCCGATATACTTCTAAATATGTAGTTAAAACATGAACAAGATCTTATTTCGTAAAGAGAGAAATCGTGAGCTATAAAAAATATTTAATAATCATTGTAAAATTAAAAATGTCCTGTTACCTCCAATAAACTTAACTGTAATGTACTTAACAATCATCTTGATGACGTCAGATCAACCAAAAATGACATAGATTTAATTGTTTTAGTAATTTAAGATTGACTATGCGACAGACAGACACACATACTTTTCCGTCCGAGGGTAAAAAGGATATGATGATTTTGCGTCTGAGTGAAAATCTGATGTGTACAAAATACCGAATAAATTAAATAATGGATGGACGTATGGAAGTATAGATGGATGGACGAATGGACGAATAGACGGATGGACGAAT